>VDFB02252616.1:152735304-152775728 GCA_007258455.2 Sequoia sempervirens
GTATATATTTAATATATGAGGATGTAATGCTTCAAATATTATTTTCAAGAAAATTCAAATATTATACTATTGAATGATTTTTACATTCCCTCATGGATCTATTCATTCATGTAGTGATTTGAAAACAAAAATCTTAAGAAAATGAAAAATAAATATGAGCCTTATGGTTATAGTTTTTAATTTATTTAATAATGTCTTCAAGTGTCAAATATAAATAAGTGAATATGTGATGATATTCTCTTTGATGTGTTCTACAGTGACAACTCATTTGTAGAATTCAAAGCTTCAAACTATATTTATAAATGGGGTCATCAATCCAATTTAGGATTTGTTAATTTGACTATTTTTATTCCATTTATGGATCTATATGCTTAGACCGAAATAATTTAATCTATTTTTCATGCAAGAAATGAATTTAGTTGTGATACAAGTAAAAGTGTTTCCTTATTAGTATCAAAAGTCAAATTATTTTTAAGAGTTAATCAAAAGAAGGGAAATATAAATCAAGTGGCACATATATTTATTTTTCCTTCCTTTAGCCCATTTAAAGGAAGGGATTTAACTAAACTTGGTGATTATATAGACAAGGTAATTAAGACATTGTTGAGTGAAAATATTGTCACTCTTCCTCCTAATCATCCTATAAATGCTACTCAACCACTCTCTAAATAGTATAATGAAAATTTATATAATGGTTATCATTGTGTTAATGATTATTTTACAAAAAAAAAAATACATATTTTAAAGTATGAACAAAATAATGAGATGAGAGAAGAGACAAGTAGTTTAAGGTAGAGATCACATCCTTATATTGTTGAAGAACATATAATATAGTACATGCTAGTTATAAAAGTTATAATGATCATAGTTATAATTTAAATACTATAGGAGTGAAAAATCATTTAAAGGTCTCTAAATGGATTGAAAAGGGTGAATGAGCTCTGCTAGGGTTTCTTGTGTCTGTGGTCATCCTTGGCCCCTCTTGTGTCATTTTGCGCCTTAGACATATAGTTTTTTATTTACTCTCTGTGTACGACTGTATTTATTGCGGCTTTTGTGGTTTTATTATGCCTACAACTAGCTCTAACCCAGTAGTTCTTGCAGGTGTTGGTGGTTTGATAACTTTGTTCAATGGATCCTCCTCAGAACAAGCATCCTCAAAAATTTGAAAGTGTTCCACGAGGTAAGTCTTTTGATTCCTCGATTGATGTGGTGTTACTCATACCAAATTTTGATTTTTCATGTCAATGTTTAGAGCAGCATACTCTTGTTGGTTATTTTGTTGAAAAGAATCCCCCTTGAAAGTGTGCTTAAAGAATGGGTTCAAAAGGCTTGGGTCCCTCATGGGGTCCACCTTGATATGGTCCAAAATTTGACTAAAGACTTTTTTCTTTTTCTCTTTATGGAGGTCAATCATATTCAGGAAATCCTGAACCATGGTCCTTGGTATGTTTGGTCCTCTTTGCTAGTTTTCCAACCATGGACCTGGGACTTTACTGTCTCAGATGACACCAAATTGCGGGTTCCAGTTTGGATGGAGTTTCTTCATTTGCCCTTGCCTTGTTTGCATTTTTTATAGCATATTTCTTCCTCTTTGTGGAGGGTTATTTGTGTCAAACTAGATAGGTTCTTTCAAGCTCGCCATCAAAAGAAAGTCTGTGTAGAAGTGGACCTTCAAAGGATTTGAACAAGTTGATTGATATTCAAATTGGTTCTTTTTGGAATACCTAGAAGGTCACTTATTTTAATTTTTTAAAAACTTGTTATCAGTGTCAGTCTGCTGACCACAAGATTAAGTATTACCCTTTTGTAGTCCCCCATACTTAATCCTCACCATGGGAACCTGACAAGCCCCATTATGTAGAAGGTGTTGCCTCCAAACCAGAGGATAAATGGAAAATGGTTACCAATTGAAAAAATAGTTCCAATAGCTCTGAGACAGTTACCAAAACCCCCGAACTAATAAAGGAAGTTTCAAACCCTTTTGTGAAGGGGGAGGAAGCCCAGATGGGCTCTAATAGCACTTCAGTGTGGCCAAGACCTATGAATATGCCCTAGCTTGCCTCGGTTATTATAGCGCAATTGATTGAGTCTCCTCCAATGTCAAGAGTTCATAGGAGGTTTGGAAGTCCTTCTTGAGCTCTGGAAGAAGGAGAATATGTTCAAGAGAAATAGAGGCATTCATCTCCTACCATTCAAATTGGGTCAATCCCACCAAAATTTTTATAGAATCTCTTTTCCACTTTGGAAGAGCCAAAATATGATGAAATGGAGAAGTTTGTAACATGAATTTCCTTTCTTGGAATGTTTCAGGTCTCACAGACCTCTCTAGGAAGTATTATGTTAGGGATAATCTTTAGAGATATGCTGGTATTGATGTTATGTGTCTTCAAGAAGTGAAAGTTGTTGGTTTTTTGCTCTCTTCGGCTTGCCATTCTATTTTGCCACCTAGTAAGATAATTTGTACTAATCATGAGGTTGGACATGGTAGAGTGGTCACCCTTTTGTCCCCACGGTGGCATGCTTGTGTGGTTGATCATGGGTCTGACCCCACACATCAGCTCATTTGGATTCTTTTGAACATTGATAATCATATCTTTGGGATTATTAATGTTTATGCCTCAAATAATATTGTTGAAAGATATCTTCTCTGGCAATGGATAGTTGAATCATTGCTAGTTGCTACCTAGCTGCTTTGTGGGGATTTCAATATGGTTGAGATGGCATACAAAAAGGATGGTTACTTTTCCACTTCTATGGGAAGTTGGCGAAAGAGAGGCATGGTACTATATGTGTAATAAATTGGGACTTTTCAACCCTAATATTGGTTGCCACCACTCGTATTCTCTCTGGCACACTTGGTGCAATTATCAACCTGGGTTTGAAAGGATATTTAAATGCCTTGATCATGCTATGATCTTGGCTCAATATTGTTTCTCTTTTGCCATCTCTTGCCCACTTTCGATAAGGTTGTTAGTGGATGTGATGTTGTCAAACCACTTTCCCATTTTGTTTTGCATTGAATGGGAATTAAGGCATCCCCATGCCAGTAGGACCCAATTTTTTTGAACACCTCTTTATTTAGTCATTAGCCCACGATGGCCCACATCAGCACTGTCTGGAATTTGAAGTGTAGGCCACCTCACAATACTAGTTGGATTATGTGGTGGAATGATTCCATCACTCGGTGCTGTGAGGTTTCTTTGCATTTATGGGCACTAGTAGGCTATCTTTTGCAGATGATATTATGATGCAACAATGTTTGACATTCATGCTACCACTGAGGCCTTGGTAGCTAACCCCTTTTTCCCTTCTATGTAGGCCAGGTTTGCGGAGTTAAGGAATCAAAAGCAAGTTGTTGATAATTATACTGCCAAAGGGGCATAAATCAAGGCCAAACTTCACTAGCTTAAAATTGGGGATTGTGCCTCAAAATAATTTTTTTTGGATCTTTGAGCCATGCACTCATCACTTGGTATCAAACAAATCAAAGAGGGAAATAATGTGCTTTATGAATTGCCTGATATTCTCTAGGCATTTTTTAGGCACTATGAGCAAGTTTTCAGAGCCCAATATAACATTCTTGAGCGACATCAAGCACTTCAAGATTGTCTTGTTGTTGTGCCAAATAGGCTCTCCTTAGCCCATAACGCTTTTTGTGAGAAATTGCTCATAATTGAAGATCTCAAAGAAGCTTTCAACACTATGGCCAATGATAAGGCCCCTGGAATTGATGGGTTCCCATGTGAATTCTACAAGGCCTTTTGGGATTGTGTGGGGAAATATTTGCATAAGGTTTATCTTGAAGTTTTTTATTCTAAAACCTTAGGTAATATTATTAACAAAGGAAATATAAAATTCATACCTAAAGTTGGTGATCTCAAGGATATATAAAACCGGTGGCCCATCACACTCCTCAATGTTTCTTATAAAATTATTTCCAAAGCCCTTGCTTTAAAAATTTGCAATCTTCTACCTCAGATTGTGCGCTTGACGAAAACTAGATTTATTAAATCTAGGTTCATCTTAGACAGCATTATTGTTGTCTAGGAAGGCATGGAATGGGTGCAATGCTCTAATCAAAAGACATTTTTTCTCAAAATTGATTACACCAAAGCTTACGATTGCATTGAATGGCCTTTCATACTTGCCATGCTCTCTGTGCTGGGATTTGGCCCTCAATTCATCCAGGCTATGCAAATGTTGATTTTTGGTGCCTCTGCTTGCATCACCATTAATGGCTACCAATCCCCATCCTTTGGTCTATTCTTCTCCATTTATCAAGGTTTCCCACTTTCCCCCTCACTTTATGTGCTTGCAGCTAAGGGGTTTGGTTATCTTTTAGCTCATTCCATCTCCCAGGTGTAGGTTTGTGGCATCTCTTTTCCTAACTTGCCAGGCCATCTAGTCAATGGAAACTTTGCTAATGATTCTTTCCTTACCTTGCTAGAAGAAGAAAATAATGTCAAAAATGCTCTTGATTGCCCACTCTTGATTGCCAAAAGACCTTCTATTTGGCCTCTGGTTCTGCTATTCAACGGTACAAAACTTTGTGTTACAGATAGTTCGTCCTTCCTAGTCCCCTTTGGTTTCAACAATATGACTAGAAGTGGATTTCTCCTAGCAAA
Organism: Sequoia sempervirens; assembly: GCA_007258455.2. Taxonomy (NCBI): domain Eukaryota; kingdom Viridiplantae; phylum Streptophyta; class Pinopsida; order Cupressales; family Cupressaceae; genus Sequoia; species Sequoia sempervirens. The sequence continues at coordinate 152,739,933 of VDFB02252616.1, forward strand.
ATATTTTAATTTCTTGGCATCCCTTTCACCTTTTAGGCTTCTTGGATACTGATCTCTGGCAAGTGGTTCTTTCTTAGATTGAGTAGAATCTTACTTTTTGGATTACTAAGCCATTGTCTCTAGCTGGTAAATTCTAGATTTTCTCCAAAGTTCTAGTAGTGACTCATGTGTATTACTCCTCATGTTGGGCCCCTTCCAAGAGCTCATATGCTAAGTTGGAAAAGTCTCTTCATGATTTTCTTTGGGCCTCTTTTGAGACTCATTGAGGTTTTAACTGTGTTGCATGGGAGTTTTGCTTCCTATCTAGAGACTCTAGTGGGCTTGTCCTTCTCTCCACGTAGCAACAAGGGATTTCTCTTTGTGTTAAATGGATTTTTAGAGATCTTACTGGCGAAAAGGCTTGGAAAATCCTCCTCGGGCATTGTATTCAATCTTTATATCCCACCCATAGACCTTCTTGGAAGGGAATTGGATTTCAATCCCTTCTTGTTATGAGGGAGCTAGTTTAGATCGTGGGAACCTTTGTGGCCAAAAGAATTTGGCGGGCCTGGGAGGTTGTCAAGCCCTGGCTCCGCTGGTCTTGGTCTATATTTCAGGATGGGCTCTTGCTCAATCAATAGAATGTTTGGTGGTCACCTCTTTTTCCTAGTGCAATTCAACCATTTGCCAAGCTTCCTTGGCTTAAGGCCCTCATGTTTCACAAGAAGGGTATTTAGACCCTTCACAATTTATTTCATATTCCCACCATGCACATTTTGTTGTGGGAATCTTTTCGTGCTTAGTACAAATTTCAAAACCATGACTATGAAAAGGTCCTATGATGGACTAGTAAGTGCCATTCCAACTGATATGCTTCATAAGGTGGGTATTTATGCTACCAAGCCTTAGTGGAAAGACTGGAAGTGGTACCTAGACACCACTTTCAGAAATTACAAGCCTCGGCTTGGTTATCAATGGCTTTCATCTCATTTTCCAATGATTGACAACCTGAATCAGAGATTGCACCTCCAGTCTTTGATGTCTATTTGGCATAAAATATTTTTTGCTATGTGGCTTACAAGTGTTGATCCAAAACTCACCCAATTTGCATGGTGTATTCTTTTCCAAGGATTACCTATGGGGTCTTGGCTTGCTCACTTGGGGTTCCAAGACCCTCATTGCTCTTTTTGTGGGCAGGCCAAGTCATTTAAGCACCTCTTCTGGTTTTGTACCGGAGATCAGCAATTGTGGAATTAGATTTATGACTTCTTTCGACCATTTTGGCTAGAGCCCTTCTCCTGGCATATGGTTTTGCTGGGAGACTCTCCCAGGCTCCTTGCAAAGTATACTCAAATTTGGCACACTGTTAGGGTGGAAATCCTCTTCAGTATTTGGAAAGATATAAGCAAAAATTAGGATCTCCTAGAAATTATAAACCAATATTGTGGGATCGCCCACAATAAGAAAATGATCATTTGTTTCTCATCAAGATTAAGTCTCTTACCAATGTAAACCATATTAGGGTTTTTAGTTGTCTGTAAATTTACTTCTTCAATATCATCTTCATAAGTTGATCTATTCTGTTTTCTAAATCAATCTTTTCTATCAAACATCTTCTCTAGGGAAACCAACACTTTAGGAATAACATTTGTTTTTAGCTGTACCATTTCATTTGTAATTTTTTTTTTCATTTTTATCTTTAATTTCAATCATTGGTTTCCAATCAATGACCTAATTATCAAATTCATCCAAACTATTCATGAATTTGTATATATAGGGGAGAGGGGCCCATAGTGGAGCACCCTAACTTTGGGTTTCTCAAAATCCTACGTGAAAATTTCAAATCACTCCCAATTTCAAGTACAATAGTTTATTTGGCAATTCATGTGCTTCTATATTTTGTTTTAAAGCCACATCAGCATGCTTTTTGTTGAGGTATCCAAAAAGGCCCAAAAAATAAGTGAGACTGATAGTGGTGCACTAAGTCATGTTTTATTGGTGTGTTGATATGGCATCACATGATTGGTCACTTTGTGTACTTTATGGATAAAAAGTGTTTTGTAATTGGATATTAAAGTGCTCCACTATGGGGCCCACTGAGGACTACTTCTATCCCCACTATTGAACCCTGATCCATTATGGGCCCCTCTCCCCTATTGGTTGTCATCAAATTCCTACCAGTTGTATAATTTTTTTGGTATGGTCAGCCTTGCTAAAACTTCAACACTCTATTGCAACAAAGAAAAGTATAGATTTAGGTTGTACCTAGATGTTGTAACAACAATAGCATTTGCCTCCATATTTTCAATTTTTTCTAACAATTAAATTCTTCTGTGTTGTCCCATATAACATTCCTATATGTTTTAATCTTGTTTTCTTTAATTGCATACACACCCTTTTAGAAACAATTCAAAGATCAAATAGGAGGTGAGTTAACTCAATCTAATTAAGAGATCAAGAGTTGAACTCCCTATAAGTGGAGCAATTTAGTCAATCTAACTAAGATAAATGTGACCTTGACTAGATAGAGGTAACACTTAACTACCATTAAGAGATCAAATGGGAGGTGAGTTAACTCAATCTAATTAAGAGATCAAGAGTTGAACTCCCTATAAGTGAAATTCAATCAATATAACTAAGATAAATTTGACCTTGACTAAATTAACACTTAACTACCATTAATCAAGATTTGATGAGGTAATGGTGACACTTATGTACCTCAAGTCAAGGTGTACACGTCATTATTAGCTACTTAAATAAGAATAGTAATTATTATCAATTTCCCGAGTAAACTTATTAAATAGGTGCAATATCACACTTATGATAAAGACATATAATGTGAATATAATATTACACCAGCATAAATATTATTGAAACCATGTTCATTTGTTTTTGATCAAACAAGTGCAATGCAATAATAAAGATGAGATTTTCTTCCTTTCCATATAACTTTAGCAATCAATAAGTAAGAGACAAAGGGAGAAGTAATCATTTTGGAATTAGTTTATTTTTTTCAATCAAAGATGCAAACAACAAAATATTGTTCTTTGGTTGCTTAAATATTTTTATGAGTTTAAGTTTTGATTATTTAAATATGAAAATTGATGATATAAATTTGAAATATTGTCCCCTTTATGTGTTAAAATTATAATTTTTAATTCAATGCTCTCAATTATTTTTGAAACAAATTGAATGGAAGCTTTTAAATAATAACTTTTGAATGTACTTTAAAGCAAGATTAACAAAGATATTTCCCTAATTTAAATAAGCTAAATATATTCAAGATGGAGAAAAATTGAATGATTGATAATAAATCGTCAATGAGCTAGCTAGATGTTATCCCACTTCTTCCTTCAACTCAGGGACTTCTCCAATAGTGAAAAAGGTAGACACATTAGGTTGGAATGATTGGTGCAAAGGCTTGTGGAGGTTGAAAACAAGGAATACAAGTTGAAGCTTTGAAGTTGTTAGTGGTTTAGATTTTTACATCCAATGTAAAAATCTAAACCCTTTTCTTTATTGGAAAATAGATATTTATAGCAATGCATGCTTATGTAATTGATCTAAATGTAAAAATCTAAACCCTTTTCTTTATTGGAAAAGAGATATCTATAGCAATGCATGCTTATGTAATTGATCTAAATGTAAAAATCTAAACCCTTTTCTTTATTGGAAAAGAGATATCTATAGCAATGCATGCTTATGTAATTGATCTAAAGATAAAGGTAAGTAAAGTCAAAGATAACTACACTAAGATTGGTACCAACTATAATTCAATTGCAAAAAATAAGAAAAAGATTGTACATACAATAAACCATGCAATTGGCTCTAAAATAGATATTCATCCCTTTCAACAAAAACTCATTCACTATGGTGAACAAGTATTCGTTAGGGTGAATCAATAAGTGATGGGAGTAAACTTATATTTTTTAGTAGAAAGTAAAGATTTGTTGTTAATGGGTTGCATGCGCCTTGTAAGTTACTCAAGATGGCTAGATGCAACAAACAAAACGATCTTAAAAACAACACAATATTTTTATTTTTATTTTTTTATTTTTTTGATAACCCAAAGGTATCCTCAACCCTCACGTCTAGTGCTCACATCTATGACTCCGCCCAACAAACTCAACCACCCTTGTCCTGGGCTTATTTTTTGCTAGGTTTTGGGGGAGCAGGAGGCGAGTGGAGACAAGACTAGTCTTCTAGAGGCACGAACCGCGCCCGACACGACCCATACCATTATCATCCGAAAGTGTGAGTCGACCTCAAGACCTATGAGACGAACCCAAAACCCTTTTCCAACCATAATTTTATTATTTTCATATCACTAAATGAATTAGTTGATCATCAAGCCTATCATAAAGTCCTTTTCATACAGCCTGAGTTGGCCTAATGGTGAAGAACTTGTACTCTTGAAAGAGAGGTCACAAGTTCAAATCCTGCAGGGGGTAAGGTATGTACACCTCATATTGTGGAGCACGAGTTGGGTGCCTCCCTCAGATTTGGGAGTATGAGGAGTCCCATATATACTGTAAGCTGTCTGTAGACCCAAAAACAGATCGCCTGGTATTCGTGGACTATAAAATAATAATATTATTATTATTATTATTATCCCTCCCTTTCTTTTTGGCCAATTGGAGGACACCCATGTGAAGAGGTTTAATGCAAAGGTGATACGTGTAAGTTCATTGAATCAAGTGCATGACTATTTTTGAAACGAGGGAATAAAAGAATAAGTAGATGAGAAGTGACATAGAATTAGATATGTTGTACAAGAAGTACTGCACGCTAATATTCCCACATCTACAAAGGCACATAAAGTAGAGCTTTTTCATTAGTAGTTCAGGTGTCTCAACTGTACAACCCTACGATAGAAGAATGTTAGACCTAGTTACGATGGGGAACTATTTCTTGTGTTCGGAAAGTTACGGACTCCAATAACAAGGTGTAAAGACTTAAAAACATGAGAGAGCGATTATGAAATTAGGTTAATGGTGTAATGCTCGTAATGTGTATTGGAATGAGAGTTTGCCGGGGGATCTCTTGAAAGTAAATATAGTGTGGGTAGAGGTATTTAATTCATTCATTAAAAAATAAATGATCATAAATTATCATGACGAAGATTGTAGGATCATTTCTATTTATGTGACCCCTGAGACTTTGTGTAAAACCTATGTTCTATATGAGGTTAGGTCCAAACTTGAAGGTTGGTTTTGTGTTTATAGATTTATCCTCTTCCACGTAGATCTATTCTTTTCAAATGTGTACCTTTACTCTCTAGTTTCTTCATTTCACCTCTATTTGTTTTATCCTTTGCTCTACTCTGAAGACCAATTTAGTAATATCTTTAGAGGGTTGTTGGTATGTTGCTAATGAACATACTCTCCTAGATCAACTACCAAAAACTTATGTTAATGATTAAAGACATCAAGTTTTAGTTGTGCAAATGCTTCTAGGATGAATGCGAAGATCAAAGTTCATTTTAGTGCACCAATAGAATTGTTTCTAGCATGTTTTTCTCTTTAAGTGCAAATGATTTTTAGATGATCAAATGTATGCTATTGAATGCTTTTAAATCCAAGTACATAGCCACAAATCATGCAAACACATGTTTAGTTAGCTCTAGATGGAAAATGAATGGGCAAGAATCCACATTAATTTGAATTTAATTTTTAAAATATTAGAGGTCAAATAAGTGGGTGGGTCTGATTATAATATTGAATCACTTTCTAAGATTAACCTAGTTTAGATTCTATTGTTCTAGTTCCAGTGCATATAAGAATTTGTAATTTTGAGTTCTGATTTTAAGTTATGATGAAGACAACATAAAACTACATTTGGTCATTCAAACAAAAAGGTGACAAAATCAAATCGGGCACAAAATCTTTGCAGATAAGTGCATAGATAGGCCAAAAAAATAAAGAAAACATGAGAATGTGGATAAATGTGGATGATATATGGATAAACAATGCTAGAATGTGTGTAAATGGATAAATAACAACATGATGCAATGATGCAAGGAAGCTAAATTTATACAATATTACACATATGCAATATAAATATATTAAGCCATTTCTCAAAATAATTAATGAAAAATAATATTCATACACATAAATTATCATTACAAATATTTATAGCCATAAGCTTTATAGTTAAAAAGTGGTTTAAGGACTTTTATTTTTTATTAAGACATTATTCTTTTCTTTTTATTATGTTATTCTTCTTTTATTTTATTACTAATATATTAAAAGTGATTTTCACTTATTATTATTTTGTTTTATGATGAGTTTAATTTTGTAATTCTAAATTTTGATATATATTTGTTATGAGATTTCTTTCTAAAATATTTTTACAAAATAAATTTTAGATCTTGTACTTATCAAAATTGACATAATGTGATGGTTTAAATTTGGTGCTATTTTTGCCACCAAGGTTGAAACTCCATTGGGGTGCTATTATTGAGTGTTCATATGGGGATGAGGTCCCCCATATGCAGTCTCACCAATTCATAGCTCTAATTCATAAAGTGTTGACCTCTTAAAAAAATAAAATTGCCTACTCTTAAAAAGAAGTCTTTTGAAGTGAACTTTCAATTTATGGCAACAATATAATAGATTATAATTATAAATAAATAAATAAATCATATGTGACCACTAGTTTTAATGAGAATGTTTGGCTCACAAAAAGCTCACTAGAATTAACTATCATCAAATATATAAAATTAACACCATATAAAATAAAATTATGTTAAAATTATATATAAAGTTAAGAAAATAAAAACTCCTTAATCTTTAACACTAAAATAAAAAATATTAACAATTTATAACTCAATCCCTATAACTAAGAAAAACCCTTCTTTATCTACTTTATCGGGGGAGGGACATATTGATAGATTTAATAAAAAAACTAGCTCATTTTTAATCTTTAATAAATATAAGGTTTTCACATAATTATGAAGTAGACTATTTTTTGACGTTTCTTCAATATTATAAAAACAATTTAACAAATAATTGAGAACAAACGTGTTAAAACTAATAATTAAGAACAAACATGTTAAAACTAAATATAATTTAAATATAATGTTTTTGAAATTTGTATGTGAATTTTTAAATCAACATTTCATATCTTAAAATATCATCCAAAATATTAATTCAAAACTTCACATATTCTTATTTCCCAAGAACACTCTATATATCTGAATTAGAACAAACTATAAAATCTAATGTCTCTCATGGAATATAACCTATTTAAAATCTAAATTGTCATCGAATATAATTTATTTAAAATAAATGTTTATTATTGAGTATACTTTATTTTCCTGAAATAATAAATGATGCTCAGTATCCAAATAATGTTTTTTTAAGCACTTCGATACGTTGCCATACGTCCGCTTCAAAACCGAAAAGCTCTCATTATTTAGACTCAACATTCGAAAAATAATAATTATTAGAACTAAGACCTTTTCATTCGAAGCGTTTTACCTTGTCCAACGTTCCAATTTTTCAAAAAACATTAATAAAATGACAACAGTATTAAACTGTAAAAACAGTTGCAGATTCAAACGATGAAGACAGCCAAAAAGGTAACCAGAACATTATTGACCGTATTTTAACTTATTCGTATGAAGTTTGAATAAGATTGTAGAGCGGCGTCCCAATTCCAATCCCACTCATTTCCTCATTTTGAGCCCCAATTACTGCCCAAGTTGAATTTCTGTACATCTGGGTCGTTTTCATGGTCCAAAAATTTGTGCCTTGCAGGCATGAAAAAGACTAAAGACCATGCCAATATCACTTTACAGGAGTAGTAGTTATAACAAGAAGAAGGCCCACAAGGTAAAATACCATTTCCACACCTTATTTCATGGAGTAGAGTATTTTGTGATGTTTATATAACGTAATTATGTTGTTGGTACTGTTAAGTTTGAGGCAGAGAGTAGTGAATCCCCTCCTTTCAGTGCCCAAAAGCTTTGTGATGTCAACTCACTTACTGTAGATGACCGTCATGCAGAGCTTCTAGCCATCTGGCAGGTAATCTGTTTTCATTCATATTAAGCTTGTGGAAGTGTATTCAATCTTCTGATTATGCTAATAATTGCCATGAACTGCTTTATTGCTTTGTTTTTCAAAAGGAGATTGGAGAAGACCAGGCCAAAAAGCTTGAGGAGCTTCGAGAGATTATATCTGCTGCTCTTGATCAAGTTTACGAGAAGGTAAGCTAGATGTACTTTTACAGACCCACTGACCTATTTGGTCATTTTGTGGAGAGATCAATATAATTTGATGTAATTTGGTATTGTGAACAGGCAATGGAAGAATGTGTTCGTAAGAGAATGGCTTTAGAAGTGAGTATTGCAGAGAGTGAAAAGAGGCTGAAAGAACGCTTAGGCAGTAATGTTTCTCAGGTAAACCAATAGGACTGATTGGATTGCTGCAGTTAGGATTTTAGCTCTTGATGCAGGGGTCTGCAGTTAAACTCAAATTTCTTGTAGGTTCTTTCTGATTGGAGCCTACATATTTTATATGTACAGTAGATTATCGGTAAACTTATATGCAAAGTAGATCAGATGAAAGTAGTCCATCATCAAAAACCCTAGTTTGGTCTTTTCGTGTGAATATGCATTTACCAGCAAAATAGACCAAAGTTCTATCCCTTGTGGGATTGATATTAAGTTCCTCATAAAATCCCGGCTTGATTTTTCACTGGTGGATTTGCATTCACAAGTAGTTGTCCCAAGTTCATTTTGACTGAGCCTGTTCTGAGAGGCTAGAATAAGGCCAAACGCAAGTAGGGTCTCACTATATATCCCAGTTGGTTTGTTAGGTGGATTTGCATTCAAAAGTAGATGAATCAAGTTCCTTCGATTCTCAGCCTGTTCCGACACTTGAGAGGCTACGAAAGGAGTGAATTCAAATGAAGAAAATTCCTCATCGAAGGGCTCCGTTTGGTCTTTTGATGTGGATTTGTATTTATCGATAAATTACCTTAGTTCTTTTGATTCTGGACCAGTTCTAGACCTTGAAAGGGTACTAATGTTTGATGAAACAAGTGCCCTAGCAAAGATCCCAGCTTGCTCTTTTGGAGTGAATTTGTAGTTCCATGTAAATAACCCAAGTCCATTTCATTCTGGGCCTGTTCTATCCCTTGTTAGGAAAAAATCCTTTATGTTATTTGTGTTCAAATTTCAAAACCATAGTAGTGGCACTGTGTGTTATCCTGTAGCGAAGTCTGAACTCTTGTATACCTTTGGAAGACTACTTGTCATTGCCCTTTCCTTTTCTTGAACTGCAATTTTCTCCATCGCTGCTTTGCTGGTATCCAAAACATGATTGGTTTGTGCTTCTTTGCAACCAGCTTAAGAAGATAATAGGCCACGGTTAAGTCTGTCTGCAAGAGTAACATATCTGATACACGTTATAAATCTCCTCACCATTTGGCATCGCTGAAGTCCCATACAAATGAGCAAGGAAAGAGCACAATGTTTAAATTTTACAATGATGGTACTTTAGGGCCTGCTTGTAGAGATCCTTCTGCATACCCAACTGCTGAAAGAGGAGTCACTATTAGCCCCCCAAGAGTTCTATCTAAATTAGCATACACACGTTTTGAATACTCAGAAGTGCATCCTGTAAACTTTTTGTGCACACAAGAAATCCACGAACTCTAGGAAACACCCTGCCTATTATATCATTCAATATAAATAAAGGCTATGCCCTGGACGGTTACACAATGTAGACATCCCTACAACAAAGCCAGCAAATACTAAGAAATAAACTCATTTATAATTGTATTGATTCACTACTTGATCATTTATCCCTAGAATGGGCTTTGCTGCAGCCTAAACTCACGAGAAGCACTTTGAACTGTTGTACATATAGATAAAACAAGGACAATTAATAACATTCTGTTTCCACAGTCTATGATAGTTAGTGTTCAAGATTTCTGAATAAACTGTGTGCAAATATTTAAATCAATGTTTCGGATCATACTCCATGATCCATCATCGGAATGATAAGCAGATAGAGAAAAAAATGACAATTAAATTATCTAAAACTTACTGCTTATGTCCGCCTGCCACAAAGAGTCAGTTTGGAACAGAGGAACTCACTAAACATAAGCATGCCACGTGCTTGAACAGTTCAGAATCACCTCTTTTAACATTATTAGATCTCACTAAACTTTTTCACACTCGTCATCATTATTTAGAGTAGTTAAAAAGCAAAGAGAAATCCAGGACACTACATTTGATCAAGAACGGAGCTTTTACCGCATGAAGGATGAAGAACCTGAAGACGTCTATTTGTCTCTTACACATTCTAATATTCTAGAAAAGGAAAGCCTTGACTATAATTGTTCTCTTTATTGTATAATATATATTGTAATATCCTTTGATCATAGGTTGTATTAAGATTCAATCTTGTAAACCAACAAATTCTTTTCTTCAAATTTGTGTTTCTTTTATCAACTTGCACTATACTTTCCAATATGGAAATGTATATGAATTTTAAGTTTGTATATATGTCGGCATGTTATGAAATTCCTTTCACTTGTGCCTACAACCTGAGATGTCTGTGTTACTATATGAATGTTCTGAAAAGCATATGAATTTGAATGACATTTGGAATCCACAGGTGTCTGTGTTTCTATGCAAATTGTATTCTTCCGTGCCCTGCTCTACTAAAATGGTCTGAGTTTCTTGCAGGCAATAGCCCCACGAGACTTGCCATTGCAGACCAGGCTAAGCAAGAACATATCACAATTACAGAGCTTGGACAATGAAAGAGTCAGTGGTTATGGCTGGGTTGGAGGTCTGCTTGTGATATCTGAGCTCCGGAAAAGGATAGTCAATTTACGAGAGGCCTTAGATCTCCCACCATGCAATGCATCAGCAACTTTAGATGAGGTATTTCAGTATTGTCCCAGATTTTAAAAAAAACTGCACCTAGCTTTAGTCTTTAGCTATTTTGGAGTTTGCTTTTCTTGGGTTTGGATTCAGTACTTCTATGTTCTTAGAAGATTTCCATCTTGATTAATAAATTATTTCACTACCTGATTATTGTAGCTATTGTCAAGCACCATGGAAGCACTTCAGACGATGTGTCCTGGGAAAATACCTTCAACATTTGCTTTTTCACCTGTGGAGAGAGATCAGAAGCCTATTTTCCAGGTCTTTATAGTGTTATTTTGGTTGCATTGAATTTTGAATGTATGCCCTTCATCTTGTAAATACATAGTTTTGAAACATTCTGATGTACTGTAGAGATTGCAACGGTTTTATAAGACACTTCGAGCTATAGAAGATACTTGGGTAGACTCAGTTACTCAGAATGGAGGTCTGCCTTTTGGAGAGAAATGGGCAAATGATGAAAGTCTGGGAGAACTGGAATCATCTTCCAATAGGAGTCTAACAAGAGAAGTTTTAAAAACAACCAAGAGTCAAGGCCATAAGCGAAAGCCATCTGAGGAGGCTTCCAACTTGGAACAGCTAAGTACGTTGTTTATCAGAAATTCAATAATCTTTGGTGCTTTGAAGATATAAACTGTTCAGATATGCTCAAGTTTTATTTAACTTTTGCAACAGGAAGAGAGAAAAAATTTTAACAAAGAAAATTTGTTACTTGTGCAGGTAAGAAGATTTTTGACAAGCTGGATGATATAAGTAGGCGGGCTAAGCATGTACTTGATATGACAGATGACGATGATTGCCAAAGCACCTTAACCTGTGAGATTTCAGATTATTCAATATCATCACAGCCCTTGGAAAGTGAACATTTTGGTGGTGACTTTGAGATAGAGAGTAAGATTTACAACCAGTCTCCAATTACCCCAACTTCTGTTTTACCAGAAAGCACTCAAGATTCAGTGATTCCAGGTAGTTTCGTTAATGCTTATGTTCCACCACTAGTTTGGCCTCCAAAAAAGTTGGTTATTAATAATTCTCATCCAGTTCCTTTTATGAATAGTCCTGCCAATATTGGACCTCAAAGAAAGGAAAAAACAAGTCAAACTGGAAAGGCAATCAATCATGTTAACCTATCCACTTGTGAGAATCTGGAATTCCAATATAGAATTCAAAATTCCAAGCTTAACAATCCAGCTTCCATAAGTAGACAACCATTACAGATAATTGAAAACACCACTCCTGGGGATGCAAGCCCAAATGACAATAATTCTGCAAAACAGATCATTCCACCTCTATCAATGACCCCACCTCCACCTCCATCTCTACTGCCACCCCCACCTCCACCTCCACCCCCACGTCCACCCTCAACCATTGTACGGGTGAAACATCCACCTCCACCTCCACCTCCACCCTCAACCATTGTACGAGTTAAACATCCACCTCCACCCCCACCTCCACTTCCACCACCACCTCCAAGCATTGGATCCATTACTCCTCCACCTCCACCTCCACCTCCAATCGTTGGATCAATTACACCTCCACCTCCACCTCCACTGCTTTCAAATGCAAACAAAGCCTTGCGCCCACGGAGATCAAATACAAAGCTGAGAAGATCAAGTCAGATAGGTAACCTCTACAGATCTTTGAAAGGAAAAGTGGAGAGGGCTGGTGAAACCAATGAATCGTCACACTCTCGCAGAAAAATGGTTGGTCGTAGCAGCAGCAACAGCTCTCAAGGCATGGCTGAAGCCCTTGCTGAAATAACTAGAAGGTCAACTTCTGTGCGAGAATCTTCACTTTTATTTCCCCCATTCTTTTGTAAATTTGCTACTTATCTCAGGAATCAAGTTGCCCTATTATGCAAGTTTACAGATTAACGTAGTAATTTGCAAATAGAGATGAACTACAACTATCCTGTTGAATGCTTGGAAACATTGTCTTATTTAGTTGGGTTCTGTTTCAAAAGACAGGTCATCTTATTTTCGGCAGATAGAAGAAGATACACAGCGTTTTGCAGCCCCAATTATGGAGATGAAGCATGCAATCGAGTCCTTTCAAACACGAAACATGGATGAGTTGTTGAAGTTTCATCGCTATGTTGAACTTCACCTAGAAGACTTGTCTGATGAAACCCAGGTGCAGCAGGGTGGAAACAGATTAATTTGCTTAAAAAACAAAAAATAACATTTCATGAGCTGCATTGCTATCTGTTTTCTTTTTGCTTACATTTTTCCTGCCTTTAAAAGCTTAGTGACCATGTTTGGTGATGCATAGGTTTTGGCAAGATTTGAAGGTTTCCCAACCAAGAAACTGGAGATAATCCGTTCTGCAACAGCACTTTATTCAAAATTAAGTGCAATCGCCGATCACCTTGCAACCTGGAAGGTTGTGCCTCCATTGTCACGGCACCTTGATAAGGTCACATGCTACTTTGACAAGGTGAGAGATACTATTTGTATTTGTTAGTCTCATTCCACTAAAGTGAAGTTCTCTGGTTTTAGCTCTTGAAAAATAGCCTATGTGATTGTTGAAAGTGACCTAATTTTGGAAGTCACAACCTAGCCAGAAAGATTCATAGGTGTATGAGACCTCTCGTAAGAACAAGGGAACTTTACCTTATATATAAATCACTTGAACTTGTAGTTCTGTTACCAGAGGCAAAAAAGCAATGGCAAGGCTCCTTTTCCTGTTTTAATGGGCAAAACACTGGTTCCATTTTTAACGGCCATTTCTATGCCTGCTGTCACATTTCTGTCCATTAAAAACGTTGCAAAAGGGTTCTGCATTTTCCCTTGAAGAATTCATTAAGCTACATTTTGTTTGCATTTTCCCTCTGTTAAGCTGCATTTTTAGAAAGATCAAACGGAAATCCTCTGCATATGTTTTGATAGGTAGGTTGTTTTTGTTTTTACTAACCCGAATTCAACCTTCTCTGAAGTAGCTCACTACCTTTAAGAAGAAGACTCTATATTGGTTTCCTTTATGTACTGAAAAACACCTAGTTGGGTACATGATATTGAATCACTCTTCACTGGTTTCTAATTTCTTAAGTCTTGTTATCTAGCTGATATGAGCGGTTGATTTCAAGAAGATAGAATTCTCTGTTTTCCGGTTTCATGTCTCTAACAACTAGAAAAGTAGTATTATAGATGTTTGGAAATACCTGCGTATACTTTCTAGATTTGCTGTATGAAATCTAAATTGTAACGTTGGCTGGTGGGAGCCTAAAAACTTGCAGAAAACAATACTGATGGACTTGCCGTGTGCAGATCAAGATGGAGGTAGAGACATTGGAGAGAGTGAAGGATGAAGAATCAAAGTGCTTTGAGAGTCATAAAATCTTCTTCGATTTTAATATACTGATTCGTATCAAGGAGTCAATAGTCGATGTTTCTTCTGACTGTATAGCTTTAGCATTGCAGGTCAGTCACTAGAGGCTTTTCTAATTATCATAGAGATATCAATAGTTTCCTGTAACTTGGTAGTTTTTGATATGCCTTATAACTGGAGGATTTGTTTTCATACCTTATAACAGGAGAGTAAGACAGCCAAAGAAGCTAGAAGGGTGGGATGTTACTTCTCGGCTGGATATGATGACCTTCAATCGCGAAGATGCTTGCAGATGCTGTGGAAAACATTTCAGCTATCTTTTAGAGTTTACAATTTTGCTGGAGGGCAGGATGACCGAGCAGAGGAATTGACATATGCATTGGCCAAAGAAATGGAAACATATCCTCAACATTCTTGGAACCTTTGAAGGTACCTCCTTTTGATGATATATTGTTCATCTTGACATTGGAATTCCCAATAACTCATTGGCTTTTAGTTTGAGGTGTACTGTCCAGTGAGATTGCAAACTATCAGAGTAAGAAACAGGAATGCATACCTTTATTGTTATCTTGTAACAGAGTATTTTCGTAGGGATTGAGTGTAATTCATAATTGGTGGTGTTTATATCTTGAAAATGCCAAAAAGAAGAGAAAAAAAAAAGGACTTCTTGTTTTAAATTCACATTGAAATAACTTTTTTCCATGTTTGTAGAGAGTATGGTGCTTAGCCAATAATGTCAGCCTACTTGGGTGCGTGTCAATGCATTGTTGAGTTTTATGTGTGTCTATGCATTGTTGAGAATTGCCCATATCAATAAAAAAATTGAGTGTCAAGGGAGATGTATCAAATATGTACAATTTAAAAGAATGTGTGATTCACAAACACGTTTAAAATAAATTAATATTCTAGGATAATATTCACATTTACACTAAAGAACAAGCATTAGATAGACATGCTCTTATTTATCAATGGATCATATATAATTACAAATGTTTTCCTCTATTAAGGGGCTTCAATGTGCATTATAGTTCTAGTCATTATCATTTTGCATGTTGAAGGTGGACTCAATCAAAGAAACATGTTGCCCTTAGTCTTAGATGTCAATATAAGTGTCTTCTCATACAATAAGCAATTAGCTCATTTTAGTCAACTTGAATTGTTTTGATTAAGGTAAGTTGGTCATTTTAGTCAACTTGAAATGTTAAGATTCTTGAAATTTGTCTAATTTTAAACTCAAACATTTTTCTTGAAATTTCTTGATTACAATCTTTGAACATCTACAAACAACTGCAAATATTTTGTTCTCTTTGGAGGTCTATCTAAGGCTTTGAAAATCCATTTAACAACTAAACACAATCTTTGGATTTTTAAATCTTTGAAACCCATACTCTATAATTTTTGGTTAGATAACACCTTTTCTAGGTAAATGCATGTCTCTTTTTATTGCCTTTCCCATTTGATCAAAGAAAGTCTCTCAATCTTTCAACATGAGATCTTCCAAAGAGCCATGCAAATGCATAAAATATACAAAAGAAGAAAATACCTTTTAGCAAACCTAAAATCTACTACCTAGGGATAATAGGTGCTCTTTCCATTTTCTAACCCTTTTTCTTCCGAAACACCTAGGTCCATGTATCACCAAAAGGAGATAGGGCAAATGAGATTCCTAGATATTTACCATTTTCTAAGCATCACCCCATTCCAAGCCAATTTTATTAAGCTAATGAGGAGGAATGTCTATCCATCTTAGAACCATAGCTGTGTGAGAATGTAGTCTAGAACCAAAAGCAACACAAAGTAACTAAAATCTAATCATCATGTTAGAGAAGTTACTTTCATCCAAATAAGGAAAAGGGGAAGTTACATCAACAAACTAAATATTCAACAACTCAAAACCATCAAGTAAATAAATACCTTTAATAGGGATCTAATAGATGAATCTCTAAGGAGAAATGCATTGCTTCAATAGGTACAAATAAAGGAGCTAGAGGGAATCCTTTATTGATAGATCTTTGTAGGAAAAATGGGTCAAAGATAGCTCCATTAACTTCCACATGTGCAAAAGCATCATTGAACAAAGTTCTGACCATTAAGTAAAATTTCTTTGTAGATCTCAAAGTTTTCATTATTGACATGTTAAAAGAACATTCAATGATATCATAGGCTATTTCAAAGTCAAGCAATACCATTTACAAGCATTTCATCCAATATGTTCTTATATTCCATCTCTATTCCATCTCTTCTCAACTTGTAATTCATGTTTTTATGTGTATGCCTTTAACAAATCATGTTTAAGACCAAGAAATGGTTTTGGGTAGAATTCTCTTAAATCTAACAACAATAAATTTTTCTAGCATTTTGTAAGAGGCATTCAATAGAGTATATTAGATCTCCAATTTTTAATTAGAGATTTGGACCCATATTTTTGAAGGAGTTTAATAAATCCCTTGTTAATATCATTTCCAAGAGAGATGATCTGGAAAGCTTCTTTGTAAATTTTTTAAAAGGTCACAAGCCATCCACACTTTATTTTCTTTGTAAAAATCAATCATTGATCTATTCAAACTAGTGATTTATCATTTTTTAATGACCCAATGACTACCCTAATCTCATTCAAAGTAATTTATTTTTCTAGATTCAAGGCATAACTCATGTTTAACTGATGTGGGATCATATCCTTACATGATTTCCTATCCCTCTGAGTCTCCTCATTACAAGCATTACAAGAAAATATGAATTTATAGAACATGAGAAATACCTTTTTAATTTGTTTTGGATCATTAGATAATATTCCCCCAATATCAAGTGGGGCAATTTTTTCTTTAGTGCAAACCTAGATATATGATCATATTGAAAATAAATTTGGTGCCTTTGTCCCCATACTTGAGCCAAGACACCATAGATATAATTTTATCCTCTCAAGCCAAAAAGCATCAATAACATATATATTCATGTTTAATTCTGATAATCTTTTTTGATAATTCAATGTTGCAAGGAAAGTCTTGAAGTTTGTCTCCCATCCTCAATATCTTTTCTTTTAGAATTTTGATGACAATTTTCCTTCTAATTAAAAGTCTCTCTTTTCCCATAGTTTTACATATGTTTTTTGCAAGCTAGTACATTCACTCCATAGATCAATATGTGAAGGTACATAAGAAATTCCTTTAACTATATTTCTAATAGTTTTGATACCATCAAGAAATATCTCTATCTTTCATAATGTTGACATTGAGTTTAAATAATGCTTCCTCTTTACATATTTTAATCCAAGTGCCTCCTCTAATCAAAATGGATATCTCAATAGGGTGCTAGTTAGTCTTTGTAGGGAGTCACCATTATATCATTATTGTTGATGGAATTACATGATTGGAAAAAAATATATGGATGTACAAAGTATATCTAATCTAGAATATACTCTCTTAGTACCTTTATGATTATTACATCATGCAAACCAAATTGTATTACTGTCTTTCTTATTGCCAATTAGGGGTTCATCTTTTCCATCTAACCCAAAAAAAATATTTTTTAAGTTCAAGAAAAACTTGATTATATCTTATTTGTCTTTGTTGGCAATATAGAGCCAACTATGAAGAAGAGAATGAGATCAACCTTCTACAAGTGAAATGTTATGTACGCTTAGTTGATTGGAAACACATCTAAAAGGAATATCAATCACAAGAGACACACTTCAAGTTGTATAAATGTACCTAGATATAAGTAGAACTAGGATAAGAGAAGTAGAATATAACATTGAATAAGACATAAGATGTAAAATATTGGAGATAGAGAAGAGAATATAGAATAAGGAGAATAAGTATAAATAAAAGAAGAATGATTGATGTACAAGTGAAGATTGTATTATAGATATACATATATATGAACTACAAGAATGTTGCATACCATGTAATGACATAATGGTTGTTTAATGCATTATAACTTATGGTGTGTATATGAATGCTTGATATTCAATTTTGAAAGTTTTATTTTGTCATCACCTTTTGTAATCTACCACATAAGCCTTGAACTTCCTCTAATCACTCATACAACTCTCAAGAAGCTTAGGCTCATATCCTCGATGTGTGTCTTGTTCTTGTCAATTATATATGGTTCCATTGTCATGACCTTGGTAAAGTGGTATTAAAAGAAGATCAAAACATAGAATAAATAACATAAAACTTGACATGATCTTTCAATGTTGAAATGTTGCAATAAGTATGCTCTTGATTGCTCTTGAATTGATAATAATTGCTTGATAATGCTCTTCACAATTGCTTGATCATAAATTGTCCAACTTAGTTTTCAAATAATGAAATGACTAGGTATTTATAGGCATTTCACCTAATTTCTCAAAAATTGAATCCCAATAGCCGACATTTAACATTTGAAATTCAAATAAGAAAATGCTCACTCCGACATATAAAAATTGGAGGTAAAATAGGGGGAGCAAGTCACCTAGGATGACTTTGTCCCAACCATATTTTGTGGGGTGTAAAGTGTCGAGAGCAAAATATTAATTGTTTGCTTTGGTTTTATACATGGTTTTTCTTGATAGATATCCAAATGGGCCATGTAATGCATAATTTAGGACATTAAATGTACAATTAGGCCCAATTTCTTAGGGGGGAGCAAAAGATAGTGCAAAATTGTCCTAGGTGACAATTTATGACGCTACAGGGTTGTTAGTCCAAAAATTTTGCACAAAGAATCAACAGATGTGTTAGAAGATGTAATGCATATGCTAAATCATGAACACATGCACTAGGAGATATTAGACACTCACCAAACCATGACATGGGTTGAAATGTGATGAATCTTGTAAAAATGAGGGTCAACTTGCACCAAAGGGGTTAGAAAACATTGATAACCATGATGATAGACCATAAAACCCTACAAAAAAGGGAAAGAAACACTAAAATCTTTCAAAAAAATCAAGGAAATAGGCTTGGTTTGTCATTTACAAAAAACCAATTAATGTTAGAAAGATTATTTGATTGGTTAATTAAATAATGTTTTATTTAATTAATGTTGGAAGGGGATATATGCTAGATGAATTAGGCGATGTTAGGATATGGTTAAATTTAAGTGTGTACACTAAGTACCACCCTCCACATTTAATTTGATACTAAGCATTTAATTATTCATTAGTCTAATATTGTATTTTTGTCTTTTTAATCTATTTAGTGTAAAAAAATTAAACATATAAAATAAACAAATGTGATGTAATGGTGAGTACTTACCATTGTAATATTGTAATAAAAAATTTGATGTTGATTTAGAGGTAGTTCAATAATAATTTGAGATCAATAGGCAATTGCAAACTAAATCTATCACAACATTAAAGGATTGGTGAACATTATAGTTGTTAGGGCTTACCTTGACCCCAAGTTTGATTAATACTCATTATAACTATGAATAGCACAATTGAAGTTGATTTTGTCAAAAATGAGAGTTGTGATAATTTTAACCATTTGATTTATTAGTTAAATTCTAAGCTTGATAGCTAGATCCCTAGATGTGTAGTTGAAGTTGAGCTTTTCAAAGTGAGAATTGTGATAATTTCAAATTTTCATTATATATTTATGTAATTTAATATGTTAATTAAAATATATGTATACTAATTATAATATAATATAAACAAATAATAGCGTTAAATGATACATCATACCTTAATTTAATACATTTTCTAAACCAAACCTTATATTGGACTTTTTTTATAATCCTAATAATAAATATATAAAATTAATTTCAAGAAATAAATTAAAGCATATCAATAATCACAATGCTCACTTACATGTACAGATAAGTGCATTAGAGAATATAAACTAGAAATATTTTCTTCAACATTTAAAAAACTGAAAAAAAATAATAAAATGAATAATAGTTTTAGTGTGTCTAATTTGTATTAATATTAAAATTTGAAGATAAATTTTTTAAATATCATTTGCGATTTTTGCTTTCCATCATTATAATGATGTGAAAAAATAAAGAAAAATAATTAAAAATCAATAAATAAAACAATTCATGATTCCAACTACAATCAATAATAATGAATTGCAACATAATATTCTATAGAGAATTGACTATTATGTAACAATATCATATATTGACAAGGAGTAAGCAACTTATTACATTTGTGTATAATAGTTTGTAAATTGGTGTAAATATCATATAGATAATTTAGTTTAAATTTAATTCACATGTTATTTAAATGTAATAGTTTGTAAATTTGTCTAAATATCATATAGATAATTTAATTTAAATTTAATTCACATATTTTTTATTTGTTATTTTAGATCAAACTTACAATTGTGGGTTGAAAACAATGCATGTGATTTTTGGTGTTAAATTTGTAAAGTGAAATTTAAATATAGGAGTAGGATGAAATAATGCCAATTACATGTTAATTTCTCACTTGAACATAAAATATTTAAAATTACATGTTATGATTAAAAAAAAATCTAAATTTTGATGTAAAACATAAAATGTAAAATCAAATTTATAATATAAAATATACATTGTAAAGTTCAATGTTAAATATTTAATCTAAAATTTAGGCATTTTTCATTTAATATGTAGAGAGGTATTTTAGAGGGACATCATGATGTTTCATGACGTGTGTGTGTTACATGTATATATATTATACACATCCATGTAATACATATATATATTACATACATATGCAAGTATATATTACATGTACATGTGTATGTATGTATGTATGTAATATGTGTGTGTGTATATATATATATATATATATATTTATATAATGTGTGGGTGTGTCTTAAGTAACTTTTTTTTTATAATTCTTCAAAATTAAATTAATATTGTAAATAAAATAAAAGAAATTTTAAATTAAATTTGTGTATTTATCTATATATGTATTAAACAAAATAGTTCTAAAATCAAATTAAATAACTCCTAAATAAATAAAATATTCTAGTATGAAATAATACAAATTTGAGAGATTAAAGATGAGTACTATATATACAAAACAATTAGATAGATATAATATGGATGTAAATTAATTTGAAAATATTAATGTGCTTCTTTAAGTTCATTTCTTTCAAAGTATGCATTCGTAATTTATTAGTCATTATTTATAGGTTGTATAGAGATTGAATAAGTTTTAATTAAATTTATATGTTTTTATTAATTTTTATTTTAGTAAATTTTATAAAATGATTAAAAAAAGATTAATAGGCTCTTATTCTTAAATGTTTAGATATTAAAAATAGAGGAAAAACATAAATTTAAAGAGACAAGAAATCAAGGGTGTTTCATTAGAGTCATAATTATATTTCATGTCTAGAGGTTGATTAAGAATTCTAGAATTTTGATCATCATGCAATAACTTTACATGAATTTGACATGATAATTTTTCAAATATCCTAATCTAAGGTTTGCATAATAACTTGATTGTCTTTCAAAACACCAAGATTTACATTAATAGCATTTAGAGAAGATTATTGTTCCTCGAATACAATACTATCAGTTTACATGCATCAAGATTGTTGCAACTAAGATCATGATACTTTTTAGAAATAAAATTATCAAAATTTAATTTGCTTTTATCTTTTGATAATTACAAGAAGAACAAAACATATTTTTACCTTACATCATTAAAAAAAAAAGATTGCACCACATTATTTACAGAACACTAAACTATTGGTTAATACCAACAATTAAACCCCTTGATATACCAAGCAAGGAATTGAATAATCTTTAGGATAAA
The DNA here is from genome assembly GCA_007258455.2 of Sequoia sempervirens. NCBI lineage: Eukaryota > Viridiplantae > Streptophyta > Pinopsida > Cupressales > Cupressaceae > Sequoia > Sequoia sempervirens. Next base: position 152,761,877 of record VDFB02252616.1, read on the forward strand.
GATGATACAAATAAAACTTCATGTAGATGCAAAGAGAAGAATATGTGCATGCTTTGAAGGCTGGCTAGGAATAAAACTAGCAACACATCAAACGTCATAGCTTAAAGATTGAACCAAAAGTAGCAAAGAGATCTGTTGGCGAGGATGAAAGCATAAATTTCATATAATCTGAAACATAAAGAAATAAAACACATTATTTATCAATAGGAGGTAGCTAATCATGGTTTAGAAAGACAGCTTGATATAAAGATGAGAAAGGATCTACAAACTACTGATTGCGCTGGAAAATCAAGAAGGAAGCTACGTACATTCCAAAACCAGTCTAAGTGAAAAAGGAGAAAAAATAATCCCATAAACTGATGTTCCAGAAAGCATGCGTAAGACACCAACTAGAAGGAAAGGCATGCACAAAGCAGACATTAGCAGTGGCACAATAAAACAATATAAATCTCATATCTCTAGTATTAGTACAGATTTCCCATGGACTTACATTACAAATAACAGTGATAACAATCAATGTACATAAAGCAGACTATTCACACCATAAATGTCAAAAGAACTACCATATGAAGATAAAGCTCACTCTTGAACTAGACACGATTTCTAAATAGTTAAGAGACTACAAATATATCTTAGAAAGATAGTGCAATGGGTAAGGTGAATTTCAAAAGTAAACTTGTCAGATTCATCCATGTTCTAATTATTAGATGAAATTGCTGAACGTTTCAACCTAAGTGTAGAAAGCTTGTACACCCTCATTTAAATACATTGATTTTGTTGGAGTCAAATCAACTTGAGTTCGAAGCTCAAGGGAAAAAACTATTGATTCTTGAGTCTTTGTTGTAGTGAGTATATTCTATTTGAAAATCATTTTGGATCAAGTGGCCCAACTATAAAGGAATATTTTACTTGAAAATGATGTTGGATCTAATGTTTGCCATCTAGAGATTTGGATCTAATGTTTGTTTGTGAGTATATCCTACTTGAAAATGATGTTGGATCTAATATTTGTCATCTAGAGATTTGGATCTAATGTTTGTTCTTTAGAGATTTGTGTTTTTCCATGTTTATAGATTTAACATGTATTTGTGCTAGGTGGTGTACAAAAGTAATGTCTTTTTCTTATTCCTTTTTTCTCACCCAAATAGTACAAGGGACTAGAATCCATAAACAACCTAAAGTGGGTGATAAAAAAAATATGTGGTGCCTTATTAGTATCAAATGATGTAGAGATAAGCTATAGAGAATGACAACTTAAACCAAGCAAATACCAAAATAATTTGTAATAGTAGTTATGCAATAGAGAGTATCAATCTACAATAATGTTTTGTGGATTTCAATTATGTGTCTAAAGGGAATAGAATAACAAGTATGTATCTATAATTGTATCAATGGTATTGTCATAGGGAATAAACTCAACCATTTTTAAAAGCTAATTTATACAAATATGCAATCATGCTAACATCGAATCATAAGGAAATCACTTGAATTTCAAAGGAGCTATTAAGCCATGTTCACTTAAAGTGATATTGTCGGTGTAATATTACAATCAATGTTGTAGTAGAGGATTGGGTTCAATTGAGGGAAAAGAGGGCCTCTACACACTATGGACATAGTTTGGTTTAAGGGGCTATATGAAAAGGGTTTTTCATACATATAGATGGACTATTTATCACACCTTGTCCATGGTAAGTATATATTGACTTTAAATATTCAAGTATTTGGAATGGAGTCCCCTAGCACAAATTTACACTCGAATCCTATAGATACCCATTCAACAACTTGATCAATACTATGAAATATTTAATCAACTTGCTAACTCTTTCCCTTTGGTGGACTTACAAATATTAGAGAATGCCTCTTTAGCACCTATAGCTTCCCTTATAAACACAAATGGGGAAGGACCTAAATGAACCTTTAATTTAAAGAAGGTATCAAGCTTGGTGACACTAATCCATTAAAAAAGAGGAATTGGAAATTATTTGCTTTTAGAGAAGAACTTTATAAGAAAGAAAAATAGTTTGATGCAGAGATTTGTAATTTGTAATTAGCTATTTACAGACCTTAATTTCATGTTAAACCTCTTGATGTCAAATTCAACTTGACAATTGGTATTAGTACCTTGATTTCATTGAAAAAGAGAGAGATATTGATATAAAAGTGAAATTGCACATGAAATATGTCTAATTGCTTATGCCAACTATCCAAAATATTGGATTTGATATGTGCAATGTATAGGAGGTCATGGAAACATGGAGACAACAAGAAATGCACTTGTTCTTGGAACAATTTTTTTGGTTAAGATGGCCAAAGATTCACATTTTTATGATATTTAAGGAACAAATTGTTGATATTGATGGTGAATGTGTAATAATTTAGACTCTTGTAGAATTGGCTCCTACATTTGTTGAAGTTGTTAAACATGCACACCTGAAAAAATTCCTAGCAAAATTTGAAGGGTATATGCTAATACATGAAAAAGCAATTCAACAAGGAAATGGAAAGCATGAATCATAGACATTGACTTTTCTTATCATTCAATACATTAGATTTATTTACTAGTTGGAAGGAAATGTAGATAAAAAAAGAGATTTTTTGTTTCATTCATGGAGCTATTTCTAAATTTGAAACCTCTCATAATGGTGGTTATTTGTGTTCAATCATGCATGGCAGATTACCCCACAACAAAAGTTGAGCAACATGACTTTGAAGTATTTCATTTTGCCTCTTGTAATTGTAAGCATATGCATGAAATATAAGAAAATTTTCATATCATATAAATAATAGAGAAGACTTGTATGTAACAATGTCTAAAGGGAATTTTGTATTATGAACTGTTATAGTAAGATTTAACAAGTATGCATATCATGTTTTTCACCAATGGCTAATTAAAATTGTTGGAATAATCTATAGACATGAAACAAACATGAGCACATATATAAACAAAAGATAAATAATAATGACGCAAATGATGAACCAAAGAACTAGGATAAGGATAACAAGAATAGCTATCCAATCCATGCTATTAACCACATAATTCACAAAAATCCTAAAAAGAATGTTCTTGTTGAAGCACTATCATATTAATTGCCCTTAATTTCTAGGGCTATAATAACAAGAAAAAGTTTCTAGCTAATTAAAAAAAATCCAAAATATCTTAGCAAATCAAATTATACATAAATAATTTATAAAATAATTTCAATTAAAACATCTTCACTTTAGAATAGATAAATATTTTATTAGCAAAAAAAATCGTATCTTCCTATTTGTTAAAAATATAATTACTAATAAATAGTTAAATAAAACTCATTGCAATAGTACTATCTAATAATAGGTACTAATAATTTATTTTGTTTTAATTTATTTTTTTGTAAAATCCACCCCTCGGGTACTACAATTTTTTTTCTTCTAATTTACAACAACTACCAACATAACCGATTGAAAATATTCCAACTAGATTAGAGTGTTAATTTCAAAATTTCATCATTCATCTCGATCACGATAAATCAACATCACCACTTATATGCTTACACTCAAAAGTGCTAAGCTCCTACAGCTAGGGCCATTCCTAGACCTAGACCTATTCCTTAAGGGTTCATGATGATCCTACCTACGTATCCCCTCATGGGAATTAGAGGCTTCGTAGTTCACCCCACAATATCAGAGGGAGTTCAATCTCTCCTCTTGTAGGAGATCTATGATCTCGCTTTTAACCCATAACTATTAAAGCTATCAACTTAACCAATTATAATATAATGATAATAACTTCGATAGTAACTTGCCATCAAGTGTTGGGTCCATATCGAAAATTACCAAATATTATTGTACAAACATTCACAATATTCACACAGAGTCATTCATACCATAATCTCAAAGATCATACACAATGGTTGTCATGAGCATACCTCCATATACACAAGCTTACTAGCTCATACATATCACAAGTGTACAACAATATTTGGATCATAAACACGTCACATTTACATTAGTGACTAGTTCCAACATACATCACATATACACAATAACGAGCTCTAGCATACATCATATATACATAATAACGAGCTCCAACATACATCACATACACAATAGTTGACTAACACATGTCCATAATGCATCCCATATATAAAGAATATCAGTGCATTGTGCACTACATCGTGGGTCCTATCATTTCCTCTGGTCTTCTACACCATTAGACAAATGGGAAGAGGTTTCGGTGCATCCCATACTAGACACCACAGGTCTGTTCACCATCCCAAGGCTTTTCCCAAGCAATGAACCTACCAAATCCAGTGGATTCCGACTTCAATCGCCTATAGGCCACCGGTGACAAGTCTATCCACCTAGGAAGAAGTAGCTCTTGACATATACCACCTTGTGACCTTAGTGGTATTGTCAGCTATCTTTTTCACCATCCCAAGTAACACTTGGCATTAGTCACTTCTGTGCTTATCAGCGACAGCCAGTGAACCCTCTCAATACACGATTAGCCTTGAATTACCGTTACCCGCATGGATGGATCCCTACCCGAGCAACTGCTATGACTGTATCATAACCAGGGTAGCCCGCTACCTTCACCTTCATGAACCAAGTGAATGCTGACTAATCCCTAGTAGTAGCCTAGACATCAGTCATTGGCACAGTTCAATGACTGCCTATCACTACTCAAATATCCTAGAGGTTCACTCTTGGGTGGGTCATACATAACATGAATCACAATCACAATCAACAGATACACTGGTCTATACATAAAGACCTCTACATATGGAGTTGAATTACACAGACACATGTAAGAGATACATGGAACCAACATGAGATGGACATTACCCAACATATACATATAATCAAATACCCATTATAAAGTAGTTAAATCCCTTCATTTTGTTTAATAGAAACCTATTGTGTTTTGAATATAAGTTATTAAATTTTCTTAACTTGATCATACCCATTCAGTACCCATTTTGGCCTCAAACTAAAGCTTATAGAGGAGGAAAGGTCAAATCAATTAGGAACAACCCCAAATCCTGGAGTTATCCCCCTAAACCCTCCCCTTACGGACTTGAGGTCATAGGGACATCCTTCGCCCAAGGACTACCTATATACCCACTTCCAAACATATCAAAGTCGCATGTAGTTCTCCTTACATAATCTCTCAAGGATAACTATGCACCGATTTCTCCATAATTGAGGTTTTGTTAATATTTATCTTTTGCTATTACGCTTTAAGGTTGTTGGCTTTCATCATCATGAAAATATAAAGAAGGGGTGGCATAGTATGGCTTTGCAGGTGGAAGAAGGATGGATTACTGTCAAGAGTAAAAAAGATAAATCTTCACGGCCTTCTTTCGATATGACTCTTTGCTCCCACAAGAAAAGTGCTAATTGTAATTCTTGATGGGTCTTGTTTGGGTGCTGGTCTTTTGTTGGCTGCAGGTTGTCCTTTCTGCAGCCTGGCTTTTCTTGTTGTAAAGGGTTACGGATCCCTTCAAAATCTATTTTTCCCTAATATCAAAAACAATAGTCAAGAGAACATAATTAAGTATATGATTTAACAACCCATACTATAACACTTCCCTTCAATGCTATCATGGCCTTGAATTAAACTCGACCCATTATTATTCATAAACCACCTTGGATGTCCTTGGGTTCGTCTTATCAACTAGGCTTATTACACAACATGAAATTACCTTGGTTCACACAAACCCATAGGACCCAACACTTCTATTTGAAATTTAATTATTACATTCAATATCAACGGGTCAATAGATATCTTTGAGGGACGTCCAATAATATTATAAGCTTGTTTTAAGTATAATCACTGATACATTTTGGTATTTTTTTCGACGACGAGTCGTCGGAATTCCGACGGGATGCCGGTTCGGAATTTCGACGTTTCAAATGCCGTCAAAATTCCGACACAATAATAACGACGAATAGCCATCGGAATTCCGACGACCCGTCGTCGAAAAAAATACCAAAATGTATCAGTGAATTAATGCCTAAATCCTACATAGGAAGGTTGGCAACACTAAATCCATTGAACTAACAGATGAAAATATAAACCCAATGATAATATTAAATAATATTCTTGTTCTAATTTCCTTTACCCTATCATGCAACTCCATATTCTTATAAAAATCTAGTTTTAGACTCGGTAGTTTATTCATACTTAAATCACTTTAAGTTAAAGCTGACCTTAACAGTCATCAATAATGTATCGAGAGATGTTACATAGGATTTATCTCATAACACAATCTCAACAACCTTGTCAATCTAAATGGTTGTCACCCTCCATCTAGCATGCAATCATATTGTGGTCTACTATATAGCTATAATAAGAATTCCAATATCAGGGTTTTCATAGTTAAGAGGTTGATAGACATCATGTAGTCATATAAAGCATTTACCATAGTATCAATAATTTATCAAAAGTGTCAGGCTTCAACGTTAAAGATATGTTTAGTAAAGTGTGGTTGTGGTACCACTAAATGAGACCATCATTCCTTGTATTATTATGCAACCAAGAGCCAAGGTGAATATTAATTATATCTGATTCCCAGTTCATATTATAAGGTTATCATGTAGCTAAAGAGTTTACCTAGACTTCATTGCCACCATGTTTCACTTGGAGTCTCAACATAGTCATATAATGAATTCAAGGGTAAGATCCTATTTTATCTCCCACCATTTTCTATCAAAATTCAACACACTTGGTTATTCAAATAATCAATCATTAACTAAAGAAAATTCCTTGTTTATGAATTTCTCATAATCCCAGCTTTCACATATCAAGTATTCTAGCATTTGAGATCTTGAGCACCCTCAAGATATTAGTTACCTCTAGATCTTGGTTTCCCCAAATACTTATAAGGAATGGTTTTTACTTTATTCAATATCATTCTATGTTGTGGTCTATATATATATATATGAACAAGGTTACCATAATTTGCATCATTCTTGCACTTGGTAATAAAATTACATCCTAATTAAGAATAAGATGATATACTATTCAATTGATTGATTATTCAACTTTTGCACATAACACAAATCACCTTGAATTAATATTTTTTAACTACAACAATGGATAATTCCTAATTTCTTATACATGTTGACTATTAAAGGGTACAATATTACTGAAGTTCAATAATAATCATAGTCATATTTTAAAGATGGAATATCAACTCATCCTATATCAACTAAAATCCTTGATTATTAATAACAAACATATCCCCATATAGATGTTAGAATATATCCTTCAATAATATATTAACAACTTTTGCCTATGTTTACAAAACATCAAAGATAGAAATTTTATTGATGATGACCCAATAATCCTTTTAGCTTTTTCATAACCCATATTTTTTATAGCTCAACTTAGGTTTATTTGACACATTGCTTATCTCCAAAGTAGTGAAGTTTCGGTGAGACACATTAAGGAAAAAGTATTAAGAAAATACAAAGCATAGGAAGAAAGAAATAACTCATCTATAACTAATGTGTGGTTGTCCCTGCCCCTACCCCTATATTGGTGAATCCGAGCTCTCATTTCTCCTCCTCACTTTGGCTTTTTGCCCCTCTTCTCCCACTGCCCAAAACGTCTTGATAACTTGCTTCCCTCCTATCCACACTGTCCTCTTGTCTTTCTCTCATGCATCTAATAAATTTCTCTCCCCTTTAAGATTTGATGGGGATTCCATCACCTGTTGAAGGGCTCTCATTATGGCATAGACAAGAACAATATGGGCATCAGTTGTGGAATTTTGTTTTAAACTTGCCAATTGCATTTTCCTAAGAATTTATAAAGCCTTTTCAACGAATCCATTTTGTGCACATCCTACAAACTTTGCATTCCATGAGACCACATTTCCTTTCGAGTCTCGTGCAACTCCTTTTCCCACACTATTTTCTGCCTTCTTTTCCTACAACTCCTTGCCTCCATCTCCATCTATTCCTTGCCTTCCTCTGCATTTTTCTTCATCTCGTTTCTCATCCCATTAGTCTCTCCTATACTCTTCTTCTCCTGCCCACTCTCTTTAAGCTCCCACCAAACTTGAATGAGAAATTACACGGGGGTTGTGAGGGTTTAAATTGTGTAAATGCCTCTTGTTTTCCACACACATGCCCGCTCTTCCCCTTTCATGTGAAAAATCAAACAAGAAAATGTGGGAGTATAGGGTTGTCATGCTTTATTAATGGCAAGGCATCATTTTCTCCTCATGCCCTCTCCTCTTTAATGCTATTCCAAGTCGTCACAATCTCTTCTCCCCACGAGCCATGTCCTTTTAGGTTCTTTTCATATGAAGCTAGTGAGGATGTCTTGCCTCACTAATAAGAGGCACACTCTCCATCCCTAAGCACCATTCCTCACTAAATGTGTGGTATCCCTCGTCCTTCATGAATAGGTTTAATATTATTTATTTTATTCTTTTTATAACCCTGGCTCATAGTGATATGGCATTTTTTCAAATAACTCTTAAAATAAAGTAATTTAAAAATTAGATATTTTAAAAAATAAAACAATAAATTATTTATTAAGATTATAAATAATAATATATTTAACTTATCTATCTAAAAAATATCAAATACCAAAAAAAAATCTCTCAATAATTGTACTTAAAAACATTTATAATAATAATAATTTTATACCTTCATATTAATAAAATGATAATTATCCATAAACAAACAAATTCCCACCTGTTCACACCAGACTGGTCACGTAGAATTTATGTGCCTTCAAGACTTACGAACAATTATTGCCTCAATTTGAAACTTCACAGTACATACCAATTTGAGGTGATTTTAGTGGAGCTTTAAATAGTTATCAAGAACATTGGTCTTGATCTGGTCGGGGCTTGAGTCCCTGATCAGCTGCCTTCTCATCTGTAAATGAAGTGCGCCGAGATCGATCTCTAGACCTCCTCGGCCACGAAGTAGATGAATTTGAACTCACCTGGGGCATAGAATGTAACTCTTGTTCGTGGTCTACCCTTGGAGGAAGCAACAGAGCAGAGTCAAGGCTGTCAGGAAGGCCTCTATGTCTGCCCAGAAACATGGTCAATACAAACAGGATTTTTCCTCCTCTGTTCCATTTTCCAGAAAAACTGTATGGAACGTCTTGACATGAAGAGGAATTGTTCCCAGTTTTTAAGGCGCAGCTGTAGCCCACTGACAATCCCACATTACAAAATCCACTGAAAAGAAGAAGCAGCAAATGTTGTGTTGATAATATTATTAGCCATGTTAAAAAAATTCAGGGGAGTTTTATGAATTTTTTATCCAACTGGATAAATTAGCTTACCTGATGACCTCGAAGATGATGTTAAATACTGAATAATTGAGAGGGTCCTGCCTGATGTTTTGGCTCTCCAGTATGCATGTGAGGAAGAGGATGATAAAGATATGGACTGAATCTCGAGCCAGAAGTTTCCGTGCCTGAACAGAAATTTGACTGTCATAATGTTCAGTATAGGTCTCTTCTGATGCTTCGCCTGCTACCTTCTTAGGAGCCCGCGTCTTCTGGCGTGTTAGATAGACTGGGTAAACGGAAATATACCTGCCAGGGATACCAGGTGTCAAAATTTTACTCTAAACTTGAGTAATGTTAATTTCAAAGAGATTGCATAAGCAAGAAATAGGTGACCTCCTCTTTATTCTCATTTATGGGTCCATAAAGGTTGACTCATGATCACTAATAAATAAAGATTTGCAGTATTGTTGAAATTGTGAATATACTTTTGGAAATGGCGCTGTAGTTCAGTGTGCCCTGTTTCTGGTTATCAGTTTATTTGAAAGACAAATGCTTGCTATAACACTAAAACTTGCAGGTGTCTGTATTTTAAATTTAGCATATTCATCTAAATTTAAAGTGGCGGTTAGTTCACAAGATCAATTCCCAAAAATATGATGATTAATCTCACAATTAGGTGAGACTCAGATCATTAATAAACAGAGATTTACATAATTACTGAAATTGTGAAAATAGTTTTCTAAGAGTGTGCTCTAGTTCAGTGTACCCTGCTTCTGGTTATCAGTTTATGTGAAAGACAAATGTCTGCCACTCAAGTCAACTATATTGAAAGGACTACCAGTGTAATTATAGAAAATAATTGTGAATTTATGGTATATAAGATTAAAAGGAATGTTGGGCTCTGTCTGTAATAGAAACGATTCATCACGGAAGGCATACCCCTAGAAGAAGTCTGATACCTTCAATCAGGCTCATCACCTACTTTAATTTTTTTGGTTATGAACAAGTTGAACTGGTAAATCTTAAATAGCCAGATTTCCACCTGGGTGAGATAAAAATGTAATAGACAGGGCTTGAAAAGTGGAAGTCAATCAAAACGAGGAGTACCTGTCATTTTCTAGGGCCAGCAGGTTCATATAAAGTTAGTTTGAAAGCCATAAATCAATTCCAGTCCCACACTCCAATTCAGATCCAATTTTAATAACCACCTAATTTAACAACTCATCTATATACTAAACCCTTATTGACAGCCAGGCTTGAAAGGCTTTATTTTTCTCAGCTCTGTCATTTATCATGCCCTGCAATAGCATAATTTATATCTACTTGCTTTTTTCAATATTTCTGGTTCTCAAAGTGCATCTCATCAGTTCATTCGGTAATCCACATGAACATATAAATTATACCCATTTTCCTGGTTATCAAACATGGTCAATATTATTGATTATCAAAGAGCACATGAATGAGAATTTAAGTTATGTAACTTACATCATGCCCACCATCAACACCAGCATAGGAGGAGAAAGGTCTACAAGATTGACAACATTGGATCCAGCGTTGCGTGTGGCTGCAGACTGGAACACCGCATCCACAAACTTCTCTGCAGAATTCAGACCATTGACAGACCTTGAATTCCACTCCAGAACACAGAAGAACAAAGTCTGAACAGTATTAATTGCCATGACGGTGATAATGAGCCACAACGTCTGGTTCTTGGGAAACAAATGGGTATAGCAACTGCGAGGATTTGTGAGAAGATATGTATAGACCTCCTTCCTGCTACCCTTACCAAATCTCTGCAGCAAAGATATGATTACCCATATACATGGACCAAACATGGTATTCCCAAGAAGTACTATAAAGCTCAGGACAAGCAGAATGAAAGCATGGTTCCTGAAGGGAATCATGCTGCTGTCTAGAAGAGTGAATCCAGCGTTTCCAAACGAAGTTACAGCGTTATAAACAGAGAATAATGTTTTGTCTACACCATTTTTTTCTAATATTTTGCTAGCTGTGGGAGAGGCAAACAGATATATCTGAATAAGTACAATTGCACCCAACTGCACCAGCAAGAAGTATGCCACCACAATTCTGTATAGAAAAGTTAAGGCCTTGTACTCCACATACATAGACTTCCACATAGAAATCTCAATTTCGTTAGATAGATCTTCAGTCTTACAGCACTGCAAAATCCTCTTTGATAAAACACTCATGAAATCTACACGCCAGAAGCATCTCTTCCAAACAATTTTCATCATTTCTGAATATTTCCCCATTACATATCTTAGCCGATGCTTCAACAGCTGGCCCAATTCATTCTTGCCAATACAAGCACTGACCCCCTTAACTTCTACTTTAACTTCAATATCACTGTGATTAGCATCAGCCTCTCTTGCTCCAGATTCATTTGAAACTAATTTCTCATCCTCAGCATTTACTTTAGCCTTTGATTCATCTGAAATTAATTTATCTTGCACCTTGGACAGAATGGCCATAGCCCGATTTGCAAGTATCCTCCTGTAAGCCAATCTTCTTGCATACAGAGGAAACAGAGAAGTAACAACCTGACTACCAAGAACTGTCAGCAACAGAAGTATAATCTGCTGAAACTTATTCATCCCTTGTATTCTTATGCTAAGCAGACCTGTCACAGTCACAGCAGAGACAGAGCAATACAGAGCATCTATGAAGCTCATATGCTCAGAATTTTTCTCAGGACACACCCACAGAGCAAAAGCACCCGTAAATCCCAACACTATGAAATAAGTAATATGAAGAATAATGAAACAGGAGGGCTTCTGCACCCACGACGGCATATCCCCTAAACTCATGGAAAAACTCCTCATAGTCACTGGATGTGTTCTATACAAAGCCCGGTTGCTTCTAAAGATTTTGCTGTGGAAAGCCTCTTCGCATCGCAGATACCTCATTCATAAAATCCAAGCTTCTCAAATGAATATTTTTCACTCCTCTGATACGAACCTGAAAGCTCACTTACAAACTCCCTACATTCTGACCTCTGTTTTCAAATGAGTGCACTTCAACATTAAAGGGCAATGAAGAACAATCCAGTTTTTCTCAACGCGCTTGCCTATATACCAGGCAAGACGGCAATCTTAGAAAGTTATATTTTGTCTCCATTATTCATGTGGAGAGGACGTATTGGAAAGCACATTGGACTCTGATACAAAATGACCACAAGTTGTAGAGCCATCTTTAATGAGTTTCGTTGGCCTATTCTCAGTCAACTCTGATATTTAGCATGAATAAAGTAACTTCACAATAATTTCTGTTTTAAGAAATGTTTAATGGAATCTATCCATGATTAACGCCTGGAGGTTTGTTTCATCATGTAATTTGTCACATCAACACGTTTATTGTGAATTGTTTTTAACATGAATTTTTACAGATTTAATTAAAATTTGATCATACGATTTCTAATAATTAAACAAAACGATATCATTTGTTGTTACAATAACATCATAAATTTATATAAACTAAATAATCTGAATACCTTCTAGATAGTAATCATAAATCTTGTTATTTAAACTTTTATATCCAACATAAATAACCCAATAGTTGAACACAAAATACTATTTATTGCTATAAAAACATTTTATTCTTATTTAAAATACAATTTATATTAAGCTCTTCTACTTGTACACACAAGAACATTATTTGTCCACATACAAGCAAAAATAAATAAAAAATAAAATATTACATTTGATAGTGAATGCATTTATGATTTTTTGATGTGCACAACTCATAAGTTCTCGTGTTCATGAAAGGATTCATCTTGACTAACATTTTGTCATTTGTCGATTTACATGTGAAATAATTATTAATAATATATAATATAAATATGTTGCAAGACGAAATTTCATAACCACAAGTACTATACCAACAATAGGCCCCTACCTAACTAGTGGCCCCTCTCCCTAGCTATCAAATTGCTTTACATAAATAATTCATAGGATAATCAAATAAATTGTGATTAACAAATTAATTAGAGATAGGATAGATACTTATAATTAATGTATGACGGCGCTGATCCCAACCCAGTTGGTTAAGGTGTTCCCTGTCGCAGGGCGCCCACCATGGGTTCGACTCTCCGGCGCTCCTGTGGTATCGGTTGGTGTGTTCCGCCAGCACTGCCGGTCATGGTAAAAAGTTTACTGGCGGTGAGGGGTTATATGGGGGGTCGTGCTACACCCGATTCCCCTCATTAAAAAATAAATAAATAAATAATGTATGAAAAATAAATAAAACGAATAAATGTTTATTTTAACTTAACAATTGATTATGAGAGAAAAATGGTGATAATATTTAAAACTAGGTTGTCACCTCTAGAAAATAAATGGCTTAAGTTTAATGATTGTATCATAATCCACAATAGCTTAGAAATCTTTATAGTTCAACCCCAAGTGTTATGAGTTTGATTCCAACAAACATGAATCAAATTTATTGTATAGATTTAATTTGTACTGCATAAGAATGATATATTAGAATGTGCATAGTAAAAAAGAATTTGTGTTCACCTTCTTGGGACACTATTTAGGAGTTTATCCAATCACTAGGTAAATCAATTCTCTTATTCAAATCCCTTTAGTG
>VDFB02252616.1:152775828-152809725 GCA_007258455.2 Sequoia sempervirens
GGATTAGGGTTAGGGTTAGGGTTGGGATTAGGGTTAGGGTTAGCATTGAATTATGGTTATCACACTAACTATGACCATAAACCCAACCTTAACACTAACCAAATCCTTATTCCTAACATGAAACATGTTATAATTATAATCCAAACCCTAACCCTAACCATAATTCTACCCCTAACCCTAACATAATTCTCACACTAACTATGAGCATAAACCCAACCTTAACACTAAACCCTAACCCTAGTCATAATAATAATAATAAATCTCAACCAAACCCTTACCCTAATGCTAACTCTAACCATGATATAGACCCTAATCCTAAATGCTAACTCTAATCATAACCCTAAATATATTAAATTTTTCAATGTGTTACGCACGACTGCTACTAGCTTATCTATCTTAATATATTAATCTATATATTATACACCGAGAGATTTCATTTTTGAAACCTGTTTTTTAAATTAAAAAAATAAAACAAAAAAAATACGAATCGAAAATGAAATCTCTCGGCGTATAATATATAGATTAATATATTAAGATAATAAGCTAGTAAATATTATTGATTCTAGATATTTTAATTGTTATTTAATTAGTAGTTTTAATATTTCTTACAAAAAAATTCATTTAACTCTCATTTTTTAAAAATTAAAAGAATTCCAAAACATATTAATTACATTTTCATCTCTACAATTTATAAGTTTTCAGATTGTAAAAATATTTTAATCAATGTAAATATAGTTTCCAATTTTAAAGAGATTCTCTAATAAATCTCAATTAATTGATGTCATATGTAACCCCCTCATTGTCATAGAATAGGCCTCAAATAACGTCATGTTTTGTCATAAAATTTATCATATGTAACCCCTCATTATCATAGAATATCCTTGGAATATGCCTCAAATAGCATTATGCTCCATCATAAAAATTTGTCATATGTAATTCCCACCTTTAACGTAGCATTATGTGTCAAATGTTATAGCCTTCATATTTTCCTCAAATAATATATTAAGTTGCATCATAAATAGAAAAGACCCATTAAAACATAAAATATTAATTCATTTTGTGAAAAAAGAACTACCCACTTCTTAGGTGCTTTCTTACACCACTATAAATAGTGAGATTCTCTTCCTCCTCAAGCAAGTGTTAAAGCTTCAATATGTTCTTAGAATATTAAAAAAATGCCATTTTAAAATAATTTTAAAATATTCATTTAATTTCTTTTTGAATTTAATAATTAATCCTTCATTTAAATTTGATAATAAAATTGGTTCTAATTAAATTTATTTTTTCATTTATTTCTTAACCTACTCTAAAAATTAGCTATAATGAATAAATATTACAACACATTTTAGATTTATAATTATTATTCTAATTTAATTAAAATATTTTTCAAATATTCTAAAAGATAGGGTTAGACAACTTAAACACAAATATTATTTTCATTCCTCAACACACATATACACATTAGAAACAATATTATTTTTTTCTTTTCAAAATACCACCAATCACCAAATATTTAATAAATAAAATAATAATATAACTAATAATATTTACTAATACCTAATAATATTTATTATTACCATTGTTTAATAATATCTTACAATATAATGTTATTATATTATTTTATAATAAATGATAAATATGATTTTAATTTCATATACATTAAATTAAGTAATATTTTATTATATTAATTAGAATGTGTTTATTAAAAAAAATAATTAATTCAATATTATAATATTCAATAATATTAATTTAAAAATATTATTTTTTAATATATTTTATGCCGAAGGGTTACCTATTTGAGAAAGCCCAAGTGGTGTCTTTAAAAAGCGATATTTGTTTGCATTTTTTCCGTTGATAGATCTACAGCTGTAAAATCATCCCTATCGATGCAAGACGATTGGAATTACATGGTCCGTCCATTGGGTTTCGCAAAATTTTAAAACTGGGTATGAAATTAAAAAGCGTATTTCATGTTTGTCTAGCGTATTAAGCCTTTCCAATGGAGGAAATTTAGTGCATTTTCACCAAATAAATAAAAGAAAGCCTCTCCAAAGGTAACAAGCATCACGGATTAAGAAATTTATTTAGAATTACATAATTTTTATATTATATGACTGAATTTTATTAGATTATTTTTTTTTTTAATAATAATTTAATATGGTAAAAATATTTAATTATTATTATATAATTAATCAAATTGTTAACAATAATTAATATAAATTTTATATTGATTTTTTATAATAAATAAATTAAATGTTTTATTTTACAAATAGAAATTTACAAATAATAATATAAAGTATATGATAATTATAATTAATAAAGAATGTTAATAAGATTTGATATACAATTAGATTGGTTTCTTCCGTATATCAAATTGTATGATGTTTAATTGAGATTAAGAACATAATTTATAAATTAATTTTTATTTTTAGCTTTATAATTGATATTAATTATTATTTAAATTTTATTATATATGATTATAATAATTTATACACTAAATAAGCTTTATTTATTATATATATTTTTTATTCACAATGTTTCATTTAAATTCTACTTAATATTACATAATAATTTATATATTGAATTTTTAATAGTCAATCAATTAAAAATGAGTATTATTATCAAATAGATTTAATGTATTTGCACATATAATTTTAAACTTATATGTTATATATATTTTATTTTATTATTGAAAGGAAATAAACAATAATTCTACAGTTAATTCTTATCATGTTATTATGTTATCTAGATGTTATTTAAGATTATTGTAAACCTTCATGTGATGGAATATTTTTTAATTTATTTTTATTGAAAAGTTAAGTAATAATTATATATTTACTTAGACACAACCATTGTTTTAAAATATAGTCTTTTCTAATTTAAATATCTTAAATGTACTTTGAGAAACGATATCATAGTAATTTAATTTATACTATAAAACATAAATTATATATTATATATTATATAAAATTACTATATATAAATATAATATAATATATAATTAGTTTATAAGTACACATTAAAGTGTATATAATACAAATTGTATCATTGATATACATTATATTTATATTGTAAATTACTAAATTCATTTTAAAAATAATATTATAATATATTTATTATATATTATTATTGTATTTGATAGTTGATATAATATAGATTGCATCATTATAATATATTTTATTTTATATAATGTAAATTATAAAATTCATTTTAAAAATAGTATTATAGTTATATTTATTATTGTATACATAATATTTAATATTTAATATAGTATCCTATACATATATTTAATAATTAATTATATTTTTAAAATATATATTATATGTATAAATTATATTATATAATAAAAAATATTGAATGTAACTCAAAATTAATATAATTACTACTTAATATATTTAAATATAATACAAATAAAAATAACATATAAATATAATACAATCTATATAAATATTCTATAATTTAGCCATGGTGGATAAAAGTGTTGGGTGTTGCCCCTTAGCAGTGATTTACCAAACAAAAAATATATATAATACAATATTTGATTAATATATAATATTTATAAATATTCTATAATTTGTGTTATAATTAATATATTAAATGTATTTATCTACCTAGAAAAATCTAATATTTATTGTATATAATAAAAAATATAATACTAAATAGTCCAAATTAAATTATCTTAAATTACTCTATTTTTTAAAATGATTTTTTATATAGTAATAATTAAATTATATTAAATTAGTATAACCAATAATTAGTATTCTTATATAGTATGAATTAAATTAGCATACAAATATAATACAATATGTAATTAAAATATAATATATTTAATATGAATTAAATCATGTATAATCTATTTATATTTATTATTATATAGACATGTATGGACCAAACTCTCTATCCATCCATCTCGCTCCCTCTCTCTCCCTCCCTCTCTCTCCCTCTCCCCCTTCCTCTTTCTAGACCTCTATATCTATATCTCTTTGCCACTCTCTCTATCTCTCCATATTTCTTCCTTCATATCTCCCTCTATCTCTATCCCATTATCAATCCACCTCTCTCTACCCCCTTTTCTCTCCCTCTCTCTACCTCTATATATATATAAGTTCCTCTCTCTCTCTCTCTATTGCAAACATAACAAGAGCTTGTTGGTCATGGAGCTTGATTGATGTGTGTTTATTTGAAGCCATCACTTCTCCATTTAGACCTCCACTAAACAAAAAACACCATTTTCTAAATGACCCACTAATTAAAACTCATGTACTACACAAATATATTAAAAAAAAGACACCAAAAAATCCTTAATTTACCTTACATACCTCTTCGGCGTACCCATTGCACACCAAGGTGCAATTGATAGTAACATAAGTATATATGAATATTACTCTCTTTCTCTCTCTATATATAAATAATTAAATTAAATAAATAATAAATTGATATTTGTTAATTATTTTAAAATTTTATAAATAAAACTATTGGTATTGGCATGGTTTAATGGTTTAAAGGTGGCATTGTTGTTCTTGCCACCAAGGTTCAAACCCCATTGGGGTGGTATTGTTGAATGATTGTATTCCAGTTCATAGCTTCCGTCAAAAGTGTTTACCCCTTGAATAGTATTTTTCAATTAGTATTTTTAAGTACTTAAAATATTTTAGCCAAATTTTCAAAATTGAACATGCAATTAGTATTTTTTACTTAAAACATTTATTTCAAGTAAAACTATTAATTACTTTTATTAGGCAATCTAATTTTGAAAGGTAAAGTTAATTAAGCTAGAGGCTTCTTACACTCACATAATGGAATGAAAAATATGAGTACATTTTTATTCCCTACATTTATTTTGACATTCAAATGACATGCAACTATTGATAAAATATTGTTTCCCTGCTTTATTATTAGAGATGTTTGTACATAAAATCAAAAAGTATGGATAGAAGTAAAGATGAAAATGCAACTTTTAAATCAAAAACTTTTCTCTATAAATGATTTTATACTTTTTTTAAATGCATTTTTAAGTATCATTTTAGAAAATTAAACGATTTACATGCAAAAAGAGGAAAAAATAAAATAGAAAGATTGTTTATATATCTAAATTTAAAATGAATATGAAATTATTTAATTCATTTGTTTATAATCACGACAATTTAATTAATTTTTAATAAAAGAGGGTAAAAACTTTATTGAATTAGAACAACATTACAAAGTCCAAAGAAAGAATCCACAAGGGGCCCAACAAAACAAAATTAATTTGCACCCAAGAAACACCTCATATCCTCAGCAACCCACTCCTCAAGAACAGGGGCCATGTCTTCAGGAAGGTTGCCCCAATCATCCACAGACCAAGAATCAGTCCTCTCTTACGCCCATCTAGCCAGCCCATCAGCCACCCTATTCCACTCCCGCGGAATATGGCGGAAAACAATGGACTCCAAAGTAGAGCACATAGACACAATCTGATTGACAACCACAACTAGCTGCCAATTCGCATCCTCCAAATTTTTCTTATTCAACATGTCAATAACCACCTGAGAATCAGACTCACAAACAATCTGCCGCCATCCAAGACCAACCGCATGCTCAATCGCCAAGAGAATAGCACTCGCTTCCATAAGATTATTAGTTTGCAAACCACGATACACAGAAAAGAAAAAAACCACCACTCCAAGGCTGTCTCTACCAATACCACCAACCCCAGCATGCCCAGGATTACCCCTAGACGACCCATCCGTATTGATTTTTAGCTCCCCTAGAGCAGGAAGACACCAAAAGCCCTCATGAGCAACCCTCTCACGCCCACACCTACGATGCACTTTGCTCAAAACACTCCTGCCCCCTGTGACGAGACCCAGGGCATTAACAATGCCCAAGTCCCCAGGATCGATTGTCACAGACAAGTCACACTTTGCCGTCAAAGTCTCCTGCAGAGCCCCAAGAATACGCCTCCAAAGTTGCCCCATGAGCAATTTTTTATCCAAGAAAATTATTCTGTTACACTCCAACCAAATTTTCCAAACAATCAAACTAGGACCAATGCTCCAAGCAATTTTAAGAAAGGAGGTAGTGGCAGGAGAAGAACCCTGTCTTTTCCAAAAATCCTCCAAAGAAGAGACATGACAACACAGTAAGCTCCAAAGATTCCATTAGTGATGCTAGATAGTCTTACCAAAAGAACACTGAAAAAAGAGATGCTATAAGCATTCTTCATGTTGACCACATAGAACACACATGGAGGGGCCCTAGAACCCACATTTCCAAAGATTGTCCCAAGTAAGACACTTACCTTGAACCACGAGCCAAGAGAAAAAATTACACTTAGGCCAAGCAAATTTATTCCAAACCTGCTTCCACTAAGAAACCTGGGAGCTCCCAAAAGCCTGTTTATCCAAAACCTGATAGCCAGAGGAAACCAAAAATTTACCTTTCAAATCAGGACCCCAAGCAAGCACATCACTCCCATGGAGAGAATTGCAGGCACGACCTAATAAAATCTTAGCAAGCTCATGACAATTCTTTGCCGCACCACCAGGAGGCCATTCTGAGGGGTCCTTCCACCTAGACACAAAAATTTGACCCAAAGATTGTTGAGATTTGAAGTCTGCCACATGACACCAACCCGCCTCCATGAAAATCTAGCACAAGTCATGGAGGTGGGGATGAGAGGACACAATGGGAGGATGTCCATTCCAGGAATCATGCCAAAAGAGAGCATCTTGACCCCCATTACAAATCCAAAAAAGTCCCTGTTTAACAAGCTTGGCACCCTGTTTAAGAGTACTCCAGATCATAGAACCTTTCCCCTCCATGCAAAATCTAACAACCCCCTACTTTCCACCACCCCCAAATATTTGAAGGTCAAAATTTTAGCCCACCACATGTGTTGTTGTGAGCACCAACGCCAGTACAACTTGGCATCCAAGGCTTGCCCATTTCAATCTGTTTATCATAGACCAAGAGCCCCCTCCTGCTTTGGCCTACAAACAACATCCCACTTCACCAAGCTCCATTTTCTATGAGGAAGATTGCCATCCCACAGAAACTGATGAGAGAGTTTCTCAAAATCTTTAATAAAATTTGAAGGAGCAGAAAGAACAAAGCATCTATAGAGAGGGAGAGCCTGGACCACAGACTTTAGAAGAGTCACTCTACCTACTAAAGAAAGCCACCTGCAAGTCCAATGACTAACCAATCTTCAAAACTTGTCAAGATTCTCTTGCCAAAACCTTTTGGGGAGAGAACGAGTGGCAAGAGGGATTTCGAGATAGGAAAAAGGAAGTGAACCAATCTGGAAACAAAGAATACCAATAATTCTCCTTTGGATAGCCTTAGGAGTATGGAAGAAATAGATGAAGGATTTCCCCTCATTAATGCCTGCCTAGAAGCAGCCAAGTAACTATCCAACACATTGCGCCAGTTGAGAGCCTCCTTAACCATAGCCCTACCCATCAAGGTAGTATCATCAACGAACTGAAGGTGAGACTGAGGGGGAATATCATCTCCCCAAATCCATCCCTAAAGCAAGCCACTAGCAACTTGAGCATGAATGAGCCTTCCCAGGCCTTCCGCAAGGAGAATGAATAAGTAAGGAGATAGGGGATCTCCTTTCCTGAGGCCTCTAGAAGCACCAAATAGACAATTGGGCTCACCATTGATAAGCACTGAAAAGGAAGAAGAAGTGACAAGGGTATGTGCAGGATCATCATGGAAAAAACAGGCCCTTAAGTGGCAAAAAATTCAAAAAAATTAGAGTTAGGAAACTTGATGTAAAAATTTGAATAAGTTATCTATATTATTTCAAAAATATGTAAGAATAGACTCTGTAGTAAATTGAATGTAGTTTCTAAACTACTAAGTTTATTTAAAAAATGAAAAATCTATTTGGTGAAAATTTGAAATTTCAATGCGAGTACTTAAATTTCGGGAAAAATAGAAATAGGTGTATGTCTAACCACCCTAACCAAAATAAAATGATTATATTTTTTTTATAATATTTTAGATATAAGTAGAGGACTCATGCCGATGTGATGCATTTTTTTTTTGTAATTTTTTTCCAAGTAAATAATTAATTATGAATTTTTTATTACAATTTTTTTAAAAATAAAAACTTGTATGTTTGATCACCTTAACTTGGTCAAAACTTCATAAAATTCAATTTTTCTTTTTTTAATCCTATAGTATATGAAGCATAGAATGTGACATATGTTTTAGATTCAAAAAATATGATACCATTTGAAAGTTATAGATGTTTTTCAATTAGCCTATCAATCGGACTTTAGTCATAATTCAAATAGAAAATGAATAATAATTATTTATTAAATTCAAAGTAAAGCATAATTTATATTGATGGAAAGTTGAGAATCTCCTTTATAAACCCTTTTTGTTTCATCAATTTTGGGTAAAAAAAAAGTCATCAGCCATATACCCTACACATACGCATCATATCGCCACTTTTTGGCCCATCATGATCCTACACATACCTACAAATCCTGATCCATTCAATCCAACCCTCAACAAAGCCAAAAGCTCAAAGAATTTTGAATAGAAAGTTCCATTTAACATGATCATACACTTTAGCCATGTCCAACTTGATAAACATAGATTTTTCTTTTGAGGATTCCATAGAATGGATGGTCTCAGCAGTAATAACAACCCCACCCAATATCTGTCTGCCCGCAACAAAACCCCCCTGCTCCTCAGAGATTAACCCACCAAGACAAGGTTTAGCCTTTCCACAATCAACTTAGTAATAATTTTATATGCAACATTACATAGCACAATAGGCCTAAAAATATCCAAAGAATTAGCCCCCTCCTTTGGAATAAGAGCTAAAAAAGTAGCATTCAGGGACTTCAACATTTGTTTATTCAAAAAAGATTCCTAGACAACTTTTAAGAGATCCAATTTCACCACTTCCCAGAACTCCTGAAAAAATTCAATTGGGAATCCATCAGGCCCAGAGGCTTTACCTTTCTTCATCTGGAACACAACATTCTCAAGCTCTGACAAGGTAATAGGAGCAAGCAACGAATCATTCATTTCATTAGTCACCAACTATGGGATATAATCTAGAATCCTTGCTTCATCCTCCTCCACAAGAGGTGAATCCTCAAAGAACAAGGTAGAGAAATATTGAATGCATTCAGCAGAAATAGAAGCGAAAGAGGACAAAGTTTCCCCATCAGACAACAAGAGAGAAGAAATAGCATTACCTTGCCTTCGGTCTTTAACTAAGTTATGAAAAAAAGAGGTGTTCCGATCACCAGCCTGAAGCCATTCAATACGGGACTTTTGTTTCCAAAAAAATTCTTCTCTTAACTCCCATTCCTCAACCTCTTTTGTTGTAGCAACCTCTAACGAGCTCAACTCCTCCGAGAGGCCTTGATCATGAATCTGCCTGGTAAGTAGGTCCAGATTATCCTGCGCCTTTTTTTTTCCTAGAACAAATTACCAAAATGTTGCCTATTCCATCCTTTCAACTTGTATTTAACATACTAGAGCCTCTTTGAGATAGAGTACATAGTAGTGCCATGTGCCGGCTTCCCAAGATCCCACTAGCCAGGGAGCAAATCATAGAGAAATTCATCCCTGAGCCACATAAGTTGGAACTTAAAGGTCTGTCTAGTACACCATTGAGGCATATTAGCCACCAGCTTAATTGGCCAATGGTCAGAACCTCAACCATCCAAAATTTCAAAGCTAGTCATCCACCTATTCCCCAACCAAAAACTAGACACCAAAAATATATCAAGTCTTTCTGAAATAGAAGCATCCCCAATTCTCCTATTATTCCAAGTAAAACTACCATTTCCTGGCCTAATATCAACAAGATTCAGAGTAGAGATATTGTCCTGGAGCAACAACGCAGAAGCCTCCAACCTTGCAATACCACCTCGCTTCTCCACAAGCTCCGTGATAGCATTAAAATCACCTCCAATAATCCAAGGATGGTAAGGGAATAAGCTACAAACTAAACTAATGTTGGACCACAATAGTTTCTTGCCCTGCAACTCCACAGGCGAATACACATTGGAGAAGAGAGAAATTTCCCCTAACATAAAACAAGAAGCCACCATGGAAAGGGAGAACTTAAAAGACACCCACCATTGGGGGCAAATCTTCTGCGGGTTCCATAAGCATGCCACCCCTCCAGAAGACCCCTAAGCCCTAGTGCATTGGAACTCACCATTCCTCCATAACTTAGGAACTAAATCCATCATACCCTCCATAGAGAGCTTAGTCTCCTGCAGAAAAAGAACATCAGGCGAATGACTCCTAATCAAATCTCGAATAGCTTTTTGTCTAGGGCCACTGTTCAAGCCCCATACATTCCAAGAAAGAACTATCATTTCAAGGGGCTTGAAAAATGTGAATCTAGAGTCTTGACTGACCCCAACTCCACCAAAGTCTCCCCTATCATCTTAATCTTTTCCACATCCTTCTTCCTTCCCATCTTAGAAATTTTCTCCAGCCCCCCTTCTTGAGATCTTTTTGCAAAACACCCAACTGAGGGGATGACTTAGTATTCTTCTTACCCACCACTAAACCCACTTTCTGCAAGAGGTGAGCCTTATCTGCACTATCTTTCACTACCTCAGCACTACCACACAACTTGTCCTGAACCCCCATTTTCTGATCTATCACCAGGTCCAAAGTCCCATCAACATGCGGAGCCATAATCACCTTTGAATTGAGCTTTTCTTATCCAGGATTTTTCCTAGCCTCCTCTAAGCATGGAACACCTGTACCCCCTTATTGTTGGGGAGCATGCATTGCATCAACCGAAGGGCCATGCAGATCAACATCCAAAGTCCCATGATCTAGATCCAAAAAACCCAGGTTCACCTTCTATTGACTAAGATCTTCCAACACTTCGAACCTATTGAAGGTGTCCTCCTCTTGCCTGTCCTTCAGAGTCCATTTATGTCCTTTATTTCTATTTTGACCTCTAACAGGAGTAAAACCATCTTCCCTGTAACCAAAACCCTAAATGGGATCCTTGCCCTTATCCAATCTGTGTAGATTAATTGAAGGCTGGGGAGATTGAGCCTCCAAAGGCTTGGCCTTTGGACCTCTGCACTAGAAGTGACCATACTCATGACAGAAAAGACAACGGAAAGGTAACATTTCATAATCAAGCTGCTGCACCCACGAATATTCTCCTGCACTCACTTCTAAAGAGTCTATCAATGGCTTACTTAAGTCTATTTCCACACAAAACCGGGAAAAATTCATTACCTTCTTGAATTGTGTTTGATGTGACGATCCCACCAATTTTCCCAACTTTGAGGCTAATAAGTACAGCACATCCTCACGCCATCATTCCATAGGGAGCCTTGGAAGACGAACCCAAACTGGAACTTGATTCGGAAGCTCCTCCACCAGGTTGAAGCCAACATGCCATGGCTTAATAAACAAGCCCACCTAGTTGTAAAAGTACGGGCCCCCTTCAAAAACCCTATTCTGACCAGCCATGCAGTCAAATGTGACCATGAAATAGTTATTCGCCAAGAGGTGAATCTCCATCTCCCCTTCTAGCATCCATGTCCTTTGGGTCCATGTATCCAAGAATTGCAATGAAAATTTCAAACCTAGGAATTTGCAATAAAGAGAATGTCTTGAATAATAATCAATATCTTCAGCCAGCATCTCCATCGAAATGACTACATTCGGCCTCTCCTTACACCTTTCGAGGCACCCATTAATCTTTAGAATTCTAGGCCCACCTGCCAAGCCCGTCTCAACATTTTCAAGTTTCATTGAAAAAAGATTATTATCAAAAATTTTTGAATCCTGTCGAGAGGGTTTTGAACCAAACACCAAACGGAAATCCATTTTGGGGCAAGCCCTAGAAGATTCCCCATGCAACATTGAATAAAAAACCTTAGACGAACATGTAGGCCCTCGAAAACCCAAGGGACAAAGGATCAAATAAGGGTTACAGTACCACACAATGCCACACCCCCAGATGGGGGCACCCAAAACATCTCCTCCTGATGAAGCCCCATTCACCTCAAATCCCCACACACAACCACCTCTACTCCGCCACACAACACCTACACCAAACCCACACTGCTTCCAAATGCAAACCACTTATAGGCTCAAACCACCGTCCTAACCCCACCAAAGAGCTTGACTCCCACACACACCACGCAACGACAGACCCCAACAGGTATCTATAGCCAAAAAGCACCAAAAAGGATAGAAGGAATGCAGCAACAGGAAAAAAATACACCACCAATCACCCTAGCAACCATCGAGCACCCCCACAAAGTAGATAACAACCCCCCTTCCCCGTCGCACAGCAAAGAAATTCACTAGAACGAGCTAGGGCGCAAATGCCCTAGCTCGGCTTACAGAGCCATCAACGACATCTTAAAATTATCATGACAATTTAATTAGTTATTTAAAAACTAAATAATATATTTTTTTATAAATTTTAGAAATTAGAATTTAATTTAGTTTTAGAATGAAATTTAAGTTTTGTAAGATATTGTGTGATTTCTCTTGCAAACATATTAAAGAGATTTAAATTAAAAACTTTCTAAATTATTTTATGATTTTTTTAAATGCATTTTTTAAGTATAATTTTATTTTACAATTATACTAAAAGAAAAAAGAATTAAAATTTTTGATTTTATACATTTTAGTTCATACTTTATTCTTAAATTATAATTAATAATTGATGAATTATTTTTAAATGAATATTAATTTTATTTAATTTTTTTGTATTTAAGTGAAGGGGCTTCCTATAGTGGCATTAGAAATAGAAGTGGACGAGGACCAATTTTTTTACTATTTTGCTTTGTTTTTAAAGTTGTTTTAAAGCTATCATTTTTAATATTATTTTTAGTTTTAAAGAGTGTGAGAAGATAAAATGACTGTAACAACTACAACTATAATGGTTTTCATGCAGTGAATGGTTTTTAATCGATTTTACATCTTTGTTTTGCATATTTTCGAAGCTTCTAGCTGTAACAGTTTACATGCAATGAATGGTTTTTTAATTTTTTTTGGCTCTTGTACAAATTTTTATATTTGATTTTGAAATTGAGTTAAATACTTCAAACTCTTTGTTTTCATTTTCTTAACTTCATATTTTTTTAGTTTAAACTAATTTGTATGAGTTTGAGTTTTATTTCAATGCAAGATATTTACATTACATCTTTTTTTTAACATGCAAAAGAAAGCAAAAATACTCAGCCCCAAAAATCCCTTTGAATAATTTGATGAGAGAGCCTTGCATTTAGTGCTCCTATAGAATATGCAAGTGAATGTGCTCTAAGAAATATGTTCTTTATCTTTATCTCAAGTACCTAATAAGATTATATTTAGTCAGCTAACTCAAAGTGTTAAGATATTTATGAAAATATTTTAGTGTAGGTCATGAGTTTTATGTATTGTGCTAATAGTTTCTGGGCTCTTTTCCATTGAGACATGGTTTGTGATTGGAAAATTTGGACAAATGCAAAGGAGATGGTTTTCTTCCCAAAGATAAGTTTCTATTTTAAACTATATTGATAAGGAATTTAAGATAGGTATCTACTTTAGTTTAAATTTATAAGTTGATTTAGTTTGTAGTGGATAAAGAACCAAGGTTTTTTTTTTAACGTATCTCTCTTTTCACTTGGAGAAAAGGAATTCAACAACTAAAAACTCAGTTGCTTCAAACCTTCATGACATGCATCTATCACTACCTTGATTTTTCTCACATGCCGATAAAAAATAATAAAAGATATGTCAGGTTCAAAAATGTTTGAAAATAATAAAAGATATGTCGGGTTCAAAAATGTTTGAAATCATTCAAAGCATACGACATATCAATTTGCAAGATTTAAGGTGAGTTGAAGGGGATGTCTAATGTGTTGGTGTTGTCGGAAACACCCCAAAACAAAATTAAGTTTTGTTTTAGGGGAAAAGGCTACAAGTTAATTCTTAATAAGTTTGAATTTCAAAATGTTTCCCTACTTTGGATGGGGTTTACTGTATGCTGCATTGCATTTAATTGAGAAATATAGTTGAATGCCAAGATTTACCATTTTCTTAAAAAGAGTGTTTATTCATTTCTCTTGACTAATAAAGCTCAATTACAAAAAAAAGATCTAGAAAATAAGTTTACTGCATGCATGTGTAAATAAGATTTGTTAAATAAATAAGTTGTATAAACAAGAGGCTTGCACTATAAAGATTTTTCTTTTTTAAATCGAATTATGTTCTATAATGTGTTAGAACTTATGTATTCTTTTATGTATATATAATCTAAAACATATAGAGTTTGAGTTGTTTGTGAATTTTTTTTGAGGAGATGGCAACAATTTCAAAGTTTTAGTTAAATATACTCTTTTTCTAAGCATAGCCGAAAAAGATTAAGATCCACACAATTTTTTTTTCTTTTAACAAACATAATTCTAATTCTAATTCACTTTGAAAACAAGTTTCTTATTGATATGGCTATTTTTAAGGGTATTTGAAAATCAATGAATAAGGTGCTATGTTATTTATATATGGGGTTAATGGGTATGCTTGATAGATGTCCTATTAAAGTGAGTAAATGCATTCTTTGGTGATGACCACTATGAATCCTAATAAATATTAACTAGTTCTGTAACATTCCCTATTGATAATGATTATTTGTAAATTCAATCATTCTATAACATACTCTCTCATCTTCAAAACACCTTCAACCTCAAAGAATTCATGAGAATGTGATAACAAATTTAATGTTAAAAATTAGCAAGAATAATGACACATTGTAAAATCATGAAAAAAGTGTGAAGAACAACTAAAGGTCTACCTAGCCATGTATCACAATTAAAGTGACAATTATGATGAATAAATCAAATAAAGTGAAATTATTCCTAAACAACTCTAAAGTAAGATAAATTAACTCTTAATTAATGAACTCCCAGTTTAAGGAACTCAAACATCATCCAATTTAAAATAATGTTATTTAGATGGTTAAAGTAATGTTATTTTTTAATCAATTTACTACACATAGGTGGAATAGGCGTCTTAAGAAGGATATCTCTCAGCGTACTTAAATATATTTTTAAATATAGGTATGCTAGTATTTATTTTGTTTACCCCTAATAATATGGGTGCATTGCACCTTAAAAAAAATATACTTCAAGTAAAATTATTAATTAATTTAGAGAGGTAAAATTAATATTTATTTTGTAAATAACGTGAATCAGTATTAGTATATTTTATTTCAAACAATAATAGTTAAAATTAATGAAAAAAATAATTATTGTTAGATAAATTTATATTCCAAATCAAATATGATTTTCGAAGTATTTACATCGAGAGGTGTATTACAATGACATCCACCAAAAAGCAAAATTCAATGTAAGGAAAAACTCTTTAGCTTGAATTTGACATTCAAATGACATGCAGCTGGCATAACTACATTCATTGTATGTAGACATCTTTTCAAGAAAATTTAAAGTAGATTTAAAAACGGTTTTAAATGGATTTGCTATCTTTCTTTTACATGGACAATGTGAAAACCTGTTCACTCAATGCTCAAAAAATCTGAATACAAATTTAAAGAAATAATAAAATATTGTTATCCACTCTAAAATACTTGTTTTTTATACATTAATGGTAGTGGGAGAAGGCCTGTGACCTGTGAGGGCTGCCTTGCATGCTGGCTATTCTGCTATGCATGCCCATTCTTGTATTCTGCCTGGTGATCGAAGCATCTATTGCGTGGTGGGGTGGGATTTTTCTAGTGTACGGGGGGGAGATCTTTTCTATCTAGTTGAATCTTTTTGTTCTTGTTTGCTGCACTTTGGGAGCCACGGTTTCCCTTATGTGGACTTCTCTTTGGCTAGGCTATGGGCGGAAGGCTTACCAGTTTTGTCTCCTCTTGGCTGGGGCTGTGGGTGTGGTTGTAGTGTTGTGGTGTGAGGTGGTGTGGTGTGGGTAAGGTCTGGGGCTGCGGGTGGGGTTTTGTGGTGCCACAGTGTGGGGTGCATTGGAGAGGTGGGGTCTGGGTTTGGATCTTGTTTTGAGTGGTGTTGTGGGTTTTTGTGGGGGCCTCTCCTTGTTGGGAGTGTGTGGAGTGCTTTCTCTTGGGTGGGAGTTACTGATCCTATGATCGTTGTGGATTTGGTTGTCCAGCGGTGCTTCTTTTCTATTCCTCAATGGAGATTGAGGAGCCTTCGGGGGAAGAACCTAAGTTGGATTTTCTATCTGCTCTTGGCTTGAAACCCTTGCCTTCGGGGTCTCGCCTTCATGATAATATTTTATTTTCTCATAATTTGAAGAAGAATGATGTAGGCTCGGTAGGAGGGTTTTGTGTTCCAATGATTAACGGTTGCCTTGAAAGGTGTAAAGAGAGGCCTAATGTTGTGATCCCGATGGAGATGCTCGCTGAGGATATTAAGTACTACTCATGACATTCTTTGTACTGCAAATTTTTGGGGTTGAAAGTTTTGTTGCAATTTTTGGAGACCTGGGCCCGGAGGACTTGGATGCTAGTAGGAGAGATGGAGATTCGGCTCCTAGCCAATAACTATTTCATTGTCACATTTGATTGCATGGCGGATAGGATCAAGGTTTTCGAAGGAGGCCCTTATTTTTACAACCAGGTGGGCTTGTTTATCAAGCCATGGCATGTAGGATTCAATCTGGCTGAGGAGATCCCTAGTCGGGTTCCAGTTTGGGTTAGACTGCCGAGGCTACCAGTTGAATGTTGGTGGGAAGATGTTCTACATTTACTAGCTTCAATGCTTGGTAAACCTGTTGGTTCATCGCAGCAGATGTAGTTCAAAAAGGTAATGACATTTGCTCGATTCTATGTGGAAATTGATTTAAGTAAACCTTTTCTAGATTCTCTAGAAGTGTGTGTAGGTTCTTACTCATGGGTTCAATAGCTTGATTATGAGACCTTACCCTTTAGATGCTGGTTGTGTCATGAGTATGGCCACTTATTACGTAGATGGCCAAGGGCCAAGCCTTTGGAGACTAATTCTTCACAGCCTCCTAGGAATCCTTCAGGGTTGGATAAGGGTAAGGGTCCTATTCTAGGTGGTGGTGCTGGGGAGGATGGCTTTCTTCCTGTCAAACTCAGAATAGGAATAAGGGGCATAAAAGGTCTTTGAAGGAGCGACAGGATGAGGATTCTTTGAACAAATTCGAGGTGTTGGAGGGTCTTAGCCAGCAGGAAGTGAATCCGGGTTTGGTTGATTTGGATCAAGGCAGTTTGGGTCTTGAGCAGCAGGGGTAGCTAGTGGAGCTGGAGCAAGCAAACTGTCAGGTGGTGGTGGGTTCGGAGGTTCAAGGTGTTGAGTTGGAGGGGATTGGTTTTGGTCAAGGGGGAATCAGCCCTGTGGCCTCCCTTGTTCCTCATGGGGTTGATACCTGGCAGTTGGGACCAGACTTAAAGTTGGAGGCTCAAAAAGATTCAGGATGTGTGGTGGTGAAAGACAGTGAGGCTGTGCCTCTCCCTGAGCAGAGATCTGGGTCGGTGGGGGGAAAAAGTAGTAAGTCATCTCCTCATTTAAGCATCTTACAAAAAGATCTTAAGAAAGGAGGGGCAGAGAAAGGATCTAAGCTGGGCAGGAAGAAGGATTTGGAAAAGATTAAGATGATAGGGGAAAATTTGGTGGAATCAAGGTCAGTTAAGACTCTGGATTCTCATTTCTCAAGCCCTTTGAAATGATTGTTCTATCATGGAATGTTAGGGGCCTAAATAGTGGCCCTAGACAAAAAGTTGTTGGAAATTTGATTAGATGTCAGTCTCCTGATATTCTTTTTTTATAGGAGACCAAGCTTACTGTGGATGGTATGATGGGTATTATGCCCAAGCTTTGGATGAGTGGTGATTTCAAGTGTATTGGTGCTCAAGGTTCCTCAGGTGGGGTGGCTTGCTTATCGAACCCCCCGAAGATTTGCCCCCTATGGTGGGTCTCCTTCAAGTCCTTTATCTCTATGGCGGCCTCTTGTTATGAATCTGGGGAAGTGGCTCTTTTTTCCAACATTTATGCGCCTATGGATTTGCAGGGAAAGCAGTTGTTGTGGTCTGATATTTGGTATGTACGAAGTATGAACCCTTACGTGCCATGGATTATCGGGGGTGATTTCAATGCTATCACTGAGATTTCTAAGAAGCGAGGTGGTACCATGAGGTTGGAGGCTTCTTCTTTCATTTTTATGGATAATATTTCTTCTTTGCATCTTATTGATATCAAGCCTGGTAATGGACTCTTTACTTGGAACAATCGGTGCTCGGGTGAAAATTGCATCGCTGAGTGGCTTGATCGGTTTATGGTTTCTTGCTTTTGGGTGGGTGATAGGTGGGTTACTAGCTCAGAGATTTTGGACTAGAGGAGTTCAGACCATTGGCCCATCAAGCTTTCTATCAACGTGGGTGGGCGACACCACAAGCCCCCTTTCAAATTCCAGCTCATGTGGTTGTGGGATCCTGAACTCCATGATTATGTTGCTCAATGGTGGCGGGAGGGAAGACCATCTTTTGGTACAGCAATGTATGTTTTTACTAAGCTTCTTTAGTTTGTTAAGTATAAGCTCAAGCGTTGGAATAAGCAATGTTTTGGGAATATTTTTAAGGCTAAGTCTGATGCACAAGATAAGCTAGATGGTATTACAAGGTTGATGAGGGAGAATGGGGTGTCTGAGACTTTGTTGCAGGAGGAATCTAGGGCCTTGAAATCTTTAAAGGAATGGGAATTGTGGGAGGAGATCTTTTGGAAACAGAAAGCCCGGATTGATTGGCTTCAGGAGGGGGATAAAAATTTTGCTTTCTTCTTTAATTCTGTGAAGGCGTAGAGGCATGGTAATTCTATTCTTGTTTTGATTACAGACAGGGGAGAGCACCTGAATTCTTTTCAAAGTATCACTGATGAAGCTATCCATTACTTTTCTTCCCTTTTTAGAGAGGATTTGTAGGGGAACTTGGTGGGGGCAACTCAGGTCCTCTCTTGTGTTCCCCATTTGGTGTCTCAGGAGATGAGAGAGGATCTTATGGGGGAGATCACCCTTGAACAATTAGAGGGGACGGTGTTTTAGATGAAGAAAAGCCCCTCGCCCTAATGATTTCCTGATTGAATTCTTCCAAGAGTTTTGGGAGATCATCAAGTTGGATTTATTGGAGGTTGTCAAGAAATCGCAACAGAATAAGAAAATGTTAAAGGCTTTGAATTCCACTTTTTCAGCACTTATTCCAAAGTGTGATGGAGCGGATAAGTTGAGCCATTTGTGACCTATATCCTTGTGTAATTTGGTGTACAAGATTATTTTGAAGCTAATTGCTAATAGGTTGAAGAAGTGGTTGTCGGTACTCATCTCTGAGGAGCAAAGCAGTTTTGTGGAGGGCAGGCAGATTCTGGATGGTATTGTTTTGGCTACTGAGACCATCCACTCTATGGCTAAATCTAGAGATAAGGCTATGTTTATCAAGCTAGATATGGCAAAGGCATATGACAGAGTTAGATGGTCTTTTCTTTAGAAGATCCTGGCTACTTTTGGTTTTGGAGATGACTAGATTCAATGGGTCATGAGTTGCATTACGTCTTTGTCCTTTTCTGTGATTACTAATGGGGAGCACTCAAGGTTGTTTGAGGCCTCTCAAGGGATAAGGCAAGGTGATCCTCTCTCCCCTTACCTTTTTATTCTTCTTGTGGAACGTTTGGGGCATCTTCTCAGGCGACAAGTGGAGTTGGGGCTTATTCAGGGTGGCAGTGGAGCGGGGATTTACCTCCTTTGTCCCACTTGCAGTTTGTGGATGATACTACCTTGATGGGGGTAGCTACTATTAGGGAGGCTATTAATATTCGTAGGGTGTTGGATTTGTATCTTGAGGTTTCAGGGCAATCAATCAATGAAGATAAGTCTTCTATTTATTTCTTTAATACCTCAATCCCTATTTAGAGGCGTATAGCTCAAATTCTTCAGTTTCAGATTGGGACTCTTCCTCTATCTTACCTAGGGGTCTCGATCATGGTGGGAAGACTTTCGAGGGAGTCATGACAGGATATTCTAGATAAATTTCATTTGAAGGTTACTCATTGGACCAATCATTGGTTGCCCTTTGCTGGGCGGGTCCAGTTGCTGAAGTCTGTGGTCCAGGCTCTCCCTATTTACTGGTGTATGCTTCAAGTGGCTCTGATGGGTTTTGTTACGGAGTTGGATTCTTTGGAAAGAAAATTTTTATGGGTTGGCAGTGTGATGTCTTCCAAGTGGAGTTTGGTCAAGTGGGATACAGTCTGTTGTCCTAAGTAGCTTGGGGGTTTGGGGTTGAGGCAATCCTCTTTGACAGGGACGGCGTTGGCAGCGAAGCTTTATTGGAGATGGTGCATGGAAAAGGATAGGATTTAGACTCAGACTCTTTCCTATAAGTATTTTCAAGGTATTCCTGGGGAAGAAATTCCTCACTATCCCCTTTTAGGTAAGGGCTCGGCTGTTTGGGCTACCCTCAAGAAGGGAGCTACGCTTGTCAAGGATGGCTTATTTTGGACTTGCAAGAGGGGAATGAAGGTTCAATTTTGGTATGATTCTTGGGATGGGCACCCTCCCATCCTCTCTTAGTTCCTTGAATTGATGGCTTTGAGTAGGAGGTTCAAGGATGCTGGCTGGTCGAGGGTTAGTGATTTTAAGGTGCTTTCTTTCTAGGGTCAACTTGTGAGTGCTAGGTGGTTGACTCCTGAGGAGTGGCCGATTTTGGGTATGGAGGAGGATTGTAGGTTTTTGCATAGTATTCTCTTGGGTAGACAGTGTAATCCTTTAAGGGACAGGGATATCCTTGCTTGGTCTCCTAATCCAAAGGGGTACTACATGGTTGCGTCTGGATATTAGAGGTTATTGTCTCAGAGGTTTGAGGGGGAGGAAGTTTCTTGGTGGAAGAAGGTTTGGAATAAGTTTTCTTGGCCGAAGTGTAACTGTTTTGCTTGGATCTTGGCTTGGAACAAATGTCTGACTTGGGACAAGATTCAGTTGCATGGATTTCAGGGCTCGTCTATGTGCGTGATGTGTGGGAAAGGGGAGGAGGACTCTTCGCACCTTTTCTTCTGGTGTCCTTTCTCCTTGCAGCTCTGGAATTTTTGGTGGAGTGTTTGGGGCAGTCCCTATGTTCATGCTTCCTCCTTAGTTGAGTTATGCTCTAGCTTGGGCAGGCCTCCCTCGATGGCATCTTTTTTGCAAGATGTGTGGCTAGCAGGCCCAATTTTTTTGTTATGGCAGATTTGGCTTGAAAGGAATAGGAGGATTTTCCATGGAGAATTGTTGCAGGTTCAGCAGGTGTGGTTCAGAATTCTTAGGATGATTCAGGAGACTATCCAGGCCAAAGGGGATGTGGAGCTGTCGTTGGAGAAGAATGATGCTGAGATGGTGGTCCGACTGGGTATCCAGGGGTTTTCCCCTTCGGCGGCTCGAGGTTAGAAAGGTGGTCGGGTGAGGTAGCAGGTCCAACAGTAGGGGTCCTGGTTGCCTCCCCATGTGGGAACCTTGAAGGTTAATACTGATGGTTCCTTCAGGGGCAATCCTGGCCCAGGTGGAGTTGGAGGGGTTGGTAGGGATTCTTCTGGTTCGGTGGTGTTCCTATTTTCCATGCATATGGGGACACAAACTATCAATTTTATGGAAGGTTGGGTGATTCTTTATGCCTTGAGGAAGGCCTATGAGCTGGGGTGGCATAGGGTTATTTATGAATTTGATTTTCAGGTCCTGATTAACTTACTCAATCAGGGGAGGAGGTTGAATGTGAATTGGCAGCTGGATGTTCTGGTTCAGCAGATCTTGGGAGGTTGATATTCTCATGGAGAGGGTTTCTTTTGTCCATATTCCACGCAAATGGAATAGGACGACTGACTGTTTAGCTAAGTGGGCTTTAGAGAGGCTGGTGGACTGGAAGATTGATGATTGGGCTCAGATTCCTTTGGAGCTTAGCTCGGATTTGGAGAGGGTTCTAGCTGAGGATACTAGGGGTGCTAAATGATTTTGCTCTTGTTTTTGTTGGTTCTTTTTGTTCTTTCTAGGCTTTTTCCCTTGGCTTGATTATATTTTTGGTTCCTTTTATTCAATAAAATTTTTACCCTTTTTTATTAAAAAAAACTTGTTTTTTATATCATAATCAATTTTATAATGATTTCATTTTTATTATTATTAATACTAAAATTTAATATTAATAATTATAATTAATTTAATTATAGTAATTAAATGTTTATAATTGCAATAGGCACCTCGATAATGATAACTCTCAGTATATTTTATATATATTAATATTTAATATATGTATGCTAGTGTAATAAATAATGGCATCCAAAAAGATTTGTAAGGAAAAACTAATAAATTTAAATTTGATGTCAAGTGGTAATGTTTCTTTTTTAGATTTTAAAATAAATTAACATTAAACACTTAGTGTCATGTAATAAATTTTTATGGTGTAATAACACAAATATATTTTTTATAATTATAAGAAATTTGAAAGTATTTATTCAATTAGGGTTAAGACTAGAGTTTTGATTAGAAAAAAAATGATGAAAATTTGAGGATTAGAGTTTTGATTTTATTTAATTATTCATATCCACTCTTAAATATTTTCTTCTTATTTTTTGTTCAAGATTCTGCTTTTTAGATTTTTTAAGTATGATTTTATTTTATAATTATACTAAAAGAAAAAAGAATAGAAAATTTGATTTTATAGATACATAAAATTACAATCAATAGGTAATGGATAAATAAGTTTTAAAATTAAAAGGAAATTAGATAGCTTAGTTTTTAGCTTTTTGCTTTGTTTTTAAAGCATTTTTAAAGTTGTTTTATTCACAACTTTCTTTAGAGGTTCTTATCTTTGAATTCATGAAGACCTCTATTAAAAGAAGTTGTTGTAACCTATATTAAACATCAGGGGAAAAAAAAAGGGTCTATGTTTTGTTGGAGCAGTTAATAGTTTTTTCTTTTATTTTTCTTGTGTCTACCTTACTAGCAAAATAGGTGAGCAATTTTTTTTGAAAATAGATGTTGGCTTTTGACAAGTAGAAGAAAAATATTAGTCTGATAGATCTTGGTGAAACGATTGAGTTTAAAGTATAGGAGAGTAGCAACTCTGAACCAACTCCAAATGAATTTAACGAAATCCATATTGAAAGTCTATGAAGATCTCTTTCAGATGATTGTGAAAAATTGTCAAGAAACTTGAATTAACAAGCACACATGCACAAAATATCAATTTTTGGGATAACATATCAATGGAAGAAACTACTAAAAAACTTTGTGCTACTTTTGAAAAGGTGTTTGCATTTTGTAGCTTCCCGACAGAGTTGTATTATGATGAAAAATATGAGGAAGTTCATTCCTCTCATATTGTTGAAGCTTTTTAGGTGTACTTGGATAATGTGTAGAGAAATAATATTGTTGTAGGTCATCAAATATGAATTTTGTATCATTTAGACATCATATTTTAAGTCTAATTGAATAATTTCTACTACCATATATTAGCTATCTATTTGATCAAGAAGTAAATAAGTTGTGTTAAATTATGTATTAAATTGCTTTGCATACCTTTGGATATAAGGTTCTCTTTAAAATAACACATGAGTTGTACAACTATTCCACTATTCTAAATACTGTAAATCGCAATACTTTTCTTTTGTCATGTAATTTGTATTATTTTAATGTTTGTTTTCTCTTATAGAACTGGTTAAATTGTTTAAAATTATGTAAACTTTATTCTCTTCCATTTTTGTGGGAATGCTCTAATTCTATTGTTCATGATACTTCCTATATTATGATGACTTAGGCATGAATCCTACCAACAATGCATATGATCACCCAATTGTTGGAAAAAATGAACCTCCTACAAGAACCATTCTTATTGCAACATTGTATCCATACCAAAATAGATGGTCAATAAAGGCGAGAATCACTACAAAGGGTCAACTTCATCATTTTAACAATGCAAAAGGAGATGGAAAAAAAATTTAGTTTTGACTTGGTTGACTCAAATGGTGGTGAAATAAGAGTAACGTGTTTTAATACAGTTGGAGAACAGTTTTATGATCCCATAGAAACTAGGAAAGTGTTTATCATCTCAAAAGGGAGACTCAAAACCACACAAAATAATTTCAACCATTTAAAGAATGAATGGGAAATTTTATTAGAAAGTAATTCAATAGTTGAGTTGTGTTTGGAGGAGGATAGCTTTATACCTAAACAACAATTCCATTTTACACCAATAAGTGAAATTGAGAACATGAAAAGAAATTCTATGGTTGATGTTGATGTTATGTTTTGTTATATAGTCTAGTATGATTTAAAGTTAATCTTTATAAAAACTAAAATCAGATACTTACTAAACATAAGCATTATTATTTATTAGAATGTGTTAAATAAAAAAGTATGTTATGGCAACTAAATTTATAATAATTATTTTCATAATTATACAACTATTATTTAACAATTATTACAAGTGCATTAATTTATATTATTTTTGGTTAACAAATTGAAAATACATGTGTTATGTTGATATTATATTTTTCTATATACAAGTTCATATGATTTTAAGTCAATCTTTATAAAATCTAAAATCAAATACTTACAAAGCTACCCTTAATCTTTATATTATTTTTAAGTTAATATTTATGATTAAGGGAGTCAGATTAGTCCCATATGATTTTGGGGTTGTCTAGGTCCTAGTTTATGTTCCAACAGCTGTTGTTAGTTGTTTTTGTGTGTGTTTTTCCCTCTTTTCCTATTTCATTCCCATTTTGAACTAGCTTCTTATTTAGGCCTTTGGGATTTTTGTGAAGGGTACAACACCCTATGAATGTTGCTTATCTTATCAAAAAAAAAAACATTAAGTTGTAAGTTTGAGGAGGAATTCCACTTAATTTATGGGAATTGAAATAAACAATGATAAAAACATTAGACTAACTCTAATTCAACCCTAACCAAAACATTAATTTAACCATATGTAAACTCTAACCCTAACCCTAATTTAATTGTAAACAAAATTTTAGAGTAACCCTATTTTAAAAGTAACACTAACCTTAACCCTAATTAATTCTATAATATTAAAATTAAAATTAATAATGGTTCTAAAAGTAGTGCTCAATTATGATAACTCTCAGTGTATTTTATATATATTAATATTTAGTATATGTATGCTAGTTAGTATTAAATTGTTTCCAAAAGTAATATTGAATAGGTAGTTAGTGTTAAATTTATAGTCAAAAGAAATTAGAGTCAATGTATAATTAATTCTCAAAGTATTCTCAAAGTATTCTCAAAGTATTTTCAAAAATTAAATAGAAATAGTTAAAGTCATATCAATTATTAAAGTTAAATTTATTTTCTCAAGATTTAGAATTTAGATTAATCTTCAAAATATATAGTATTGAATTATTTTCAAGGAATGATGAAATAGTTAAAAATTATTTGCAAATTAATTAGTATGCATCATAAAATTAATAGATAAAGTATTAAATGGAATTGTAAAAATAAATCTTAAAATTTAATTATTATGAGTTTCTTCAAAAAATACAATAGTTTATCTAGTTTCCAATAAACAATTAGTAATAGTAAGATTTACCTCAAATATATTTTATACTAGTGAATAGTATTAGAATAATTTGCAAAGTAACTGATATTAAAGATAGTTGATATTAATTTATCATTAATCCATCCTCAAAGATAACTAATGAAAGGAGAAATTAGTAACAAAAGTAGATTTCAAGAGATATAGTTTAACTTATCAAAAGGCAATTGAATTAATCAACTCTATTAATAGATAAATTTATATTAAATGAGTAATTTTCAAGAAATTAGTATAGTTGAATTTATTAACACTTAAAATTAGCTAGATTTGCATTATAAATTAAATAGTTAAGTTATATTGGTATAGTTTAAATTATTTAAAATTATCTAGATCTACATTATAAATTGAATAGAATAGTTAGGTTAAATTTTTTTAATGCAATGTAATTTTAAAGAAATTATAATCTATTATTTTTTCAAAGGAATTAATACTAGTTGAATTTATCATGCAAAATAAAATTAAATTGAAAATTTTAATTTAAGGAATTTATTCAAATTAGAGTAAATGAACCAAATTTTTGGATGATTATGAAAAGTTAGAAAAGACATTAACTAGTTCTAGAAGGTAGAAATAGGAAACTTAATTTCCTCTACAAAACATCTTATGTAAGTTAGACATTCAACTCATGAAATTAAATTATTTTAGTCTACGATAAATAATAAAATTCATTTAATGAAGATATTAGTAAATGGAAATGGAACAAAATCAAAACTAAAAGAAAATTGAGGAAAAAAAAGTCTATTTGCATTAGATTACCAAGCTTAAAGATTTATCTTGTTATCTTGTAGTTC
This sequence comes from Sequoia sempervirens, assembly GCA_007258455.2. NCBI lineage: Eukaryota > Viridiplantae > Streptophyta > Pinopsida > Cupressales > Cupressaceae > Sequoia > Sequoia sempervirens. The sequence goes on from VDFB02252616.1 coordinate 152,802,172, forward strand.
CCTAATTATATGATTTTTTTTATGTTGAACAAAGCAATTAAAATTACAAGAATGGAACTACACAAGTAGTTAAGAGAATAGTGATAGGGTGATCCCACAATACTAGTTTACAATTTTTAGCCAAACTTGACGCTGAACTGATTTTTTCTAACTAAATCTTCACTTTCGAACACATTTAATGGCTAAACTGGTTGATGCAAACTAGTGATTTGTGACATTTTATTTATAGATTTTATATTTTTTTTCAAAAAAATTGAAATTATATTGCACTTCTTTTTCCATCTCCTTCAAAAACTAATTCTTTTCAGTAAACACCATTTTTAAGGAGTGATGCTCACCATATAACACAACTTTTTGTCCATGATGGGTAAAATTCTATTTTTTTCAAATTTAGATTTGTAACTACGATGTATATTGCTTTAAATTGGTTTCATAGTGTTTTATTGAATATTTTTTCCTTAATCAAGTTTTGAAGTCAAACCAATTACAATTCAGACATAGGCAGGCCGTATAACACAACTTTTTTTGTATGTATCGAAATTCAATTCATTTATTTGTTTTGGATCAAGGACTTCAATGTCTAGTGCACTCATATTTTTCAAAAGAAAAAATTGATAATCTTCTATTTTTTCACATGTGTAGAACAGAGAGCTTGATTTTCAATGAAAAACCTACATTCACAAGAAATAAAAAAATAAATATAACAATCAAATTTAATTTAATTAAATTATACTTTCTTTGGAAGCTTATAATAAGGACTACATACTTACAAAAAATAAATTTTAAATGAATTCATTTGATCCCCAAAAGGTAAATCAAAAGTGGTTTTTTATCAACATTTTGATAAACTTGTAAAGGAGACTTTGTTATAGGTATGGTTTATGTTCTTTTTCTAACATGTCTAGTGGGACCAAGCTTCAATGAATTTTCACTTTAGAAGGGTGTATGAGTCATTGGCCTATAACTAGATCTCAAACCGCAACCTCAGTTTACTAGTACCACCACTAGGAACAGTGCAGGCCGCAAGTCAGTTGGTAACCGATCTAATCCCGCCACTCATTCCTCTAACCATGTTGCCAATTGCCAACAAAAATTACGTGGCATGGGATGCCGAAAGTCCCCTAGTAGCTCCAATAGCACCTGTCATCTAGGGTGCTATCTCAATATCAGCTATGAAAGCTATACCCAAGTTTACCAGAGATGGTTCAAGAACACCCACAAAACATCTGAAAGATGTGGTAGACATATCTGGTGCATAGGATTACTGCACAAAACATAGATCTAAGGCTCCTTGCCGCATCTTTCAAGGCCAAGGCATTGGATTGGTATTGAACACTCTAGCTAGCACTATCTGCACCTGGGATGAGCTCAGAGATCCGTTATATGAAAGATTTTCAAATGACGCAGATTGCTCCTCACTATATTATCAATTATCTATCATAAAACAAGCTCCCCAAGAAGTTATGATGGACTTCAATACCCGATTCAATACAAACTAGCAAAGGATCCCTGTTACTATCCACCCAACTCTTGAGTTGGCGTTCATATTTTATCTAAAGTCTATGCACCTTGACATTTCTATGATGATCAAGTCTTTGGGAGGATCTATTCTACCAGATGCTTATAGTGTCATTGTCAAGGCCAAGAATCATTTGAAAAATTATGGAAAGTTGCCTCTTGGGCCTATCATACTGATATTTCTTGAAATATTGATGCCCGCACAAGAAGTCACATCGACCAGTGCACCCACAACTCCCCAATCAATGTACACATATGTGGCAGCACCACAAAATGTTGCTTCTACATCCAGTTCTTCCAAGGACGAAATGCGTGATCTTAAAGAAATGTTGTGGACTATGGAAAATTATATAACCACCCTCAAGAGGAACTAGTCAACGCCTCCAAAGCCTTCCTATCAGAATTATCAAGGCAAGTGGTCCTCATATTAGTAGAATCAGTACCAAGGCAATCCCCACACTAATCCACCAGCTCTAACAACCAACCAAATAGTGTCGGTACCTACTTCACTGAAAAACGCCTCACTAAGCTCGAGTAGAGAGTTGATCGTAGGACAAAACAACCTGGTTGATGATATCAATCCATGGTGCTTCCCTTGCAGTGATGCACGCATGCCCCAGAACTGTCTGCATGGTAACCTACAAAAAAAGGTGGCAGAGCAGTGCAGTCAAGGTGCAATGTCAAACCATGAATTATATGTATATACCTCACCACAAATGGAGAATGCAGTCCTTACCGTGCAAATGCAAGGGATGTCTCTAGAACAAGAATCTAACATCATTCTTGATCACGCACTTTTCTCATGGATGGAAGAAGAAGAAACAGTGTTTGCTAATGATACATTCGTATCCAAGATGCCACAAGTGCAATCTCACTATAACACTCAGTCAAAGAGGATATTTACAAGTGAATCAATTGCTTCACAACTAGTCAATCTACAACCTAAAGGTGTTTCCAATCAGACACCTAGTACTTCCATTGCACCGACACAATATCAATCATGGAAATAAATCATCATAACAAGAGCAAAGGAGTAGAAACCTCCAAGTTTTCCACCTTTTAATGTGGTGGAGCAATTGAAGAAGTCATCCGCTAATGTTTCTTTGTGGGACATTCTAACCATCCTGGAGTAGAAGATGCTATTATAGAAGGCTCTCCAAGTGAAGATTAGCACAAAGCCAATAGAGCAATTAGCCAAGGTAAAGGTTGTTGATCAATCATCTCTCACTAAAGTCCTTACAAACAACATAGCAGAAGCCCCTGCTGAAGTCAAAGATAAGCTGAAGCCTCAACCCTTCTTCTTAACTCTCATTATAGGGAAGAAATTATTGCACAATGCTATGATTGACTTTGGTGCTAGCACCACGGTTATGCCTAAACAAATAGTTGAAGCTTTAGGACTCAACTATGAACCTATGAAAAGAGGAGTGATTCAGCTTGATGGAAATAGAGTCGAGACTGTAGGTATGATCAAGGCACTCCCTTTAACTCTATTTTCTTGCCCTAGTATCACTGTGTCGCAAGACACTATGATCATAGATGTTCCTCCCATGTTTGGCCTCTGTTTATCTCAAGAATTTACTTCAAGGGTGGGTGGATACCTATCCCTAGATTGGTCGCATTTGATCTTAAGAACCAAGCACGGTGCAAAAATGAAGATAGAATCAAAAGTTTTATATTCTGAAGATGTAGCGGATGAGGCCATGATTAATTTTGAATTTGTGCATACCTTTATCACCAAGCAAGAAATGTATTGCATTGAATTACTAGAGGATGAAAAGGTGATTGGGGACTGGAATGATCAAGAAGATGCTTTGTTGAGTGAGCACATGGCCAATGACCCTTTTGGAAATTACCATGCTATGGGACTGGACACTTCTGTCATCTATGATGAAGATCAAGTTCTCCCTAAGGTTGCCAAAGAGTATGAAGATTTTTGAGCCTCCAAGTTAAGGACACTGTACTTTGATGAAGCAAGATGCAAAGTGGGCACCGGAGCGAGGATATGTTTGGTATCCCCAAAAAATGAAAAAATACTAAGGTCTTTCCGCTTCCAGTTTGCTTCTTCAAATAATGAAACCGAATATCAAGGATTAGGTCAAGGTTTATGCCTTGCGGAATGAATGGGAATCAACCAACTAATGGTGTTCGGAGATTCTGAACTAGTGGTCAACCAAGTTTGGGGAATTTCCTCAATAAGGAATGTCCCCATGGGATCTTATTAGCAACGAGTCTGGGACATGGTTGAGGGTTTTGAAGCCTTCAACATTTAGACAGTTTCCCGAGACCAAAATGGTGATGTTGATCGGATGGCCACAATTGGATCCCAGTTTAATCTTGCCTCTAACCTTATACATAACAAACATTTGGTGCGAGTAATAATCTGACCAATGATTCCTAATAATGGTCAAATTTGGAAGGTATTTGAAAGTGATGAAAACATCGCCTCATTCATCTAGTAGTCAAGGGAATTCGTTGATCAGATCCAACCAAAGATTGCAAAGGCTTATGAAGAACAAGTCATACAACTCAAATCTAACAAGCTTCTGAAAGGATTGGTCACTCTCGAAAACCTTTTCAATTGCGATGATGTAAGAAATGTCTAAAGGAAGTTTGTGGTAGAAAAAAGTGACTATATAGACTTTCAGGTTTCCAATGGTAAAAAACTTTGGGTCAGAAAATATGTCCCCCATCATGATAAACAAAGGCTCATCAATTTCTGCGAGAAATATGGAGTAGTGGCATGGTCCTATGATGACCTGAAGGGATATGATCCCAACATCATCCAGCACACCATTGAGTTGATAGAGGGTGCAAAACCAGTCCGACAAAAGCAGAGGCCAATGAACCCCAAAATTGAATTGCTAATGGCACAAGAGCTAAAGAAGCTAATTGAATCACGAATTGTATTTTCAATCAAGAATAGCATGTGGGTATCCAATATGGTCCCAGTTTGAAAGAAGAATGGAGATATCTGCTTGTGTGTGGACTTTCGAGACCTGAACAAGGCATCCCTGAAGGATCATTAATCGTTTCCTTCTATGGAGACAATTCTCCAAGCAGTAGCAAGATTGGAAATGTTTTCCCTACTTGATGGCTTCTCTAGTTATAACCAAATCTGAGTTAGAGAAGAGGATCAACACAAGACCACGTTCACCACAAAGTGGGGAACCTTCACATATGCCAAAATTCCTTTTGTTCTATCCAATGCAGGGGCAACATTCCAATGGGTGATGGACATTGCTTTCAGTGAGTTGATCAATAAGATTATCTTAATTTATCTAGATAATCTTACTATGTTTTCTAAGTCTAAGAATGATCACTTTGGTCACTTAGAAATGGTTTTTCAAAAATGTTAGGATTTCGGGGTTTCCCTAAATCCATAAAAATGTATTCAGAGTGTCACAAGGTAAGTTTTAGGACACATGATGTCTAAAGAAGGAGTTTCAATCAACCCTGAGTGGGTGAAAGCCATCAAGGAACTTCCCCTTCCAGTTAACAAGAAAGGCATTCAGTCCTTCCTAGGCAAGGTAAACTTTGTTAGCAAGTTTATTTTTGGATTTGCGGAATAATTAAGTCAATCACCCCTGATGCTTAAAAAGGATCAAGCATTTAAGTGGACAAAGGAAGCCCGGGAAGCCTTTGAAAAGGTTAAAGATGCTATTTCCTCAGCTCTGGTACTGGTTAATCCAAACTTGTCTAAGGATTTTATGATGTATGTATTCAATAGTAAGTCCAATATTGCTATTGTCTTAACTCAAAAGGATAGTGAAGGAAAAAGAGAACATCCAGTGGAATTTTACTCTCAGAACCTGAAGGAATTTGAGATGAATTATAATTTCATCGAAAGACAAGCCTTTGCAATAGTGAAGGGACTTAAAAATTTCTACCATCTAATTTCCTACAACAAAGTGATTGTATATGTCGCACATTCTAGTGTGCGTGAATATATCATGGAGGGAAAAATCACAAAAAAAGAGCTAATTGGATCACCAAGATCCTTAAGTATGACATTGAGGTCAAACCCACTAAAACCGTTCGTGGAAGGGGACTGTGCAAATACATGGCACATGGTGAAGAGATAATTCGAGGAAGAACAACCAGAGCTTTTTCTAATGAATGAGCCTGAGTCTAAGGGTTGTTGCTAACGGATAGAGTAAGGTTCATGCAAAAGAAGGTATCTGCTAGGCCTTTCCTCCCAAAAGAGGAGATACTATCGGTTGCATAATTGCAGGTATACTGTAGTAGAAGGGATCCTTTTCAAAAGGAATTTTAATGGTCTCCTTCTATGATGTGTTACTACGGAACAATCAAAGAAATCCTTGATGCTTTCCACAATGGCTGCGGTGAGGACGCTTCGATAAGACAACCGCTATCAAAATCATGTGTGTGTGGAGTTACTATTGGCCCACACTTTCAATGACTCATATTCTTTAGTGAAGTCTTGCAAGGAATGCCAATTCTTCACAGTAAAAAGGAAGAATTATGCAATGCCTCTCAAGCCTATAGTCGTGGATGAACCATTTCCACAATGGGGCCTAGACTTTATTAGGATGATCAATCTTGTGTCTAGTGTCGAACACAAGTGGATTCTAATGGCCACAGATTATTTCACAAGATGGACAAAAGTCGTTTCGCTTAAAAATGCAATGAGGTAGGGTGATCCCACAATAGTGGTTTACAATTTTTGGCCAAACTGACCGATATTATTTTTTAACACATTCTCCACATTCGGCACCTATAGCAATTAAACCGTAAGGAATTTGAAGATGATGCAAACTAGAGTCTTGTCACATTTTGTCTGTAGATTCTAAAAATATTTTTTTCAATTTTTTTGGAATCAGATTGCACTTCTTTTTCCATCTCCCACGAAAATTGGTTTTTTCAAAAACAACATTTTTAAAAAGTGACGCACACCGTATAACGCATAACTTTTTTCCTTGAAAGATAAAATTTCAATTCTTTCAAATTTAGATTTATAACCTGATATCTAGTGCTTCCACTTGTTAGATAGTTTTTATTGAATATTTTTCTCTTTAAAGTTTCAAATTCAAATCAATTACAACTGCATAACACTCTAATCAGATAACGATAACTTTTACCGATGTATAAAATTCTTTTTTTTTTTTTGTTGATCAAGGACTCAATATCTGGTGCACTCATATTTTTAAATTTTTTTTTTATAAGCTTCTATTTTTCCACTTGTGTAGAACAAAGAGTTTTGTTTTCAGTGAAAAACCTATATTTAATAAAACTTAAAAAATAGATAGATAATATAATCAAAACATACTAAAATTATATTCGTTGGATAGCTCGTTTTGAGGGGAACCCAATACTAGTTGGGTTTCTGAGATCTCCTCGATTCTCATTCTCAATTGAGCTTTGAAGTACAAAATTTTCAGCAATTCTGGTGCCTTAGGAAGCAAGGATGAAAAAAGAGGGGTTTGGCTGAACAAGTGTTCAGTCGAACAAATTCAAAACGTTCGGTCGAACAGGGGTTCAACCGAACCACTCACATATGACATTAAAAAAATGAATTTAAATAGGTTCGACCAAACATACTAGACATGTTTGGTCAAACACCTTGTTTTTAATATTAATATAGATATTATTTATATTGTTTTTAAATGATAACTTAAATTTGATGGCCATATGACCGTATTTAAAGATTTTTGCTGTAGAATACAATCAAAATTTTAAAAATATTGTAAAAGGAGATATTTTGGATAAACTGTGAAAATTTATATAGAATTATAATGATATATATGTTTTATTTATATATAATTTTACATACACTAAGGTATATCATAATGTTTTAAGGGCACCCTTGAATAGATAACCGTAATTAAAAAAGATAACCGTAATTAAAAAATTTGTTGATAGGTAAATTCGACCATCAAATTTAATCCTTGGTAGGAGGGAGATACTTCAAAGAGAGAGGGGTGTGAGTGGGAGAGAGATAAAGGGTAGGGGTTCCTAGGGTTTAAGGGTTAAGGGTAGAGGAGCTTGAGAGGGAGAGTGGGTAGGAGGGATAGA
>VDFB02252616.1:152809825-153132105 GCA_007258455.2 Sequoia sempervirens
TATGATTTAGGGTGATAGGATGGTTTAAGGGGATCTACGTCCAGTGAGGTCCTAGGAGAAAATGACATGGCTGAAGTGAATTAAATTTGGTGAAGTTTCCCAAGGCAAACAAATTTCATTAAGAGTCTTTAAAGAAAAAATGATGGCTTTAGGGTTTAGGGTTTAGGGTAATAGGATAGCTTAAGGGGATCTACATATAGTAAGATCCTAGGACAAAATTACATGGCATAAGGGAATGAAATTTGGTGGAGTTCCCCAAGGAAACCAAATTTCATTAAGAGCCTAAGAAAAAAATGATGGCTTTAGGGTTTAGGGTTTAGAGTTTAGAGTTTAGGGTTTAGGGTAATAGGATAACTTAAGGGGATATATGTAGTAAGATCCTATGACAAAATTACATGGCATAAGGGAATGAAATTTGGTGGATTTTCCTAAGACAACCAAATTTCACTTGAAGGTCAGGTAGGACAAAATGAATGGTTTAGTGTTTGGGGTTTAGATTTTAGAGTTCAAGGTTTAGGGTTTATAGAACTTAGGGTGAAGTTTTGGTGCCCATTGGAATATAATGAACTTGCAAGTTAGTGAAGAACATTTTCTTGTGGAATAGTTGATTGAGATCTACTCTTGTTTCAACTGACCAACCTAGATCATGAAATCTCATTCATATTATAATCTTGCATGATCTTATTATTGTTAAATTTGGTTGCCTTGGGCAACTTCACCAAATTTTAAGAACTTCTTTGATCCCCTTAAGAAATGTCATATTGGGGCCCCTTAAGAAATCAATTTACGATTTAGGGTGATAGGATGGCTTAAGGGGATCTAGATGTCTAGTGAGGTCTAAATTTAGTCATACTATGGCCTCATTGGTTCCATCTAGCTCTGGGTCAAAAGTGTTTACCCCTCTAATAAAAAAAAGTATCATGTTAAAAATGAATCAATCTATACATATCACAAAAATAACATACATCTATTAGAACAAGTAAAAATTTCCTCCTACATTAGAGGATATCAAAATAAATATGAAATATTTTAATAATTATACTTGTAATCACTTATTAATAAGTTATATCGTACATAATTTTAATCACATAATAAATGAATGAATATACATATGTAGAAGATACAAAAATAAAAAGAGGCTACTCACATGGATCTTGATCCTTCTAGGAAGTTCCTAGATTGGTGTATTTTGTGTAGGACTCTATGTAGGTGTTGGGACCTTCACCTCTCTCCTTGTATATTTCCAATAATCCCACTCACTCTCTCTATAGAATTATTTCCTTTGTTATTATCTAGTTCTTTTAATCTTCTAAATTAACCTCTTATTTATAGGAGCATAATATGAATCCTCCTCCTATCTCTATTGTAATAATATAATAGTTCCTCCAACCTATCATCATGTACCTCCTCCCTTTCCCATGTAATAGGTGTACCTTAGGTGTTAAATGGTTCCATCCTGGTCTCCTTATTGATGCATTTATATCCTTCCATATAAATCTATATAGTATCAAAATTATATAGGTAATTTTATGGTTATTGAATCTCTCTTAATTGCTAAAGAATCCATTATGATTGAGGATGGGTGGATTATTATCTAGGATCACATCTTAAAAATCCTATAAAGGTCATGGTATGTGTTTCTTAATACATATATTCCCATACAAACCTCTTTCCATGTATTATCTACTCTCCTGTATAATAGACACCTTACTAGATTTAAATTCCATATGATATATGCCCAAGTGTTTCCAATTGGAATTGCTATAATTATACTTTTATAGTATTCTAGATATTCATAATAGTTTTCATAAATCTACCAAATAGACCCATTATTGACATTGAACCTACATAATTTTAGGTATGTCCAATGAAAGAAACTTTACCCATAGCACTCTCACTCGTGCTCTCCTATCTTGTGAATATAATAGAATAATTTTTTCTTCCAATGATTTAGATCCCTAATGATCATCTCTAAGTGTCATAGAGAGTGATCATCCACTCTTCATAAACTTGTAGAAACCAAAAGGTTTTATATTATGTGTTCAAATAAGTGAAAACATTACAAAAAGCTCTACTGAATGGTGACAACAGAGGGTTTTTTAAGGAAGCCAAATTTTGTTTTAAGGTCCTAAGACAAAATTCAAATGATTTAGTGTTGAGGGTTTAGATTTTTCAATTCAAGGTCTAGGGTTTAGCAAACTCAGGGTGAAGTTTGGGTGGCCCTTGGAATAATTTAGACTTGCAAGTTAGTGCCAATTGGAATTGATTATACGTGCTTAGATTAACGAATTTGCTAACTAAGTTTGCAAACAAACATCAAGATAAAATTTATGAATTTTAACTATTCTTTAACATATTTTTTTCTAATCTAATTATAATTTAACATTGAAACTAAAGTTTAACATATAATTTTTTCCATACAATGCAAATAAAATTTAAAACATTTAAGCAATGCAAGTGAATTTTTTGAGCTCGAAATTACCTAGTTTTCAAAATCAAAATGATTTGTTCGATTTCAATTTAGGGTTTTAACAAACTTTTTTGTTCCAATTCAATTTAGGGTTTCAATTTCTAAGCAATTAGGGTTTTTAATGCAATTTTTTCATTTTAGTTCAAACTAGGGTTTTCAAATTCAACTTTTTTTGTTTGATTTGAATTTAATCTTTCAAAAAGCTTGCTTAGGGTTTCTAAATGCAATTTTTTTTATTTCATTTCAATTTCTAGGGTTTTGAAATGCAATTTTTTGTGTTTTGTTTCAATTAGGGTTTTCAAATTCTTTTTTTTTTGTTTAATCTATAACGCCCTACCATGCAACCCTAGGGGAAGTTGCAAACAACTAAACAAATGAACTAATTTCTTTTTTTTTTTTAAGAAAAATTAACATGAAAGTACACTAACCATTTCCAACCAATCCCCTAAGGTTACAAGACTGCATTACTTAAACCCAAACAAGAAACATGAATTATAACCAAAACATTTAAATACTTAAAGAAATAAGAATGCATACATTCCATACATGATAATTTACATCCAAGAACATGAAGTACCACATGATTTCAATAATGATCACATAGCAATAAGGTTACAACACTCATTCCCTGAATGAGATAAATCCAATAAGTATGATTACATATTACAACCTCCACTTCGATAACAATGAGGGGTAATAAAATTACAATGTTAACTAAAATGAATAAAGCATGAAAAGATACTGGAACCCACGAGCTCTCCAAATGGAAATCTCATCCACACAAACAAGAAGATGGCCCAACCGATTAAGGTGCACATTCCACCCAACCATGTGATACACGAAGGTTCACCCCCTGTGCTAGGAGATAGTAACCAAGAATTCCTATACAAGCCCATCTACCTCTAGACACAAGCTAAAACATAACTGAACTAAAACAACTACAACCACAATATCACTTAACACAAAGTAACAATGCTTCTATAGAACAATGATCATGTATATCATCTGTACATTAGATAATAACTGACTGACTGCTGACGTAGGAAGAGTGTCATACATAAATTGCTATGAGTTACCCTAGCTCAACCTTCCTAGGCTACCAGACCCCCATCCTAGGTTACCCTGGCTTGCCTCTACCGGCCGCCGGACCCTCATGCAAAACTATGCATCTTGTCTCATCTTGAGCCTTAACAAACACATGCTTCATGAGAGAGGCATTCATTATCTTTATTAGTGTGAAATTTCCCCATCACTTCTCTTAAATTATCACTTGATTAAACCCTAAGTGAGTTACCTTGGCGCCCCTTTGTGTGTCAGACCCCCACAAAGAGCCACTCTCTTAATGACAACACACATGGTACAAAACCACAATCCAATGGGTAAACTAGAAACGATGACCTCTCCAATCCAAGGAGGCAACAAACAAAGGAAAATCACTCCAACACTGGAGGAAACAAAAGTAAATAATCAACTCCTTCCAAAGGAGGCACACACAACATAAGCCACTCCCAATCCAAAGGATGCACAAACCACCCCCATTCGTGAGAACTGGGTAAGACAACATGATACAACTCTACGCATTTCCCAAGGTGATTCACAAATTAAACCACTACATGAAACATCCCAACCTAGAGAACTCCTCTGGAAGACTTACTAGACAAATAACCCGATTTTCCCAACATCGAGAATGAACAAAAAACCTCATTTAAAAAGCATTTTTGGAAACTCAATAAACTAATGTTTGGGTTTCCTAAACCCAAGCCAAGCACTGGTTTAGTACATGAAATCAATTTAAATAATTAGCATTATTTGTTCATACTCAAAATAAATCAAATCACTTGGGCACCATTAAGGAATTTAAATTTAATATTTTAATTCTATTTGCTCAATCATAGATAAAGATTAAAATATTCTTTATAAATAAAGTCTTTTGCTTACAACATCCACTTTTAAATAAATCATTTGATTATTAAAAAATCAACTTTTGCTTCTATTACATAACAATAATCATCTTGAAATAATCTATATTTAAATATAATCATATATAATAAATATACGTATAAATGTGTATACTTAATGTACACACACACACACATATGTGTGTGTGTGTTAAATATATAATTATTATTTAAACATATTAATTTTTTTAAATCAACCAATTAAAAAATTTCTGTATGACAAATTATTTTAATAGAAAATACATAATATATACATTATATATATACACACAATATATATATGCATGTTATATATATATATAATATTATATATATAAATAATTATAAAAAAATTATTTAAACAATATTATAAAATATATACATATAATATATATATTATATTAAATATATATAATATAATATATAAATTTATAAATTAAAATTTTGAAAAAACAAAAAAAAACAAAGTCCATGCTGCTGCGCAACCCCAAAACAAGGGATGTACTGGTTGCCACCCCCTTCCCAACATGGGGCCACGCTTGTGAAGCAAAAGATCGTGTTGCCTTCACCATCACCTCCATGGTGGGGGTGGCTGGTTAGTGCCCAGCCCCCAAAAAAAAATAATATACATAATTTTTTTTTTATATATAAATTTCTAATTCAAAGAAAAATGACCCCCTATTTCATGCATAGGAAAAAAAAATTGAGAGAATTTTTTTTCAAAATAGTATTTCTAATTCTTTAAATTATATTTATATATATGTTTGTAAATATATATATGCAAGGGATATATATATACATACATATATATAAATATATACCTAAAACTTTCCATTTACAACTAAATTGTGCAATTGCACATCAGAATTTTGCAATAAAACAATAAATTGACAATACAACAAATGGGTTTAAATTTCAGTTTGAAATGAATTTTTTTTTGGTTTTCTTTCTATTTTCCATGTTTTGATTCTTGTTTAGTTTTCCTTTTCCAAACTTTCAACAAAGTTTGCAAGTATTGAACAAATTTTACATGGGTTTGCATTGAATTTAAACAACATTTTAAAGATTTTCAAACAACAAAACAAAGATTTGAAACTTATTTCAAAATGGAAAACAAAATCACAAAGAGGGAACCTAATTTTTTTCTCCAAAGATAGAAGGATTCAAATGGTGCTTCCAGATATGTTTCCATCCCACCAAGAAATTCAATCTTCTTCTTCCAAAATTCAAATCAAGCCACAACAAAACTCTCCACCAAATTGAAAATTCCCACAATTTCAAAATTAAAAACTAAAATGAAATTCAATTTTCCTTACAAAGAGTTTTCCCCAAATTTTTGGTCAAACCCCTAAAATATCCCACCCACTAAATTTATTGAACATTTGGAGATATTTAAATTTTAAAAAAAAAAAAGAAAATCAAATCAAATTAATTTCCAAATGGAATTTCATGCACTTAAAATAAATTTATTTTTACAAAAAGAATTCAAAATTTTATAAAGGAATTCCTTTCAAATTTATTTACAAAAAGTGAAATTTAAAGCATATTTCTATTTTTCTATTTTAAATCAAAATATCACATTATGCCAAACAACTAATTTGATTTAATTTATCCCCATTAATTTAATTGGTAAATAAAATATATCAAATTCAAGATTAAATTATTTTATTAATTAAATTAAATTAATTAATAAATAGCTACTTTTCCAACATTACAAATAGATACAATCAATCATCATTTTTAACTTCAAAATCCATTTAATAACCTTTAACTTGAAATTTAAATAAAAAACCAAGGTGAAAAAGGACAACGTAAAATAACTGAATCTGACGACAACTCGACAACACATTATGACTAGGGTAATGACTTGGCATGAAAAACCTAGCTACTATCTCCCAATTGATTACCGTTGGTCAATGGACACACTCAAACCTGTGAACCAGGTGGAGTCAATGTCATGTACCTATCAACCTGTGAACAAAGAGTACATTGACATGCATGTATACATAATATGATCAAACACACCATGAAGAGGAAGTCTTAGAATCATAGGGCACTCACAAGTGAGTGATACAATCTCATCCCCTTCACCAATACAAAATCACAAACTAACAATTCTAACATCAATAATATCATCAAAAGCATAAAATAACATTAATTCAATTATCTGCTAAGTTAATTCAAAACATGTCATAAATATAACATCGGAATAAAGTAACATCACATCGAAATAATAACATTCACATCGCTTTACAGTTCGCGATAAAATAATAACCAAGTTCCAAAGTCACAACATAACTAGAAACAACATAACAAGGAAGAACATTGTCGAACAAAAGGTCCAAAATGGAGGGGTGTTACATAATCGAACAATTTAGGTTTCAAAAGTTAAATTTTGTTTTTAAAACACAATTCAAGGTTGATTTTTTCATTTCTATTAAAAAATCTATAGGTTTCATTACATTTTTTCGTCTATTTTTTATAGTTACTCATTTCTACTATAACAAGAAAAAAAATGCTCAAAACGTGAAATAAATTTTAAAAAAATGCTAAATTCACTTATTTTCTTCACAATTTCAATAAAAAATGGAAAAATGCAAAAAAAAGGGGTGTGGATGGGTACCTATAGTTATTTGTGGGGGTTGTTGTCACTTATACTAAGGATCTTGTCTGCTGTGAAATGAAATTTGTTTGTTTTTTAAAAAATAAATAGCAATGTAAAATGGGATCTCAATTTTTACAAATCAAGATCTCGTTTCGTAGTAATCAAGATCTCGTTCCTTCTTCGTTGGTTTGGGGCCCTATAGGAAACAAGATCCCAATTTTTAAAAAGAGGGATCCTGTTTCATGTTTAGGCTTGGGATCCCGATTTTTAAAAATTAGGATTCTGTTTATTAAAATCGGGATCCCATTTTTGCAAAGTTGATTTCAATTTTTTGGCTAAGGCAAAACCTTCCACATTTCGTGGACTCAACTTTGTGCACTTACCCCATAGTGCACAAGGATTTCAGCTAGGTGAAGGAGCACATGGACAAAATTGATGAGGAAAACTTTTATTACAAATACAACTATGTAGAGGGAGGGTAGTTTGGGACGGTGTGGGATTCTATTCAATTTTAGCACAAATTAATGCTCAAAGCAGAGGGTGGATGTGTGTTGAGTCATACAGGATGTGTGTTGAGTCATACACGTGACTTTAAAACCCTTCCTAGAATTTCCATAGACCAAGAAAAAATGCAAGAAATGGAGGTCGTTGTAACTAGTCTACTAAAGACAATAGAGGCATATTTTATATCTAACCCAACTTTATATGTCTAGACTAAAAATTAGGGTTTTTCTATTCAATAACTGTGATCACTAGCCATGGCAGCATCTATGACAGTGGCAACTCCCACATGTTGCTTTCTCTACCTTTCAATTGTATGTTTTAGTTTTGAATTTATGTTAATAATTACTTTCACTTGATGGTGGATGCATAAATGAAGATAGAGTGGCTCCCGCAAAGACCAGGTCAATGATGAAAAATGTTTATGAGTCTATGTCAAAAGAGATTATCTTGGAAACATAACAAATCAATACAATATTTATAAATCAATTCAATTTATGTGGGGCATGGAGATGGGGTTGCCATTTTGAAATAGGATATTGAAGTTTACAAATAAAGGCATGATTACATTAGATTTAACAATTTATGTGGGGTACTCCTTCACCCTAGATGGTTCAGGTCCTAAAGAAGGGAACTCAAGAAATGCACAATCTTGAAGCTAAGGTTGCTGAAGCTCTTAAGTTCTTAGGTTAGTTGGGGGTTTCTTGCTAGTTTTTTTGTTTGGGTTTTTTTTGGTGGCCCTTGCTAGCCTTGTGTTGGTGGCTATTGTATTTCTTGGGCTTTATTTTGTTGCAACCTTTTTGTCTATGGTGATTTTAATCCTTATTCCTATTTTCTGTAAACTCTGTGGTTTCGAGTCTCTGTAAAATCCATTTTTTCCTTTATCAAAAACAATTTATGTGGGGCCTGGAGATGGGGAAACCAATTTGAAGTAGGATATTGGAGTTTATAAATAAGGGAATGATTATATTATATTTAAATACAATTAGGAGGAGAAGGTGTGGGTATGGTATTTCTATTATGAAAGTGGTTTTCAGATTTTTTATTTCTAATTAAATTTAAAAATTTCAAAGAATATTTTAAAATTTGTGATAAAAATAATATTTTTATTATTTTGTTATTTTTGATAAAGTGATAGTGTGGTATTATCAAGATATTTACATAATAATGCATGAATGCAGATAATAAGATATAACAATTGATAAATACACGAACACACATACATACAACTGTTACCATGTTACAAGTAAGTTGATATCTCTCGATATTTTTTATATAGATTTTTTAAATATACATACGTTAGTTAACAAAACTATTATCATCCAGTGTATTGACATTATTTTTTATGTTGAGATTTTTGATAATGATTGGTGTAAAAATGCAATATATGATTGCTTTGTGTTAATTTATTCTAAAGGTGTGAAGTATATTCATTTTTAAAGTAATGCCAGTTATTCATCAATGGATTGATATGATTTTTTTGTTGAGATTTTTTATAATGATTGGTGTAAAAATGTAATATATGATTGGACTTTGTATATATTTCTTCTAAAGGTGTGAAGTATGCATTTTTAAAGTAAATGACAGTTATTCATCAATGGATGGTTCTACATCTCTATTTTCTTGTGTGACATTTACATCTATGTTTTTGAATAAATTTAGGATGACAAAGGTGTCTATGCCTTTTATCTATTTACCCATTTTGATTATTTTTCTACTAGTTATCTAGTTAAGGGAAAAGTTGTTTGTTCTATGCCAATTTTTCAAACTACAAGTAAAGAAATAATAAATAAAATTATTCTAATGCATTAGGGTATGTGCACGATCATGATGGGCCAAAAAGTGCCGATATGATGGGTATTTGTAGGGTATGTGGCTAACGACTCTTTTTTTTACCTAAAATTGATGAAATGAAAAGAGTTTTTAAAGGAGATTCTCAAATTTCCACCAATATAAATTATGCTTTACTTTGAATTTAATAAATAATTATTATTTATTTTCTACTTGAATTACCACTAAAGTCCTAATTGATAGGCTGATTGAAAAACATCTATAGCTTTCAAACGGTATCACAAATTTTTAGAATCCAAAATATGCATCACATTCTATGCTTCACATACTATAGGATTAAAAAAACAAAAATTGAATTTCATGAAGTTTTGACCAAGTTAAGGTGGTCAGACAGACAAGTTTTTATAATTTTTAAAAGTTGTAATAAAAAATTCATAATTAATTATTTACGTGGAAAAAAATTACAAAAAAAATGCATCACATCTGAACATGAGTCCTCTACTTATTTCTAAAATCTTATAAAAAATATTATCATCTTATTATGGTTAGGGTGGTTAGATGGACACCTACTTCTTATTTTTTCCCTAAAATTTAAGTACTATTGCATTGAAATTTCAAATTTTCTCCAAATAGATATTTAACGAAAAAAAAACCTAGTAGTTTAGAAACTACATTCAATTTTCTACAAATTCTATTCTTACATATTTTTAAAATAATATAGATAACTTATTCAAATTTTTATGTCAAGTTGCCTAACTCTGATTTTTTTGAATTTTTGCGACTTAAGGGCCTATTTTTTCCATGACGATCTTGCACATACCCATCATAGTGTTTATATAATTTTTTGATACTTGTCAATGCAACTAGTCTAGTCACAAGAGTCATAAGTAGATTCTTTGTGTTTCTTTAAAATATGTTAAATTAATTAAGCTTGCATATTTTTCTCATGTTTAGACATCTTTGTCATGTGAAACACTTAATGGTTTGTGTCTTAAGTAGAAGTTTTGAATTTATATAGATCCCTAACTACTTTTATTATTTTTTAGTAACTTGCAATTCTTGATCTTTATTGTGTTGATTATTGATATTTAAATTTTTATCTCACTATAAAATCTACAATAATATGAATACCAAACACAAAAAATATTGTAGACATGACCTACTAATTTACAAGGAAATCTATAGTCTTACAAAAGTTATGTCCTTATATATTTTTAATTATCTTTTCTTGTCCTCTCTCAAGGTGCCCAACACCTGTCAATAATTATGAATCATATTTATGCAATTTTAGATATTTTTGTATAAAATATGTTGATAAAGTTATTATTTTTCATTGTTTAAATTAATGTTATATTGATTGGAGTCAAATCCTATGGATGCCTCACATGGTGGCTTAATATAAATGTGTGAAAGTGGGGAAGTTTTCATTTGGATTATGATTTAATGACATACTCTCATAACCTTCAAGATCTTTCTAATAGAATGTTCAACCTTAATAACTTCCTCTTATTGGGCGGCCTTATCAAGCTCAAGCTAGAAGGAAGCCAATTTAATTGGTCCAATAAAATATTGAGCAAAAATTTGATCCAATTTAGTCTTGATAGATGCCTTATTTCCATTAATTGGGATTTTCCCTCTTACTTTTCCTTATCCTCCCAACTGAAAGTTAGCTCAAATCATACTCCCCTACTTCTCAATTGGAACACTCTCATTCAAAAAGATAAGTATCCTTTCCATTTTGAATTAAGGTGGACTCATCATCCTCACCTCAAAGGGATTCCAGAGGAATAGTGGAATATCAAGGTTAGAAGTTCAATGATCTTTAGGCTTTCCTTCAAACTAAAAAGAATAAAAAGGTTCATATGAAAGATTGGAACAAAAACTATTTTGGTAACATCTTTACCCAAAAAACTTACTTAAAATACCAACTCAAGAAAATACAAGATGAAAAGGATAGTTTGGGAGCATTTAAGGATTTGATTAACAAGGAAAATTCCCTATCAAGTGATCTGCACAATATCATAGAGAAAGAGGAAATCTATTGGAAACAATAGGCCAAAAGCTAGTGGTTAAGAGTGTGTGACAAGAAAACTAGGTTCTTCCACCTCTAAGACATCAATCATAGAAAGGGAAATAGTATAAATAAGTTTATTATTGAGGATGGAACCACTTTGTCTTCTGAGGAGGAACTTTCTCAATGGGTCAATTTTTCATAAATCTTCTCAACTTGCCCAATGGCAATCTTCACCCTCTAGTGGACCATTTTCTTGAAGTGATTCCTCAGACCATATTCTCTTTTGATCTATTATTTATGAAACATAGAGCCTCAAATGATGAAATAAATGTAGTTTCCTTCTTCGTCAACCCTTCCAAGGTGTCTTTTCTTGATGGTTTCCCCCCTTTTTTCTTGTAAATTACTATGAAATTTCTTATCTGGATGCGATCAAACTTGTCAGAGAATTCATTTCATCCAAAAGTATCCCGAAGGATTTTAGAAACACCTTCATAGTTCTTATTCTCAAAAAATATAGGGCTAACATGTTATCTGATTTTCCTCCAATAAGTCTCTACAATACCTTCTACAAAATATGAACTAAGTTGCTTGTCAACAGATTAAAATTTTTGATAAAATGATTCATTAACCCATAAATTTTTTGTGTTGAGAAGATAAATTATTTATGTTGTCCTATTGGTCCATGAAAATTTATAGTTAATGAGTAAAAGGAATAAGGAAAGCATGGCCCTCAAATTGGACATATCTAAAGAGTATGATAAATTTTATTTGAGCTTTCTTTTTGAGGTCTTGTAGATATTGGGGTTCAAAGGAAAAAAATTAAATTTATGATAAAAGGTTGCATTTCCTCCCCTAAGTTTTCAGTGATCATAAATGGTTCTCCTCAAGGACACTTCTTAGCATTTGGCAATATAAGGCAAGGGAATCCTGTTTCTCCTTACCTCTTCATTATGTTCATGAAGGTTCTTGGTTGTAACATTGGTAAAGGTATCTCAAATGGTAGTCTAGTTGGTTTCACTCCTTCTTCCACTTCTCAACCAATTTATCATCAACAATTCTTGATGACACCATCCTCCTTCTAGGTCCAACTATGATTGTTGAGGCTAAGGTTGGGTCAAAATTCTTAAGGATTTAATTCCACTTCAAGTTAATGTGTTAACCTAACCAAAAGTGTAGAGTTCTTCCTCAATGTTCCCCCCTCCAAATCAAGATACCAAGGATCCTCAATTATTAGACCCTTACTCTCCCATCTACCTACTTAGGAATACCTCTAATAATTAGAAATGTTGAAAATTATATTTTGTGTAACTTTATAGAAATAATTCAAAGGAAACTCGTGGCTTGGAAGGGAGCCCTTTTTAATATTGCAAGAAAAAAATTCTACTCCTAAAAGCCACCCTATAGAGTATTGTCATTTATCTCGTATTCCTAATAATTATTCATTCTTCATGGATAGATAATATGGAGAAAATTTAAAGAAGGTTTCTATGGTCAGGAACTAAAGAAAATAACCAATTCTCTTTAGTTAATTGGATTTTTTTGCTCAAAAAAAAAAATGGAGGCCTTGATATAAGAAAGACTAAACAAATGAATTTGGAGCTTCTATCCAAATTTATTTGGAGCCTAATAAAACAAAAAGATGAATGGATCAATATTATAGAGCAAAGTGTAATGCCCTGCCACGCAACCCTAGAGGGAGTTGCAATCCACTACTTAAACGTACCAATTTTTTTTGTTTAAGTACAAATAACATGCAAGGTGAATACATATTGCCAACAACCTCTAAGGCCACGAGACAAAGATTACTTAAAAACCCAACATCAAATAACATTAACATAAACTGAAACATTAAGCACTTAAGGAAATGAAACAACATACATTCCATTCAAGATAAATTACAACAAGGATAATAAATACCTCAAGAATCCAATTAACATTTAAACAAGGTTACATCACTCATTCCCCGAATGAGGTAAGTCCAACCAAATGATTACAAATTACAAATTCCACCTCGAAACAAATGAGGGGTAATAAAATACAATAAGAACTAAAAGAACAAGGCAAGAGAAGAAACTGATTCCCATGAGCTCTCCAGCTGGAAATCACGAACACACGAACATGAAGAAGAACCAATGGAAAAAGATGCATGCCACCCGACCACGTGGAACCCAAAGGCCCCACTCCCTCCGTGCTAGGAGATAGTAACAAGGACTTCCTAGACAAGACCATCTACCTCTAGACACAAGCTAGCACACTGAACTGAAACAAGAACTAAACCCACATTACTTAACACAATGGTTACAATGCTTCCAGAGTACAAAATCAAGTACCATAACTGTACAAAATAAACCAACGGTACAACACCATACCGACTGCTGTCATAGGAGGAGTGTCATCGCAAAGGCTGCATTGGTTATCCAATGGTGTTCTTCCTAGGTCCTGGCTCCCCTCTAGGGATATCTTGGTAACCTCTCACGAACCTGGCGCCATATGCCCACCAGAACGGAATCAATTATCTTTCGAGAAGACAAGATAACGATATTGCCATTCCAAGCCTTCCCGACTCATCTCAAGTCTCGTACAAGCCCTTGAGCCAATGAGCGAGGCTAAATTATCTTATTAATGTTCAAAGCTACTCTCTCCCTGGTAAGTTATTTTAATTTTCACTTAATTAACTAACTCTCAAATGAGTTATCCTGGGACCACTTTGGGCCCGACGCTCGTTTGAAAGCCACTCCCCTATCGACAACACGAAACTCAACCACATGCCAAGGGTAGACAATGCACTAACACTTACCACAAATAATCAAACACCTCAACAGGTAACACATCACTATGGATGTCCAAAACTAAAACCAAAGTGTGCACTACCCAAGGCTAACACAAGGTTGGCTAACATAATGAAATCCACATGCCAACTGATGACTCGACTCAACCATGAATCACAAGGTCACACAACCCGTTCAAAGAACCAAGTAACCACTTGAGCTTAACTCACACAAAATCCAAGATAGCCAAAACAAAACATAAGAGACATAGCATCATCTCAAGAAGACACTGCTGGAAGACTTACATGATCAACAAGAAATGATTTACAGTCAACAATCATAAAAACTCACGTATAAACACCCATACCAATAAATGAACCCATATCAGGAGGATTTGCAAAACATTCACTCTCCTTCCTCAACATCGAAGGCGAACAATAACATTGAAAACATTTCAGACACATAGGTAAGCTAATGTTCGGATTTCTTAAATCCATTCAAACACAGATTTCATGACTTGCATTGATCTAGTCAATTGATCCCCTTTTTATTCACGACATTGGAATATATAAAGAACATATCATTTACTCTAAATTTCGTAACCATAAAGCATGTTAATAATGCAATTATCTGGTTAAGATTTAAATCAATCGTTCTCTCTAAGTTTCAGGATCACATACCATAGATAGATCACTTGATTAATAATCATTTAGGTTAATTATTAAGTTCGTCCTTCACTTTCAGTTCCATAATCATATTATATAATTAGACATCAAAAAAATAAATAAACAAGATATGCCTTTAATATCCATTTGAAAAATAGATTAAAGTCACTTCATTGAATTTTACGACAATATACTAAAGTATCAATTTCCACAATCATAAAAAAACACATGTTGGTTTACAATTTCTAGTTTAATATTTAACATCATCTAAATATATCAAATAAGATGATATTTTATATGCAATTAAATAAATTATATCACTTTAATTCTAAACTCCCATCAAATAAAAGATACCAAATAAAATAATATTTCTATTTTCCAATTAACTCCTACTTTTAAATCCTCATGATTAACATAAAATACATTTTAAACTTATACTAAAAATCCTTTAATCTAATATATATTAAATATATTATATTTCATATAATATACAATATTGAAAATTATATATTTAATATACAAAATATATTATAAATAATATATAAATATAAAAGCTAGATTAATTATAATTAACCAAAGTTTAACAAAAAAAACAATAAAAAACTAAATTTTATTTTATTTTTATAACCCACAAGGGTCGAAGCCCTGGCACACAGTGCCCTCGCCGCCATGGGTGGCGGAGCCTGTGCGCTCCACGCACAGAGCCCCAGCCCCCGGCCAGGCGGCGGAGCCTGTGTGCGGGGCACACAGTGCCCGCCTCCGCGCGGGGCGGCGGTGGCTGTGTGCTTCGCACACAGCGCCGCCTCCCTGTCGGGCGGCGGCGGCCGCGGTGGCAGCGGCGGTGGGGTGGGGTTTGACCTCCCACCTCACCAAAAAAACAAATTTAATAATAATTTTAACACTGTGTTTTATCAGACCCGAAAATCAATAAATTTTAAAAGATTTTTACCAGAAATTTAAAATTTCTTAAAAATAACAAATATATGAATATATATATTTGTGGGTATCACCCAATTTTAAAATAAAAGGTTATATTCACCAAAATATATACCCAAAACCTGATTTCATACTCAAATTGCAAAAATAAACCAAACCCAATACAAGGAAATAACACTTATTTCAAAACAACAAATGGGTTTTTAAAATCTAATTTTAACATTGAGTTTTCTTGGGTTTCCTTTCCAAAACTTGGTTTAAACTTCATGTTTGGTTTCAAATCCAAAACTATCTACCATTTACCAAATTTAAGAGCTTTTCCATGAGTTTCCAATGAATCTATCACTATATTTTCAATCATTCAAATGAGCAAAAGAGATGGAAGAAAAGATAGAACCTTATGTTTTCTCCACAATTTGCAAGCTTCCACCATGGAGATTTCCAAGCACTCCTTCAACTCCACCATCTTAGCCTCCTCCAAGCTTCTCCACCCAAAATTTTTCCAAAACCAAGAATCCATGGAGGAAATGAAAGAAAAACCCTAACTAAAAATATACCTTTTTCCAACTTCCCAAATTCAAATTCAAATTCAACTTCAAATTCAAATTCAAATTCTAACTCAATATCAAATTAAATTGAACTCAAATTCAAATCAACATTTAATTCAAATTCCAATTTCAATTTCAAACACAAATATCTTTTACCAAAAAAATCAACTAATTCAGAAAATATCCTTTTTACCCCAAAGTCTTGCATAAGAAAATATTTGAATTTTTTTAATAACTTTAAACCATTTTCTATCTCCAATTTGAATTCAAAATATTTTAGCACTTTACTTTCAACAAAAGAATTAAATCTTTTACATTTTTAATTCATAGGGATAATTAAATTAATTCACACAATTAATTCAAATTATCAATAAAATAAATCTAATTCAAAATTAAATTATTTTATTAATTCAATTAATTTAATTAATTAAACACTAATTTTCCAACATCTCCATAAGACAAAACATTCAACATTTATAATTTCCAAAAGCTATTTAATCACTTTTAGCTTGCAACTAACACATTTAATCATTAATTAGACTACGCAAGTCATTAAATAAACTTTAACTTGAAATTAAATAAACACTCAAGGGGAACTGACCAAGATAAAACAACTGACCCCAACGACAAACCAACAACATGCTATGACTAGGGTGACGACCTGGTTCGGAAAACCTAGCTACTATCTCCCAATTAATTTCCGTTGGTCAATGGACATGCTCAGACCTGGAAACCAGGTGGAGTCGATGTCATGTACCTACCAACCTGCAACAAAGAGCATGTCGAATGTGCATATATACATAATATGATCAATCACACCGTGAAGAGGAAATCTCAGAATTACAGGGCGCTCGCATGCGAGTGATGTGATCCCGTCCCCTTCACCCATACAGTATCACTAACTGACAAAGCTAACATTATTAACATAATCAAAGCATAAAGCATCATTAATTCACATGTTAACATGATCGAAGCATAACATAGGAAAACATTGCCTGATTAACAGAGCACAAAAAGGAGGGGTGTTACACAAAGTATCTGAATGGTGGAGAGTGAATCTCTCTCTTACATAATATTCAAATCCCTACTAGTTTTATAATCTGGAATAACCTCCTCAAAACTAATAAGTTAATAAGTCAATGTGTTTTCTAGCAAATTGAGAATGATGTATCAATGAATTTTTGGGAAGATACTTGGATCTCAAAGATGGCTCTTCATCTCAACTTGGTCTACTATACTTTTCAATTAAAGATCTTTGCACTAGATTTGGTTCAAAGGCTTTGGATTATTTGGAACACTCCTCTAATCCTCCTCTATGGAAGATTGATCCTAATCGGTACAATTCCTCACTTTGATTGGATGTTAAATAACTTCTAAAACAATTGGTAATTTGATATTCTATAGAATACATTTTCCTAACTTCTTGGTTTGGGAAAACTCAAAGGATGAAAATTACGCTATCATGTTTGGCTACAATATTTTGTCTACCAATTGGGACTCAGTTTTATTGGATGAAAATCTAGTGAAATAGATCAATGCCTAATAAAATTATCAAAAACATCAAAGAGAATCTCAAAATGACTTCTTTCAATCCTAAAAGGAATCCTACTACTCTAGAATTTGATATTGCTTTTTCCTAGGAATTATTGGATGTTCTCTATAAGGAAGCTAAATTAGAAGAAAAACTTCTTACACTAATCTTGAGAGGAGGATAATACAAAACTTTTACAAATATTTAACAGTTACATAAACTTAAATAGAAATAAAAATAAATATCATGTATACCACAACATAGTGATTTTCATGGGGAAAACCCTTTCGAGAGAAAAACCCCATACTCCAAAAGCTGCCCAATATATTATTCAAAAATAAAAAAAGATTAGAATATACTTGCAAAGCAAGCATCTCATAGGAGTATCACCAACTAGAGATCTAGAGATAACACAACCACTATTAGAATCTCAAAATACATCACAATACACAATTTATATACAATACCCTCAACAAATAGGGTTACCTTCTAAGGAAATTCAAGCCAATAAAATATTGACCATCAGATATGAGACATAATTATGAATAGTATAGATTTAAAATAATAATGTGTACATAAAATTTGGCTTTTGAGGGCATTTCCCATGATCCCCCATTAGGGCGCATTGCCCCTTGGACCTGTAGGGGGAGGGGGGGACCCCTCCCACCTCCCCGTTGTTGTTGTATAAAATTTATGTACCAACATTAACTTATGTAATTGCAAGGTTGAGAGACATTTTCCCAACATTCTCAACTTCCTAATTTCTATAATTCTTTCTAACCATAAGAATGCACATTGGTCTCCTTGACTATGGATGACTTAAGTTAAAATTTGATGGCTCAACTAGAGGGAACTCAAGTGAGGCGAGTGTGGGCGACATTATATGAAATCACATAGGGAAGGTGGTTCTTGTTTATATTATAAATCTCGAAAGAAAAAAAATCCAATTATATAGAGGCGACTGCCACTTACCATGGAATTCAAATTTCTAAGAGTAAAGCTATGTCTAACCTAAAAATTAATTGAGACTTGTGTAACACAATAATGATGCTTAGTGGAAAAGTGACCCCTTTCTCATCCTTGCAAGATCCTATCAAAAAGGCTCACCAAGATATTATGAACATTTGGAATTATCAATTCTCTCATGTGTTTCATGCAAGTAACAAGGTGATGGACACAATTACAAATATAGGAGAATTCATGTGGATAAAATTAAAATATGGGAGGATCATTTAATGATCTTGGAAAATATGAGAGGGCTTATCAATAATAATGGAAAGTACTCTAAAATAGAGATTAAACTAATCCCCTTCTAGGATCATTATGACAACTAGTACGACTTGAGTTGCATGAAGATAAATAATCTCCTCCCACCTATTTGCATGTTAGTTATATCTATGACTACTAATAGTAATTGGTGTTTCCAGATTTTCCTTCATAGCTCTCCCCTTTTTGAAGTGTCTAGTGAGATGGGAAGGGACTTAATTCAAGAAGAACCCACCTTATATAAAAATTTGAAGAAGGATAAAGATTTATGGACCATCCTTTAGAGAGGAATGTTGGCCTCTTATATTGAGGTTATGAAAGGCCACAATCCTAATTTTTCCATGGAGTTCACAAACACATGGAAGGATGAAATTATTGAATTTGGGGGCCTTTCTTTCATAGTCATTAGGGAATTGATCTTAGAGGTAACTAGGCTCTGCCTAGATGAGGCTTTCATCCCTAGAAATTTGAAAGGTCATTATTAGAAAGAAACGGGCAGATTCCTCAAAAAGGAGAAGGTAAACCATCTCCAAAATGGGTTCAATAGGAATAATCTGCTTAGTGTTTGGAGAAACATGGAAAAATTTCTTGTGATATACATCACACTAGAAGGTAGATTCAAATTATTTTATACTCATATTTTTCCAATTCTAAACCACTTTTTATATAATATTAAAATATTATTTGCATTTTAGAAATTATTTTCTCCCGAGAAATCAATTAGGGCTATCTAAGAAAAGGGGAAACAATTTTCAATTCACTAACATCTAATCTTTAGGTTGTAGCGATATAAGGTAGCCCATTTATTTGCCATTGCCCCTTTTCCAAGGGAGAGTAGCCCTACCCTAGTTCTAAGAAAGTTTGTTAAGCCTTAAAGGGATATTCCTTCTATCTTGGTCTTTGTGCATTTTTTAATCTCAAGCACTCATCAAAGAATCACTAGGTCATACCCTTCTTGAGCCTCAAAAGGTAAGTCCCCTATTTTATAGGATCCCACCCTTTCCTTTGGGTGTGTGCAGGAACATGATGGGCCAAAAAGTGGCGATATGATGGGTATGTGTAGGGTATGTGGCTGATGACTTTTTTTTACCCAAAATTGATGAAACAAAAAGGGTTTTTAAAGGAGATTCTCAGATTTCTACAAATATAAATTATGCTATACTTTGAATTTAATAAATAATTATTATTCATTTTCTATTTGAATTATGACTAAAGTTCTGATTGATAGGCTGATTGAAAAAAAATCTATAGCTTTCAAAAGGTATCACATTTTTTGAATATGAAACATGCGTCACATTCTATGCTTCACATACTATAGCATTAAAAAAAAATTGAATTTCATGAATTTTTGACCAAGTTAAGGTGGTTAGACATATGATTTTTTTATATTTTTTAAAGTTGTAATAAAAAATTCATAATTAATTATTTACTCAGAAAAAAATTACAAAAAAATATGCATCACATTTGGACATGAGTCCTCTACTTATATCTAAAATATTATAAAAAAATATTATATTTTTATTGTGGTTAGGGTGGTGAGACATACACCTACTTATTTTTTCCCTGAAATTTAAGTACTACTACATTGAAATTTCAAATTTTCACCAAACAATTTTTTCTCTTTTTAAATAAACCTAGTAGTTTAGAAACTACATTGAATTTGCTATAGATTCTATTCTTACATATTTTTGAAATAATATAGATAACTTATTCAAATTTTTATGTCAAGTTCCCTAATTCTAATTTTTCTTTTTTTTTGCCACTTAAGGGCTTGTTTTTTCCATGATGATCCTGCACATACCCCTTTAAGAAAGATGTATCTTTTTCTTAACACCCCAGATTTATATTTCAGACAATTTTTAATGATTCATGGCACCTCACCCCTGAGGACTCCCTTAATGGATCTCCTTCCTTGGAAGACTCTCCTATTTTTTCCCCCCTTCATTCTCCTCAAACTACAAACCCTACCAGTCCCTTGGACTCCCTAATCCAAAATGTGAACTAGGAGCAAGTTCTTGAAGATGCTTAGATGAACACTAGTGTGTGTGCAAATTGTTCTCCTATGAGGTTGAAAATGAATGAATTAAGTGAAGAAACACATATCCAAAATGACATTTTTAAATGGTTGATTTCATAATAAATTACTACTAAAAATGAGATTTAAAAATTGGAGAGGAAGGTTCTCAACAAAAATTAGGATTGGTCAAGGGAAGTTGAGGATGTGGGTCATTGGAACTTCCTATCAACCCTTGCAAAGGCCTTTGGGAAGTGGACTAAATTGGTGAGAGAGGTTGAAGAGCTTAATTCTACAATTGGGTCCTTCAATGGAGATAAAGAAAATACAAGAGTAGGTGGCCACCATGCGTAATAACCCTAGGAAAAAAAAATTCAAAGCTTAGGAGAGATAGTGGACTACAAAAAAGAGATGATAAAGAATAATACTATCACCACCTGGGTGTTCCAACAAGAATTCAAGAACAACCAAGGTATGTGGGTTGGGGAGGATCTTCTAAAGGCTACTAGTTCCAAGAAGAAGGGAAAAAAAGTGGATAGTTCTACTACATCCCCTACTGATGATGGTGATACCAAGAAGCAGAAACCTCTATCATTTAAAGAAAAATTATGATTCTTGGAAAATTAATGGCAAGAAATCAATGGTCTCCAACTATTGGGTGACTAGTAGCTGTTTTGGTTTCTTATTGGCCCCTTTTTGCATTTGTGTTTTTATTTATTTTTGGTCTGTCTTTTTAGCTATTTTTGTTTCTAGGTGTCTTAATTCTCATGAGCTCCCTTGTGTGACATTCAAGGCCATTTTGTAATGGGTACAAGCCCTACCCATCTTTATCTTAATCACAACATTTTGTAAAATAAGTTGGGTGTTACTTGTGAGCTTTATAACATTGGGGATCATAATAATTATGAAATTAGTGGTGGCATGCTATAGGTATTTCTAATAAGAATTGATATGTTTTTGGATGAAGGAATTAGATTAAAGATGGATCTATATGTGAGGCCCCATACCCACAGATAATAATTTTTACGTGATGTAACGCCCCGCCGTGCGAACCCCAAAGGACAATCACACAATAATTACCGCACAATTTTTTTTAAAAATAAACATAACATACATGTAATACATATTAAGTCATAACATGAATTTCATTTAAATAGATTCATTAACACATACATCCCTTGGGGTACACGAAGAGTCATTACGCGACTTAGATCCATACAACATCAATAAAGAATAGAATCCAAAGATATAAAGTAAACAATAACAAATATAACACACATATGAAAATTCATTGATAAAAAGCCATCTGCACATAAATACAACATATGCATGATTAACATAACACATTGAAGAACAACTACCATGGTCAATATCCACACCAAGTTTAACATTTCATTACAGTACAATGTTTTAAGAAGTACAATGATACAAAAGTGTTCCAAACATAAATGGAAACCATACACAATATAACATGATGCACAATATCATAACTGGTTCCAAGATAAATACAACTCTGGAGTTGCCGCAACAGCACCAATCCGCACCTCTCGATCCTCGGCTGGGGACCCAATGGGGTGCTTAGCACGTTCCACCCGACCATGTGAGTCCGAAGACCCACCCCCCGTGCTAGGAGCTAACAAGAAAGAGACCTCAACCAAGAACATCCAAACATGGAACCACAAGACTCAATGTCATACAAAAGTATCATAACATGTAATGCCCGTCGTGCAAACCCCAGAGAACACACACCTAATGTGAATAATTTTTTTTTAAAATAATAAAAGTAACATGTAACAACATTAAACCATAATCGCATAGCATAACACATAACATTAAAACCACATGGTTCTCTGGGGCACGCGAGGTTACATTGCAACCACAAAACATAATAAAGATAATGAAACTAACATAACCATTTAATTTTATGAAAACCATATACAAAGATACAACTGATAGCCATGATGCGAGTATGACAACATCGCATAATTACATCCATGATAGATCTCTTAACATGATCCAATTCAAACCTAACTATTACATCATTGAAATAATATTACATTACAATTTCCTTCGATACAAGAATTACATTGAATTTCCCAACATGGGGATCGATACAAGAATAATGAACATGAAGTACAACTGATCACTGGAACATCTGCACTGCAGAAAGCTGAGATGACAAGACGCTGATGGGGAACCCAACGGGTGCGGAGCACGTTCCACCCAACCATGTGAATTACGAAGTAACTCACCCCCCGTGCTCAGAGGTGACGAGGAAGTGAACCCGACCATGAATGTCAAACCGACTCAACAACATAATATAGAACAAGTACAACTCAAGGCATACCATGAACCACCAACAATGTACTCAAATCACATAACAAGTAGGAACCAAGAGACTCATCGCAATAACATGAAATACTATCAATAAACAATCATGAAACAAAACCACAAGAATTCAAAGAAACATCATAAAGAGATAGTATCCAGAAGAACCGAACCAACATCCAAAGTACATTACCAAATAAATCAGAACCAATATAAAGAACATGATTCCATAATAACTCTGAATCAACCATTCAATACACCATTCCAATAGGCAACAAGAACAAGACAGACGGGTGTCAAGTAGGGAGGGTCATCACATAACTCTCATGGGATCCCCTGGCTCTTCCTCCAACTGAGGCGCCGGCACCCACCTATGGATTCCCTAGCCCTATAATCAGAGCAACATAAAAATAACAATATCCAGAGGCATCAAGAAACAAGAACCACAAGGATGTCTAGTGGAGAGTGTCATCGCATAGCTCTCATGGGATCCCCTGGCACTTCCTCCTAACCGAGGCGCCGGCACCCATCTATGGATCACCTGGCCCTTCCTCCTACTGAGGCGCCGGCACCATAGGGTAGCTAATGCGGAGCCGATGGTCTCTCATGAAGACGAGACTACGACTTTGCCTACCATGGCCTACTCAGTCTACCATTAGTCTACGGTAGCCCTAATGCATAGACGAGGAATCCATTTTTCTTTATCTTATATGATTTACTACCCATTCCCCTAAATTCTATTTTTAGGTTATCACTTGTTTAACTACTCTTGCGTGGGTTCCCCTGGCACTTCCTCTTACCCGAGGCGCCGGCGCCCACGAAGAGCCACTCTCCCTATGACCCCTAACATAATCAAAACTAGGCAAGGGTTGGACTAACACATAAAGTCATAAAACCAAAATCCAAAACACGAGGCATAAACCATCCCGCAACTGCACATAAGAAGCAAACTTGCAAACCCGTCCAACCCTTCCTAGCATAACACCAATAACGCTCAACAGCATAAACAAGAGAAATAAACATTTAATACACAAGCCTCTGGAACAAGATTCTTACAGACCAATACGGTTTCCACATCTACAACACTGAACGAGAAAACTACAACATGAAAAAGGAGACTCACATAACACGATCAAAGTTGTACCCATATGTTTGACTCCAATCCGGTCTATGTAATTAAATACGATTGTTTCAACAAGGTCTACCATCACAAATTAATTCAATTTCATAAACATTCTTATTACATGCAGAGTGTTAATAGTCCAAGGTTTAAATCTACTCGGATAATTCCCCATTACATCTTGTTCAATAATAATTTCACAATAACAGAATTGAAGCAAATCCCAGTTTAAAATATTCGTTCAACTCAAAAAAAATAAATGCCTTTATCTACATAATAATACAAATTAACCTTTGAATTACAATAAAGAAAGAAACTACATTATGAACTATTATTAAATAAAATAGTCATAATTTCATTTTAAATAAATTGCTATTATTATAATAAAATAAATCGTAATTGTTATTTTACAATAAATTAAATAATTTAACTATAATTATTATATTTATTAACCTAAATATTCCTCAACAACAAAATAACAAAATATATATATATTAACATTTAACTAAGATATTAAAAAAAAACGCATATCGAAACTTAATATATATAAAAAAAAAAGAAAATAAAAAATAAAATTAAATAAAACTTAGTTTAAAAGCCCCGTGGGCCCAAGCTGGGCGCAGTCCATAGGAGACTGCGCACAACAGTCCATGTGACTGCTGTGCGCAGCAGTCCATGGACTGCTGTACCCGCAGTCATCGACGCAGGGACAGCCGTCCCTCTCTTCCCAACATTGCCAGAATAAAGAAAAATATTTAAGGTTTTATTTTGTTTTAATAAAAAAAAAAAAACGTCCTTCCAACACACGGAAACCGACGGCCATTCGGCCCATAAACCAAAATAATTTTAAACAAAACAAAAAAAGATTCTGGATATAAACTATGCGCAGCGAATTTAATATATAAATGTAGATATATATATATATATATATATATATATATATATATTTAAATGTAACTAATCATAAATTACAGAGGAATAATTATTTTATTCACAGGCACAGAACCAGAAGATAAAATAAAATGATTCTTTTATTCATAGGCACAGAAACCAGAAGATAAAATAAACATATTATATATATATATATATATCATTTTCATTAATATAAAAAAAAACAAACAGGGGTAGAATAGAGAGACAGATTTTGCACAGAAACTTAACTATGGTTTTCTTTGTTTTCAATCTAATAATTTTCCCTAGTTACCCATTCAACAGAAGTTTTCTATAATCTCTAAAATTATTTTTTTAATAACATTTATTTCTTCCTTTCAGAACAAACAGAAGGGTATGAGAAGAGAACAACGAGAGGAACCTGGAGTCCAATGCAAATTCGAAGATGCCTGCTTGACTCTGATGTTTTTGAATCCGATTCCAATCCTAGTTCAGAACGAAATCCACCTTCACTTGAGCACTTCAACGTCTGTTCCTCTGGGTGTGTGTGTAAGAACCCTCAAGAATTCATAATTAAATAAAATATATTCTTCATCTCTCCCCCAAAAAATCCAGATAAAAAGAAAAATCAATCTTTAAAACAAGCTTTCTTTTCAATACTCAAACCCTATTGGCTCACCCTGTCTTTTAATTCTTTTATTTGTTTTAATTACTTTAATTCCTATTTTACCACTTTCTTGCACAACACATTTTCTATTTAATTAAATAAATTATTCTAATAATTATCCCCACCTGATAATTAATTAAAATAATTAAAATACTTTTAATATTTAATTATTATTTAATCAAAACACATGACTTTATAAAAATTAAATAAAACATTTAAATATTTTCATACAAATAAATCAACATTAAAATAACCAATTATTATCCACATTCAATTAACTAAATCACCACCTATTAAACACTCACATTAATAAAGTACGACATACACAACACAACCACAATGACGACAATTACAGAAAATAAACAATACCAGACAAACGAGACGATCTGACATCATGGGACGGAAGGACTTCATCGTCACCTCTGTATCAACATTTATCCGTTGGGTTATTTGGTGCTCGCCCTGTCCTGCCGAAGCAGGTGGAATCGAGACTTATACCTGCAATCCTGCATACAAACGAAGTTGTGTACATGTGCATATATACATATATATAAACCAAAGCATTAAATCAAGTACTACATTGTGAAGGAATCGCAACATAACAGGGCACTTGCGAACGAAAGTGATGCTATGTTGTCCTTCGTCACCTATTCTAACAATAATAACATAATCAATGAATTACATTTCTAACTAACAATCATCTCATAACATATTAAATTAAATCACTGCATTAAATCATAATTCAGAGGATCAACTGATATAATCAACCATCTTGTCATATAAAGTAATCATGTCCAAAATGAAATAACAACATCATCTAGCATCTAACTAACCATATCAACCAATAACAGTATCATCATAGTATCTGACTAACCACATCAAACAATACAGTATCATCATAGTCTCCAAGCAACACACAAAAAAAAAAAAAAGTCTAAACAGTATGAGGGGTATTACATAACACTCAGGAATTACAATGACATAATCAACCACATCCAAGAGTCATAAATCTCATCACATAATTCAAGGCAATAGCCAGTAAACAAGGAACCAAAGGAAGATCATAAAACACTTTCAAATCAAATTGAATTAATAAACGTAACACAATTCTGATTCACAATGACACAATACAATAACATCATATCACAGTACCATAAGAGTACAAGGTCAAAACCCAACATCCACAAGATTTATACAAGACCAAAGAATACACCAAAGATCAAATAGGGTAAACCATAAATCAATTCAAAACAACTATGTTTCATCAGTTCAAGACAAAGAACCACTTCCAGAGGGTTTCCAAAGAAGCAACATAATAAGGAGTGTTAGAGGAGAGTGTCATCGCATGGCTCAACATGGATTATCCAGGCTACCACTATCGCAAGGAGCCGCCTCCGTCTACTGATGAATTATCCAGGCATCCCGAGCGCTAGGAGCCGCCTCCATCTATGGTTATCCAGGCTTCCTATCTCAAGGTACCGCTCCATAGGGTTGCTCATGCGGAACCGTTAACCTTTCATGAAGACAAGGCAACGATCTTGCCAACCACGGCCTTCTCAATCCCCTTTAGTCTGTGGTAGCACTCAAAGGCGGATGAGGCATCATTATCTTTTAATGTGATTCTACCCACCCCTAGTTAATTATTTAAATTATCACTTATTAAATTCACTCTAACGAGGGCTATCCTGGCGCCCCTTTGTGCGCCGACCACCCACTTAGAGCCACTCTCACTCTAGACACTCAAAACATAAAAACCAAATCCAAGGGTTGTACAACATAACAAGTACATTAGATCACAACAGAGAAGCATGCAAGGCATTACCCATCTTGCCATAAATACATAATCAAAATCTCAATGATTCCGTACAACCCTTTCAAAAACATGAAACCAAAACACTTGCCACAACAAGGGCACATAAAAGGAGGAACATTAACCAATAGTAAAATAAACCTCTGGAAGATTCTCATAAAGTTACACTAGGGTTTCCCCATGAAAATCTGACAACAATAAAAGCAAAACCTTGAAGAACTAATTTCAATTCAAATATAATGAGAGAATACATCAAAATAAGATCAACAACACCAACAACTTCGATACGAACTAAATCGAGAATCCAAGGGAAACCTCTATTTTCTCCTCTCGGAATACCCATAATTCAAAGAACTTTTCAATTTGACTCATCAAGTAGAACCATCAATCATGACAAAGTTAACATTAACCAATTTGCCACTTAAGTAAAGAACAAAAGAACACATACTGGTTCCCAACGAATAGCAACATACATTAATTGAGAGAACATTCCCAACTCAAAATCACTCACGAAAAGTCACATCGAAAGAATCCATAAGACCACACAAAGAAAGCTTCGTCAACCCCCACCAAAATAAAAATGCAATCCACACATCAACAAAATCACTCAACGTCCAAAAGCCACCAACTAGATGTACCACGAGAGACCTCAATTTTCTCTTCACAAGAACCCCTTATAGTGGCACAAAAATTACATTCATATAACTAACAACAGGATAATGATAACAACTATCTAATCACATTCTCAATTAAAAGAAACCAACCTACTCAAAACAATTACAATCTCAAGGTTCTAAATAAGTATCCATATAAGACAACATTTATTAGAAACTCAGATCATCATAAAGTTATCCCCTAATCAACAATCCAAGAGAATTTAATTAGAAAAGAAGTCTCAATTCAAGAACAATTTATTTCAACGTTTATGCAAGTTTATAAAACTACCAGAATGAAGACAAATAAAGTTTACATCAATATTTAACCATGCCTAAAAATAACGATTAATTCTAGCATACACAATTCCTCAATGAAAGAGTTATTACAACCACCAATTATAAGACTACCAAATACAACCATAAACCAAACTCCCAAAGGATCAATATACTATTTCCCTTCTACACATTACTCCCTTGATTAATCAATTTATCGTGACCATAAGATTAAATAACTAACAAAATACAACTTATGTCCCAACCATAAATATATATATATTTTTTTTTAAACTACTATTCTAATATGACAACTACCAAGTGTAGACTCCTAATATACTACAAACATTCACGGATAAATTTAACCACTAATATTAACAAAAGAAACATTCTATTTATCTTATCCAAAACAAGACATTTGATTGAAAGGAGCCTAAAGCTATCCAAACGTATATTTACCCTTAAAAATTTCTCCTTTAATTACCATTCAAATGTCCTTTTAGGGTAAATCAACTTACATTATATTTATGCACTTATTATGTAGTTATATAAAATATTTTAAACTTTTATTTATATTTCACATCATTATAATTTTTCTATTCTTCTTATTATTACTACTATTTTCTTTTATTCCAATTTAGGATTTATAACCATTCCTATGACTATATACATTTATATAAATATAATGAGCCAATTAATATTCTAATTGTGTTTTAAAAATATAACCAATCTCATGAACACTACACTACAAATATACTATTCCAAACAAATATATTCCAATTTATTACATTCACAATTTCTCTTATTCTTGCTTGAAAAGACATATCGTTGCTCTACTTGAAATAACATTGCCTATCATTAGTAATTTTTATGTCTTGAAACAATAGTAAGAATGCAAAAATTAATTATATAAATTGAAGTAATTACCCATAAACAACAATCACCCTAACTGAGAAAATAATCAATATTAACATTTGCGTCAACTTCTAAGTGCCCCCCTAATTTTCTCTCTTAATTCAAATTTAGATAACCAGTGTAACAAAAATAAAGATAATATAACTCTATCATAGGTTTAGAGCGAATGGTGTCACACACCCTAAAAGGACGACAACGTTTGATTAAATGAGGATGACACTTTGTGCAGCCCATGAGATATATTGGCAGACAGTCAAAAATTAGTTTTCTGAAACCAAAACAAAATAAGATATGACTTAATTGACAAAATACACAAAGAGAAGAAGTAAAGGTGAAGGCATAAAAATAGGTTTAGATTCAAGGCACTGAAACCCTATAAAAAGGGTAAATCATTTTCCACCAAATTCGTTCCAAAACACAAGAGGACCTCGTAACTCCCCGAAAAGAAAGCAAACATGAATCTAACAAACAGCATATATTTTAATCCCTATCACATTCTAGAATTGAACAAATGCCCAGTTTACACAATCAAGGACAAGCATTCGAATTAATTCCCAATATTCTAGAAGGTAAAACTTTTATCTTAGAAGGAAGAGAAATGACATATCCAATAATTAATAAAAGAAAACGCAAAAGTAGCCCTAGAATGTCGCGGAGGAACAAGATCACAGGGTACAGCGATGGGATTTCGCCATCGGCCATGCCAAGTTTACCATACCTTTGCTAGCCGAAAAGATGCAGCTATGACGGGTTGCCAATGGTTTCAGTGAGACTATTTAATTTACTACACTTTTGCACGACTGACGTTGCAACTGTGATGCTTTCGCCTATGGTTCCAGGGAGATTTTATAAATTTTGATTACCAGACTATGTGAAGGAGCTCATCTATGCACCGTATCCAATAATATCAATTTCTCTCAGCTTTGACTGAATGGAGGTAACTGGCAAGGCTAGAAACATTGCGCATACCAAGAGAATTAAATAATCTGCTCATTGGTCCTCAATTTCTTCACTTGAACAATCTGCTCATTGATGGCATCAGAGAAGACACACGAACCAAGCTTCCTCCAAGATGGAGATCGTTACGGTTGCAAAAATGTGAGACGCCATTTAGACAGTGAATTTTGGAACTTGGGAATATCGCCATTTACTTGTATTATTATCAAATCCCGAATGTTATCCACAAAACCAAAAAGAAGGAGAAAGGTGAGGTGCAAATATGTGACTTATGCGCAGGAGAAATAATATACAATTTATATTTTTTTTTCCTTTTCTTTTTTTAAGCTTGATGCAGTTCTGTTTGGTGGTGGGTTTCCAGAGACGTGTTCAAGTTTGGAGTTTAGAAATTAAACTCCACCACGGTCAACGGTAAACACTCTATTCTGTTAGTACATTGACGATATTTTATTTTCAAGTGCTGCAACTATGATAGATTGTCAAGCAGGTTATTTAAAACTTTAAACTCCCTATCACGTTCAGGTGCAGCGTTAAACTAAATGCCTCAAAGAAAGAATTGTGGTCTCAAGGAATATGATAGTTTTCAGTATTTATATACTAAGTAAATTTGCTGAAAAAGCTTCAAGCGAAAAGAAGAAACACGGACATATGTGCAAACAGCAGAACATAGTAACTTTGAGTTTATTCTGAATTCTCCTAGCAGTAAAGAGGGAAAATTTTAGAAAGAGAAACAATGATGTTCTAAAGTACGAGTACCTGTGAACTGGGGGTGATAACTTTTACTGAAAAGATTCAACCCAAGCTGAAGCTGGTTGGTGATATTAACAAGAGGCATAAGCGGCTAAACCAAGTTTTGGATGGCACCAGTTAGAATGAATCAGATATTTAGGGATAATACAACTCAACATGCAAAGAAAGGTTATTCGATTCATTGAATTTTACGAAGAATCCCAATCAAGGTTGATTCCAGCATCCAAAGAAGTCATGACTGTGAAATGTGAAAGCAAATAATTTGAATGACCATAAATTAAATACTAATTATGATACCTAACTAACAAAATTTCCAATCTAAGATTAACCGATCAAATACAAAGGGATTTCACATTGAATGCTGACTTATAACCCATGAACTCCAATCATATAACAGGCAGCGAACATTCCAAAAGATCAAGTGATTTATATATAAATCTTCAGGAAAGTACTCATTATATATTTACAGAGTGCACATAATAATTTGCAGAGAAAAGGAAACTTTCAAATCTTCCGGACGTCTCCCTTATCAATTATTTCATTCCAAAATCAAACAAAAGTAAGAAGATGGAACCTGATTTTCACGAGTAGCTCCTCTAAGGATTGATATCGAGATATTGTCCCTCAAATTTTCAGTCTCAGCTTCTTCCAAACTCCACACACACTGCAGAAATTCCTTGAGATCTCTCTCTCCAGAATGTCGATTTCGTTCTATCTTCCCCCTTAATTTCTTTCCTGGTCCGTTACCAATCCCGAACGAAATCCCAACCGA
The DNA here is from genome assembly GCA_007258455.2 of Sequoia sempervirens. Classification (NCBI taxonomy): domain Eukaryota; kingdom Viridiplantae; phylum Streptophyta; class Pinopsida; order Cupressales; family Cupressaceae; genus Sequoia; species Sequoia sempervirens. Next base: position 152,842,011 of record VDFB02252616.1, read on the forward strand.
ATATCTTTTCACCTTCCCATAACCGAATGTTCCAATTGAAATAATATTTCTTTGTGTGCTTATTATTTATTTCACACTGAGGTAATAATAAATTCTCATTTTATTTTATTTCATTTATTTATTTACTTAATTACGATATTCGAGTTTGGTTTATTTAATTCATTTTAAACATTAATAATATTTTATTAGAATTTATTTCATCACATTACTTACCATAATAACATTATTAACTTATCAATTATACTTAGATACCAAACTTTTACTAGCCTTTCTCGTTTTTACCTTCATTCAACTTAAGTAAAATTTTAATATTTAATCGTCTCTAATATTTTCTCACCTTTAAATTTATTAATTGAATTTAATCTTTAAATGATAGTTACCTTTCCTCATCCAATCTGACTACTTTAAATAACAACTCCCAAAGATAATTTACTTCTAGATAAGGCAAGTAACCCTATAATTAAATTAACTTTATTAACCAAATCTCAGCATATTATTAATGTTATTTCATAACTTTAAAATTAAATAAAATCACCACATCGACATGATATTACCAACAACTTACTTGAGATCAACGATGACCGAAACGGGGTGGGCATTACACGTGAACACAACTTAAAATGAGGTTATTGAATCTAGTAAAGTTATAAGAGAACCTGTAGTTAAGCATAGAACTTGTAGTTAAGAATAGGAATTCATATATATTTTGGTGAAGGAATTAGCTTAAGGAGGGATCAATGTAAAGTCCCATACCTATAGATAATAAGTTTTAATTGGGCTTATTACAACTTAGATTTAGATTCTTGAACCTATTAAAACAATAAAAGAGTACATGGATAAGAATTTTATGTTTGTAAATTATATTTAGGAATATGTGACCTTTATTATTTGATTGGGTCTATGAAAATGAGTTATAACTAAAGAATCAATAGTTGAGGATTGTTTCAAGAAGTCCATAATAATTATCAAGTAATTAGCATAATATCAATATGTGATAACTTGGGTACTTAGGTGCTTTCTATATGCTAAAATAAGTCACATAATGAACCCTTTATATTAGATATTGATGATTATGTAGTCATTTATGTGTGATCATTAGGATTTACGGATGATCCAATCTATGTAGATGTTGGTTAAGTTACTTGGAAGGATGATATTTGTATGGTGATTAAGAATGATATAATTGAGTAGGATGTTTAAATAATATCATTATTAATTTAGCAAAATAAGGGTGCATTGTGACTGGACCAATTGAAACATAAAAGCATTTATCTTACATTTAATTACTATAGACACCTAAAAATTGACCATACCTAATCACACTTGAATGTACCTTATCCTAGCAAATAATTATTTAATTAATTTATCCTTTACCTTAAATGAAAATTTATTGTTTATTTAATTAATTTATCCTTTACCTTTATCCCCCACTTTAATTAAATAAATATTTACTATTTATTAAATTAATTTATCCTTGATCTGAAACATATCAAAATCCATCGGGGGAAAATGAGGGCGGATCTGTGCTTTGCCGACCGAGCTAGGGCGTATGTGCCCTAGCTCACTCTCTGAGCTCTGCTGACTGTGCGCTGGAGGGGGGGTTCTGTCTGCGTTTGGGGTGAAGTTGGGGCCTATTTTGCCTTTCTTGTGAGGTCAGGTTCCTTTGCTGCCTGGTGGAGTTCTTTGCTTGCCGATTGGGTGTGGTCAGGCATTCTCTCTGCAATGGGTGGTGTGGTGGTGAGTTTTGGTGTGCCGTTTCTCAGGAAAGTGCTGTCTACTGGCAAGATCCGTGTGGGGCTTAGTTTGTTGGATGAGGAGAGTAGGGTTTGGTGTGGCGACGTTTATTTTTCGTGCTGAGAGGTGCCTCGGTTTAGGGTGGAGCTACCTTTTATCCGTTTATCTTGAATCTTGGTGGGTTGTGGTTTGGTGCCCGAGGGAATTTGCTTTACATTGCGCAAGTTGCTATCTGTGCTTTCTCATCTTAGGGGATTGCATGTCCACTTGAGCTCTTGTCTTGGATTCATGTCACGTGGGGATTCATCTGGGGTTAGACCTGGGATGGATTTTCGGCTTGCCTTTGGATCTAAACCATCGACACAGGGGACAAAGGTTTTTGATAATAATCTATTTGCATCAGATCAGGAGATGAATAGTTCTAGACTATCTGGAGGACCTAGAGTTACAAAAATTAATGGATGTTTGGAAAGATGTAAAGAAAGACCAAAATTGGTTATCCCGATGGAGTTGTTGGCAGATGATATTGAATATTATTCGAAACACTCCTTTTATTGTAAGTTTATGGGTTTAAGGATCTCGTTGCAATTTTTGGAATCTTGGGCTCAGAGGACTTGGCAGCCGGAAGGAGAAATGGAGATTAGACTCCTAGCTAATAATTACTTTATGGTTTCATTTGATTGCATGGCCAATCGGAATAGGATCTTTGAGGGGGGTCCCTATTTCTATAACCAAGTGGGTTTGTTTATGAAGCCGTGGCATGTGGGTTTCAATCCGACTGAGGAACTCCCGAATAGGGTTCCAGTGTGGGTTCGTCTGCCATGGTTTCCTGTCGAATGTTGGCGAGAGGATGTCCTACATTTGGTGGCTTCACTGCTTGGTAAACCAGTTGGGTCTTCACAACAGACGCAGTTTAAAAAGGTAATGAATTTTGCCCGTGTTTGTGTAGAAATTGATTTAAGCATGCCATTGCCAGATTCTGTGGAGGTGAGTGCAGGATCATATACATAGGTGCAACATATAGACTATGAAACTCTACCTTTTCAGTGTCGATTTTGTCATGAGTATGGACACTTGCAATGCAGGTGCCCTAAGGCTAAGCCAGTAGGGACCCATTCTAGCCAAACTCCTCACAACCCACTTGGGGCGGATAAGGGGAAGGGGTATATTCTGGGTGATGATATGGCAGAGGATGGATTTATTCCTATAAAAGCTCGCAACAGAAATCGGGGGCAGAAGAGGACTCTGGGGGAGCGGCAAGATGATGTTTCTTTTAACAGGTTTGAGGTGTTGGATGATCTCAACCAACAGGAAGTGAATCCAGGTTTGATGGACTTGGATCAAGGAGCTTTGGGTTTAGGAAAGAATGGGCCTCCTTTGGAGGTTATTCAGGTTGTGCAGGACTCGGGTGCTGGGCAGATGGACTCGGATCAGCAGTTGATTGTTTCGGCTGGACTGGATCCTGTGCATGGGACTTTGGTGAATGGGGGAGAGGGTTCTCCTTTGCCTATAAAGACTGGTGTGGAAGTTGGAAAGAGCTCCAGTTCCTCTTCTCGCTTGGGTATTCTACAAAAGGACCTAAAGAAAGGGGTTGGTGAGAAGAACCCCAAGTTGGGTAGGAAAAAGGATTTAGAAAAGATTAAGTCAACTAGGGAGACTCTGGTGGAGTCAGGGGCAGTTAAGCCCCTGGATTCTCGCTTCTTGTGTACCCAGAAATCATTGTTATATCTTGGAATGTGCGGGGCTTGAACAGTGGCCCTTGACAAAAAGTTGTTCGTGATGTGGTTAGGAATCAATCTCCGGATGTTCTTTTTCTTCAGGAAACTAAGCTTTCCGTGGAGAGTATGGTGAATATGGTACCTAAGTTGTGGAAGTATGGTGAGTGTCAGTGTGTTGGATCCCACGATGCGTCTTGGGGGGTGGCTTGCTTATGGAATCCACAGAGGATTAGCCCTCTCTGGTGGTTATCTTCAAGATCGGCTATTTCGTTGGTGGCCTCTTGCTCGGTGACTAGAGAATGTATTGTCCTCTCCAATGTGTATGCACCTGTTGAGTATCAGGGTAAACAGCTTCTTTGGTCTCATCTTCGATATGTTTGTAGCCTGGCTCCCTTCCACCCATGGATTCTGGCTGGGGATTTCAACGCTATTGTGGAGTTGTCTGAGAAAAGGGGTGGAATTGTTCGATTGGAGCCTTCTGCTCTGCTTCTCAGGGATAGCATTTCTGATCTAAATCTTATGGACGTTCAGCCCAGTAATGGTCATTTCACTTGGAATAATAGGCGAACTGGTGAAGACTATGTTGCTAAGAGGCTTGATTGGTTCTTGGTCTCCTGTTATTGGGTTGGTGACTTATGGTCTACCTCCTCTGAAATTTGGATTGGAGGGGTTCGGACCACTGGCCTATCAAGCTTAGCATCATCTCTGCTCGTGCTCCTCATTCTCCTTCCTTCAAATTCCAGCTTATGTGGTTACAGGACTCTACTCTTTTTGACCAAGTGGGTGTGTGGTGGAGGATTGGTAGACCTGCTTTTGGTATTGCAATGTATATCTTTGCTAAGCTTCTTCAATTTGTCAAGTATCAACTTAAAAGGTGGAATCATCGGTGTTTCGGCAATATTTTTCATGATAAGGCCACTGCCCAAGAAGAGTTAAATAATCTTACAAGATTGATTCGGGATATTGGGGTTATAGAGGATCTTTTGAAAGAAGAGGCTAGAACTTTGAAGGTGGTCAAGGAATGTGAGTTACGTGAGGAGATATATTGGAAGCAAAAGGCTCAGAATGACTAGTTGCAGGAAGGGGACAAAAATATTGCTTATTTCTTTAATTCTGTGAAGGCTAGGAGGCATGGTAACTCTATCTCTGTGTTAGTTAATGATAGAGGGGATCGTATTGTCTCATTTCAGGAAATCATGACTGAAGCTTCACAGTATTTTGCTGCTCTTTTCAAAAAGGACTCTCAAGGAGGTTCGGTCGAGGAGGAACAGGTTCTATCGTGTGTCCCTCAATTGGTCTCTAGGGAGGCGAATGAGGATCTGATGAGGGAGATTTCTCTAGAGGAGCTGAAGGGGATTGTGTTTCAGATTAAGAGGTGTAGAGCTCCTGGCCCAGATGGTTTCCCAATAGAGTTCTTCCAAGAGTTTTGGGAAATCATAAAGTTGGACCTTCTAGCAGTTGTTCAGGAATCCCAAAGGAACAAGCAAATGTTGCGTGCTCTTAATTCCACTTTCATTGCCCTCATTCCCAAGTGTGAAGGTGTGGATAGGTTAACTCAGTTTAGACCTATCTCCCTTTGCAATGTGGCTTATAAGATTATTGCGAAGTTAATGGCTGAGAGATTGAAGAAGTGGCTTAAAGTGTTGATCTTGGAGGAACAAAGTGGGTTTGTTGCTGGTTGACAAATTTTGGATGGGGTTGTTATTGCTACTGAGACCATCCACTCCATGGCCTGCTCCAATGAGAAGACTATGTTTATTAAATTGGATATGGCTATGGCCTATGATAGGGTTAGATGGTCCTTCCTTATGAAGATCCTTCGTGCTTTTGGATTTTGTGCTGAGTGGATCCAATGGGTTATGAGTTGTGTTATGTCAGTATCCTTCTCAGTACTGATAAATGGAGATCACTTTGAACTTTTTGGAGCTTCTCGGGGTCTTCGCCAAGGGGACCCTCTATCCCCGTACCTATTTCTTCTTTTTGCTGAAGGTCTTGGGCGTTTGCTAAGAAGAAATGTTGGGTTAGGCAGCATTCAGGGTTGGCATTGGGGTGGAGACTTGCCTCTGCAATCTCATTTACAGTTTGTGGATGACACTGCCTTGATGGGGATGGCTACTGTCAGGGAAGCTACTTTTTTGAGACAGTTGTTGGATGTTTACTTGGTTGCATCAGGGCAAATGATTAATGAAGATAAGTCTTCCATCTTCTTCAATACGCCTTCCCCCATTCAGAGAAGAATTGCTAACATTTTGAGGTTTCAGATAGGGGTTCTCCCTTTTATGTATTTAGGCATTCCAATTTCTGTTGGTCATCTTCCCAAGGGTTCTTGGCAGAATATCATTGATAAGTTCCAAGTGAAAGTCAACCATTGGACTCATAGATGGTTGTCTTTTGCTGGAAGGGTTCAGCTTCTTAAATCAGTTGTTCAAGCTCTCCCTATTTACAGGTGTATGCTTCAAGTGGCTCCGGTTGGGTTTCTTAAGGAGTTGGACTCTCTTGAGAGATAGTTTTTATGAGCTAGATGCTTGTCATCCTCCAAGTGGAGCCTGGTCAAGTGGGAAGAGGTGTGTATTCCTAAGCAGTATGGTGGTTTGGGACTTCGTCAATCTTCTTTGTTTGGAGTGGCTGTGGCTACTAAGCTTTTATGGCGTTGGTGTGTGGAGCAGGATTAGGTGTGGGCCAGGATAATATCTCATAAGTATTTCCTTGGTGTTCCTCGACATGATCTCCTTAGGTATCCTCTTGAGGGGAAAGGGTCGGTGATTTGGAGTACTCTTCAGAAGGGTGCGAAGCTCATTAAGGAGGGTTTATTTTGGATATGTCGTCAGGGTTTGAAATCTCTCTTTTGGTCTGACTCTTGGGATGGTTTCCCTCCACTTATCTCTCAGTTTCCTCACCTAATTCCGTTGAGCCAAAGTTTTCTTGCGGTTGGTTGGTCTCGAGTGAGTGACTTCAAGTCATTTTCTTCTTATGGGTGGTTGGAGAAGGCTTGTTGGAAGGATCCCACCCTGTGGCCGGATGTGGGTGAGGAGGAAGGCAAGGCCGAGCTTAACACGATTCTTTGTAGTAAGCATTGTAGTTCTCTACGGGAAGAGGATATTATTGCTTGGGCTTATAATCCCAAGGGGGGTTATTCTGTTGCTTGGGGCTATCAGGTGTTGCTGGATCAAAATTTGGCTAGGGCTGAGGTTCAGTGGTGGAAGAGGGTGTGGAGTAAGCTATCATGGCCTAAATGTAATTGTTTTGTTTGGACTTTAGCATGGAATAGATGCTTGACCTGGGATAACATTCATAAGCGGGGTTTCCAGTGGCCTTCAGTTTGTGTTCTCTGTGGAAAGGCGAAAGAGGAATCCTCACACTTGTTCTTCTGATGTCCCTTTGTTTTTCAACTTTGGCATTGGTGGTGGGAGGTTTGGAAGAAACCGTGTGTTCATGCTTCTTATTTGGTGGAGTTCTGGGATAGTATGGGAAGACCCCCCTCGTCGGCCTCCTTTTTGTAGGATGTTCAGTATGCAGGCCCTACTTTTCTTCTTTGGCAGACCTGGTTGGAGCGGAATCATAGAGTTTTCCGTGGTGTTAATTTGGTGGTTCAGCAGGTGTGGATTCGTATATTAGGTATGATACAGGAGTCAGTTGTGGCCAAGTGCGAAGTGTCTTTCCCCCTGGGGAAAGAGGATGCTGAGCTGGTTGATAGATTGGGACTTCAGGGGAGACATTCTTCTTCTGGGGGTTCCAAGAGATGTAGACTTGGGGCCAAGAGAGTGCAACGGCTAGGTAGATGGCTTCCTCCTCCAGCTGGAGTCTTGAAGATCAATTCAGATGGATCTTCTAGAGGTAACCCTAGGCCTGCTGGGATTGGTGGGGTTGGCAGAGATTCAGGGGGTTCAGTGATTTTTATTTTCTCTATTCATGAGGGGGAGAAGACGGTCAATCTCATGGAGGGCTTGGCGATTCTTTATGTGGTGGAATGAGCCCTTGCTTTGGGATGGCATAAGGTTATTTGTGAGGCCGATTCACAAATCTTGATTAATCTGTTGAATGAGAGAAAGATGTCTGATATTAATTGGCAGTTGGCTTCAATTGTTCAAAGTATTCTTCAGGTTTGCTCCAGGATGGAAGTGGTTTCTTTTGTTCATATCCCGAGGGAGTGGAATCGGGTTGCTGACTGCTTGGCTAAATGGGCTTCTGAGCATGATACTGGCTGGAAGATTGAGGATTGGAGGCAGGTCTCCCCTGAGTTACGTCAGGACTTAGATAGAGTCCTTGAAGAGGATAAAAAGATATTGGAAGATAGTTGATTTTGTTTTTGTTCCTGCTTTGGTGTTCCTTTGGTTTTCTAGGGCTAGCCCCTTAGTTTTGGTGTAATTCTCTCTTTTGATTTTCAATAAAGTTTTTACCCCTTTTTTTTAAAAATAAAAATAAAAATAAATTTATCCTTCATGTTTATCCTCCACTTCAATTAAATAGACATTTATTTACTTAATTAATTTATCCTTCCACATCACACTTCTCTAATAATTAATTAAATAATTTTATTCTTATTTAATTATTTAATGAGAGTTACATGACTAACTAAGACCTTGTTTAGATTCATTGAACCTAGACACTTGCTACAAATGTCAAACTAACTTTGCATCCCATCCATCTATTTCATACTATATCTCTAAATATCAACAATTTAAATTAAGATATATGCCTTATCATTTTCCTAATCAAATCCTAAACCTAGCCCTTATATCTCATGTGACACTTGTCACATAACTAAAAATTTGATCTAGACCTCGATCCTCATTCAATCCTAGTTACCCATCCACAAATATGCCTTGGCCCTTGATTTCCCTCTTGAAAATTCTATTACTGAGAGTCCTCTCATCCCTTAAGAGCATCCAATAACTATCCATAACTCAAATTATCTTAATTCTAATATTCATTATATTAAATTAATTGCTATTACTTAACTAGCTATTGGAGAAAAGTAGAATTATAGTTGGTATCAGAGCCTAATGATTGAGCCTTATTATCTTTAAAATTTTCTTTATCTTTAGAAATTTCATATTAACCAATGTTTAAAAAATAATCCTAAGTATGCCTAGCATTATATGATTGTTAGGTAACCTTTGAGTCATAAGACTTGATTCTACAAGACATAAGCTATAGCCGCTGTCCATATGCTAATTTTTTATTTCTCTATTTGTTCATTGACATTATTGAAAATCCTAGATCATATATATGTGTTCATATTCATATTTAAAAGCTTATCTAGAATTAACATTGCTTTGAGATCCCTATTTTTACCTAGACTCAATTTATGATACCATATTCATAGATTATTAATAAGATTTATATATATGCATTAAAACCACCATATACTATGAACCATCCACACTCCTTGATATCCAAAGATTTGTACAAGAGTATATAGAATACCTAAACTTCATTGAAAGAACACAATTGTAAAAGTTGAGACCTCTTGTGTCAAGAGTTGTGCTCTAAAGCAAGACATCCTATTCACACATTTGACATGCACTATAAAGAGGTAGTGGTGTAGTAATGCTTGTGTGGAATAATTTGCATTGGAATATAATCTCTCATACATATATATTCTATAATGAAAACATGTATAGTTTTTTTTGCTTTTGTGAATCTACATATGAAAATACAACCTATTATTAAAATCATATTCACATTTTGATTTCCTTGTTACTACTTTCCATTCTCCATGCCAAATATTTTTTTAATCAAATATAAAAATGATACTTAAGTCGAGAGCCTTCTTACACTCACATCAATGAGTATGTGTACATTTTTATTCTCCCCATTTAAATTGATGTCTACTAACCTGTAGTTTACATACTATGAAAAATTTCCTTGTTTTAGACAAGATAATCTTGAATATTTTTTAAATATCAATTTAGAATTTTTATTTAATTGTAATACTATATTTAAGATTTTTTTTTATATGTAAGCTTTAAAAGCATGCATTACCATCATATTTTTATAGTTTTACTATATATGACATTTTTAAGGAAATATAATGTAGTATTCTAATTTATAATAGTAATATATATCATTTTATAATATTTGTTATGGAAATACATATTAATTTACAATATTTTCGTGCGTTTATAATTTTTAGAAGATTTTTAACAAGTACAAAAGAAATTAAATAAATACAATATTATATATAGAGGATGATAATAATGAGTACTTTTAAAGCTTAAACATAAATAAAATCTTGAATTTAATATTATAATAAATTGACAATTACTAAATTGATATTAAAAAATTCAAGATAATCTTGTTAAAAATCTTTTAAAAATTATTAAGATAATCTTGTTAAAATCTTGATAAGCTATTATTTTTAATATTATTTTTAGTTTTAAAAACAAAAAGGTTTGATTATTCATCCCAAAGCAAATCTTTATAGATTAAATTGCTAAACTTTAGTTTTCATTACATTCAAATGCTTGAATGTATATCTTCTTAACGATATTTTCAAACATTTCAAATAAAATTAGTGGTTTTGTCTAAGTTAGTTGATGTAATTTTTTCCTTTATATTGTTCTTAGTTGTTTTTATTCTCTCCATTTAAATTGACTTCTACTAACTCATTGCAAAGTAAATTATTTATCAATAGATTGATGCTCTTAAATCATATTTTAAAGCAGTTTACATACTACGAAAAATTTCCTTGTTTTAGACAAGATAATCTTGAATATTTTTGCAATATCAATTTATAATTTTTATTTAATTGTAATATTATATTTAATATTTTTTTTTATATTTAAGTTTTAAAAGAATACATTATCATCATCTTTTTATAATTTTACTATATATGATATTTTGAAGGAAATATAATATAGTATTCTAATTTATAATAGTAATATATCATTTTATAATATTTGTTAATAATGAATACTTTTAAAGCTTACACGTAAATAAAATCTTGAATTTGATATTACAATAAAATGACAATTACTAAATTGATATTAAAAAATTCAAGATAATCTTGTTAGAAATCTTTTAAAAATTATTAATATAATCTTGTTAAAATCTTGATAAGCTATTATTTTTAATATTATTTTTAGTTTTAAAAATAAAAATGTTTGATTATTCACCTCAAAGCAAAGTTTTATTAGATTCAATTGCTAAGCTCTAGGTTTCATTACATTCAAATGCTTGAATGTATATCTTCTTAACAATATTTTCAAACATTTCAAATAAACTTAGTGGATATGTCTAAGTTAGTTGATGTGATTTTTTTCTTTATATTGTTCAACTAACCCATTACAAAGTGACGTATTTATCAATAGATTTATGCTTTTAAATCATATTTTAAAATAGTTTACATACTACGAAATTTTTTCTTGTTTTAGACAAGATAATCTTGAATATTATTCTAATATCAATTTAGAATTTTTATTTAATTGTAATATTACATTTAAGATTTGTTTTTATATGTAAGCTTTAAAAACATGCATTATCATCATATTTTTATAGTTTTACTATATATGACATTTTTAAGGAAATATAATATAGTATTCTAGTTTATAATAGTAATATATATCATTTTATAATATTTGTTATGGAAATACATACTAATTTACAATATTTTCATGCTTTTATAATTTTTAGAAGATTTTTATCAAGATTATTTTGAATATCTAATACAAAAGAAATTAAATAAATACAATATTATATATATAGGATGATAATAATGAATACTTTTAAAACTTACACATAAATAAAATCTTCAATTTATTATTACAATAAAATGACAATTACTAATTGATATTAACAAAGTCAAGATAATCTTGTTAAAATCTTAATAAGCTATTATTTTTAATATTATTTTTAGTTTTGAAAACAAAAAAGTTTGATTATTCATCTCAAAGCAAAGCTTTATTAGATTCGATTGCTAAGCTCTAGGTTTCATTACATTCAAATGCTTGAATGTATATCTTCTTAACAATATTTTCAAACATTTCAAATAAACTCAATGGATATGTCTAAGTTAGTTGATGTGATTTTTTCCTTTATATTGTTTTAAGTTGTTTTTAATAATAAATGTGATAATTTATTAAAATTTATAAATTGATAATAAAACATGAGTTGTAAGATTGTTTCACTATTTCAAATAGTGCATAATGGCAATGCTCATCTTTTGTGGTGTAGCTAGTAAATAATTATAATAGTTTTTTTCATTTGTGGTTAGTATTATTGTAATAGATTTTTACATTTTTAGTTAGTATTATTTTAATTGCTTGATGGTAAATTAGTTATTTTATTTTTACAGTTCAAACCACTTTTTGAATGTTTTTATACTAATTTATATCGTTTCCTTAAAAGTACATATTTAATAAATATATTTTTAATTTTCATTATTTTTTATTATAATATAATATTATGGATTGATTGTTCATAATAATTACAAATTAAATCAATAATAGAGGAGGTTTCTCTCGTTTCAATCTATCAAATTGAAATTAAAACCTTTCTTATTAAATGATATGATAGTTTTATTAGTGGAGAGTGATAGGGTTGTGTAATGCCCTTGCTTTGTATTGTTCTTTTTTGATTTGAATAAATTTTTACCCCTCTTTTAGTTAAACGATATACCATTTCCACAATCCATTAGATAATGTAAAATAGTTTCTAATAAAAAATGAAATAATTTTTTTAATCAACATTATAAATCAAACTCCATGATATAATCAAAACTAGAAACATTATCAGTTTGTAATAAAAAATTGTATAATTTTTTTTAATCAAAATTCTAAATCATTGAAGAAATAATGAACAGGAAGTGAAAGGTGGGAGGGAAGTGAAACAACAAAAGGGGAGTTTCAAATGCATATGTAGCTTCTACAAGGTTTGGACTAAAGAGTCATTAGATCTGTTGTGGTGACATTGTTGGCAAGTTGTTTGGAGCTGAGGTTCCTATTGTTGGTCTGAGCTTTGTGATGGGTGGGCCAATTTTGTAGGAGGGTTCCCATGGTGGCTTTGGTTCTACGACGAGTGGATCTATTGTTATTGCTGGTGGTAGTGTACCTTCTAAAAGTGGGAAAGTCTCCCCTCTGGTTGTTGACCTGTGGCTCAAGAGTGGGATGAGGATGATTTCCTATACTCTGACTTTGAAGATCTTGTTGATAATTCTTCCTTTGTTGTTTCCAGTTGTCCTGAGGATAGGCTCTATGAGGGGTTGTTTGGGGAGGATGAGCTTCTCCTTGATATCCTTTTGGAGGCTCATTTGAAGACTCGAAGGAACTTGATTGTTAGTTTTGTTGAGAAATCTAGTGACAACGCTCTATTTTTTGGTTTCAAAAAGGGATTCTTTCTCCCTGCTATTGCTAAAGAGAACACTTTTTCCTCTTTTGAAGTCCCTATTGTTTCCTCTTTGTCCCCTATAGTTGTTGAGCTTCCCATTGATGGATTTGACTGTAGGGCTAAGGGTTTGAGTACTATTCATACTGTTCTTCCTTCCTCCCCTATGGCTGCCTCATAAGAGATTCGTGCTTTGGAGGATGGTGATGGGTCTGACCACTATGAGGTTTTTGATGGTAGCTCCATTGCATCTTCGGAGGAAGGACAAGCTGAATTCAATGTTCTTGACTCTACCTTTTCCAAGACTTTGGATTGGCTTAAGAGCTCCTTGGTTGGGAGATTCTATGGCCTTCGTCCCAACATAGATGTTGTTAGAAGATGGGTTTTTCGGATCTAAAAAGTTTGTGATCACATCAAGGTAACTGCCATGATAAATGGTTTCTTTCTCTTTTCCTTTCCTTGCGAAAAAAATTGCTCTAAGTTCCTTCTTCATGGCCCTTGGTTTTTTGGTCATAACAACCTTTTCCTTCAAAGGTGGTCTCCTAGTTTCAACCCTTTGATAGACACTCTTAAGTTTCCTATTTGGGTTTGTTTGCTAGGGCTACCTTTGGAATTTTGGCATGAAAATATTTTTATGGGTATTGCTAATTATTTTGAGAATTTTTGTTGTACGTATAAGATAATGAAATCGATGAAGTAATTATTGTCTTCTAAGTTTTGTTTGTTAGTGGAGAATAACCTTATTCTCCCTACTAAGATAACCCCATCTTCTAGATTTGGAAGTGGGTGCAACAAATTGAATGTGAAAATTCTCTCATTATTTTTCATTGTTGTGGTATAGTAGGTCATGCCTCTTTTACCTGTCGAAGGAAAAAGAAACAAAACTTTGTTTGGAAGGAAAAAGAGAAGATGTATGTTGTTGTGGAAGATCAAACCACTCTCTTTTAGAAGCCTCAAGTTGAAGATTCTAATGGCCCCTCTATTGATACTCCTAATTTGGTTTGTCCTATGAGTGGTCTTGTTTCTCCCCCTTGCAAAAAAAAAGATGAAAAGATTTGTGGAGAAGAACCCTTGTATAATGGTTTAACAAAAATCTTTGGAACAATTTTTTAAACCACCTTGAGCAGGGTGTGTAGTGCTTTGCTCCATCTTGATGGAGTTGTAGTGGTTCCATTTGGTTGCTTCTTTGTGTTGTCTTGTTGTTTTCTACTAGTTTTTTGTTGTTTTGTTGAGCTGAACAATCTATCTTTTGATTTGTAAAAGGTTTCAAGGCCCTTTCAAAACCCTAGTTATTTAATCAAAAACATTCTAAAAAAAACTCCATGATATCATCAGGACTAGAAACCTAAAATGAAAAAAGACTAAGACCAAACTTACAGATGGGGGAAACCCCATACCACACTATGAAACATCTAAAGTTATTATGTCTTAGGTGTGTGGAAGCTAAATGCTACCTACCAAATTGTTAGAGACCTTCCAAAGCCAGTTGCCTCTGGGTGCCAGTCAATTTTCTAAGGTATATCCACTCATGCCTGTCATCCTTTCTCTTGTCTCCTTTCCTAGCAAATCCTAACCAACACCCTCCCTTCCTCAACAATTCCTTCTAACTTAATTTCTTATTACATGAATTAAACAAATGATCTCATCCAATTGAATACGATTATAGTTTTGGAATTTTGGAAGTTACTAGAAGGTTGTAGTTCAATAAAGTATAATTGATGAGAGTGATAAATTTAATATAAGATTGTACCTTGATCGATTTTTGTAACATAAGCATTCCCAATTCTTGATTTATAATAGATGTATCAATATAGACTTGTACACGTGTTTAAAATCATCGTTAGAAAAAGTGAAAGTTGGTCATTAGAACTTGAAAGTTATTTGAATGTTGTAGTTCAATTGATCCAGTATAATTGGTGAGGGTGATGGTATGTTTTCTTCAATTACATCATTAATGAAAAAAGGTTTAGTTCTTTTTCAAACATATATATCTTAACGTATTAATGAAAACTATGGTGTTCCGTAGTGTTTCGTATACCTATTTCTAAGGTTCAAACCACTCAAAATATAATATTAAATTATACTCCAAACAACTTTCATAGAATGGATATCCACAATCCTCAACTCTCCATAGAAAAATACAACATAGACTTGTATATTTATATCGAACTTATAGATGATATAAAATCATCATTAAAAAAAATGAAAGTGGAGTGTTCATTAAAACTTTTAATCACTTCTGACTATGAAATTAAAAAAAGATAGTCTTAAAGATGAAAATAGGCACCTCAAACAGAATAACTCTGAGTGTTTTTTATATATATTAATATTTAATATATGTATGCTAGTATTTACTCAACTTACCTTCAAATCTTTGAAATTTGTAATAAAATGACACATCCTTTGTAGATAATATTTACTCATCTTAGCTTCATATTTACAAATTCTTGGTGAGGCGTCTAACATCAGGGTTCAAATTCCAATTAGTTCCCATTCAAATGGCTCAATTAATTGGTGCGGAAGAATTAAAATGTTTGTTAAAATCTTGTAACGAACTAAACTTTCGATATAAATCGTCGAGGGTCCACAAAAAATTATTGCAGTCAATAATGGCGTGCCCACTGTACCAAGGTTCAACCGTATACAGACATAACAGCAGTAGACCTAAACAGGAAATCAGAAGCTAATAAAATCCATTTTCTAAAGGGACGTTGAGATACGATGAATCGCGCACTTTGTCACACCAGAACACAGCCTGGCAATGAAAATTCAGTACAACGAGAACGACCAGAGAAAGCTGACTGATCTGTGCCGAGCAATATGGAATTCCTCTTTCCAAAATTTTGTGGTGATTTGCAGTCGCTCGCTCAAGTTATGGCATATGCGGGTTTTGTAGAGTCTGATGTCCATTGTTGTTGTGGCATGATAGCACCAAACTCTAATGCATTAGCATTCGTGATAAGAGCTTCCATGAACAAGATAAATGAGCTCACCATTCTGTAAGCACAAGTAGCTTGACATGAATATCCAACTCAATGATGAATGTCGCACTATTGCTTCTATTATCACATTCAAACGCATTGTGTGACCACTGCATTAAATGAAACATGGTGGATGAATCCATAATAGGAAATGAACAGAATTTTCATCATGCTCTTCGTTTCATTATGTAGTTCCCTTGGCTTGTGCCATCATCTCCACCTCATTCAATTTGAAATGTCAAGCCAAAATCATTAAGTATGATACACCTGTTACGATGTTGAGTGCCCCATCATCATCAGAAGGTGAGCAAATTGAAGTTCTGAGCCCTAATACCTACTTTATTGGTCGGGTACTTGTCTACTGCTATGCAAGATGAAGAGACATCCAACTGTCCAGCTGTAATGCCCATCATAAGCTATAATACCCTATTATTTTCCTTCATGGATCCAAGATACCCTCTTTTGATCTATTGATGTACATCAAACTCTATCTTGTGTCTATTGAAAACCTTTATTTTCATCATAATCTTGAAACATGTTTACCTCGAAATATTTTGATTGTGAAAGAAGAGGGTAGAATCAAAGGACATGTAATGCAAATATCATTTAAGTAGTTATACGAGATATTTAAAATACTAAAAACTCAAAAATCATCTTTTATGTCTATATATATATTAAGATTTAAAATAAGTTTTTAGATCTTGAAATACTTGTCCTTTCAGTATACAAGTGCACTTTTAAGAAAATTATCAATGTATATCTTACAATAATTTCTTTATCATAATTGTACAACTCAACGTGGGATCAATTAGTTTATCCTTGGAATATGGGAGTTGTAAACTTTGTAAGAGAAAGCCTTTATCTTTGTTTAAACAATGTATGTATAGCATATGTTGGGATTTTATCTCTGGTTGTTCACTAGCCATTGAAACATCCTATCATTGATATCCCATCCTCTTTAAATGCTCAGAGGCCCACTTCACTAGAAGATTAGCCACCCTATTTCATTCACTAGGAATATGACAAAAAGAAACAAATTCCTGGGAACTACATAGGTTCACAATTTGTTTGACCACAATGTTTAGCCAGTTGCCAATTAGTACCATCAAGTCTTTGCTCATTTAGAATGTCAACCATATTTTGTGAATCTAATTCACAAATAAGATTTTGTTTCCATCATAGGGAACATCCTCGTTCAACAACATAAAGAATTGCAAGAGCCTCCATGAGATTATTAGAATGACAAACCTTATAAATAGAGAAGAAAAAAATTACACTAAGCCATAACTATATTTACCAATACCACTAATCCCCGCATGCCTAGGATTCCCCTTGGAAGAACCATCATTATTAATCTTTAAAATTCCTTGAGGAGGAGGATGCCAACACCCTCTTGATGAATCTTCTTCTTGACCTTGCAAGGAATGTTACCATTAGAGTACCTAGAACCTTTGTCCACCAAGTTCAAATTCTTGAAAAATGCCAAATCACTAGGATCCACAATAATCAAAAGGTAACACTTAGCTAAAATAGTCTTCTAGACCCTATTGATGATCTTCCCTCATAAATGAGCCCCCACCAACTTCACATTTTGAAAAATCCTTTGATTTATTTCTAACCAAAGGTGCCAAATAATAAAATTAGGGACAATAAACTAAGCAATTTGAAGAAAGGATGTCTTTGTTGGAGGCCTCCCTAAAATTTTCCAAAACTCAACCAAAGAAGAGGCATGAAAACAAGCATGTTCCCAAACTCACCACTAGAGATGCCAAATATCCCTAGAGAAAGGACACTGAAAAAAGAGGCACAAAGTGCATTCCTCACTATTATTACACAAAACACAAATAGTTCAAGACCCTAGAAACCTCTCTTCCGCAAATTCTCCCAAGTAAGACATAGGATATTTTGAAAAACTAGCCATAAGAAGAAATTACACATGGGCCAAGAAAACTTATCCCATACTTACTTCCACTAAGGAACAACAACCTTCCCATACAACTATTTATCCAACTCTTTGTATTCTAAGGCAACCAAAAATTTTCCCTTTGGATCTAGATCCCAAGCTAAAGTATCCTTCCCCTTTAAAGAACTGCATATTCTACCACCCAAAATTTGAGCAAGCTCTTGTCTCACCTCCTCAACAACTCCTAGATGCCACTCCTAAGAATCCTTCCATCGAAACACCTCCACCTAACCCAAAACTTGAATAGTTTTAAAGTCTTCCACCTTGCTTCAACCAACTTCAACCAAACTATCATGGAGGGGTTGTAAATGAGGAAAAAATAATATAATAGGGGAATAACCATCCAAGAATCATACCAAAAAAGAGATTAATAACCCTTATTTCAAATCCAAAATAGACCCTCCTTGATCAACTTAGCCCCTCTTTTGAGGGTATCCCAAATTATAGACCCTTTTCCTAGGAGGCTATGTTAAGGAACATCACAAAAATTTGCCCTTGGGAGATACTTATGAGTGAGAATTCTGGCACAATCCTAATCCTAGCAACTACACCATCAGGCCAATAATTAGTATCTAAAGCATGACTATTCAAACCAACAAGCTTGAGCGTGAGACCTCCTTATTTTGGCTTGGAAATAGATTCCCACTTAACCAGACCCCACTTTGAATTGAGTAAATTTCCCTCCCAAAGGAATTGGAAAGCGAGGGCATCAAACTCCATAACAAAGCGAGTAGGAGCAACTTGCACAAAGCACCTGCAAATAGGAAGAGATTGAACCATAGATTTCCAAAGCCTTCCTAAAATTCACTGCTTCGTGTATTCTATCCATGCCTGTTAAGGTAGTGTCATCAACAAAATGGAGGTGAGAAAGAGGCTGCAAACTATTACCCCAACTCCACCCCTAAATCAACCCTTGCCTAACACAAGACATGATAAATATGCCGAGCCCTCAACTATAATAATTAATAAATAAGGAGACTTGAAGGACCCACTTTTTAAAGACCTCTACAAGCTCCAAACAACTATAAAGAGTCTCCATTGATAAGAACTGAAAAGGAGGTAGAAATTATACAACTCATGATCCAATCAACTGAATCTCTATCAAATTTGAAAGCCAAGAGAAGCTTCTACAAAAAGGCCCATTCAACCCTATCATAAGCTTTAGCCATATTTAATTTAATGAACATAGTCTTTTCCTTAGAGATTGCCAGATAGTGAATGGCCTCAGTAGCAATTACAACCTCATCTAGAATTTGTCTTCTAGCAACATATCCCCCCCTCCTCATTGGAAATCAATAAATTAAGCCAAGGCTTAATCCTTTCTGCAATCAGTTTAGTAATAATTTTATAAAGCACACTGCATAGAGAAATGGATCTAAATTGGGCCATAGAGCAAGCACCTTCCTTCTTAGGAATAAGATCTAAGAAAAGTGGAATTCATGGCCTTCAACATTTATTTATTCCTTTAGGACTCTTGAACAACCTCCAAGAGGTCAACTTTAATAATCTCCCAAAATTCTTGAAAAAATTCAATAGGAAATCCATTAGGGCTAGGGGCTTTTCCTTTTTTCATTTGGAACACAACTGTCTCTAATTCCTACAAAGAGATGGGCTGAAAAAGAGCCTCATTCATCTAATTAGAAACAAAATAAGGAATACAAGCTAAAATAGAATTTTCCTCAACACTCGCAAGGGGAGAATCCTTAGTAAATAGAGCTAAAAAGAACTGAGATGCCTCTTGAGAAAACTCCACTCGAGAAGAAAGCTGAGTCGCGTTTGAAGACTCCAAAGAGGTGATACAGTTTCCATTTTTCCTTGCAACAACAGAGTTATGAAAGAAGGCAGTATTTCTATCGCCTTCCTAAAGCCAATCAATATGATATTTTTACTTCCAAAAAGTCTCCACTCTGAGCTCCCATCCTCAAATGCCTTAGCTACCATTGCCTTCTCTTTATTTAACTCCATTGAAAGACCAAGATCTTGAATTTGGTGAGTGATAGAGTCCAAAAAAGCTTGGACAGTCATTTTATTGTGATGAAATTACCACAAAACTACTTTTTCCACTTAATGCCCAATTTTCAACCATTTAAAACCCAATTTTCAACCTAAATTAATCCCCAACTAGATCGCCTATGTTTTTCTTTATTATTCATTCCCATTACCAAATTACCACTTTTGTGATTATCTTTCCCATATAATCTCTTAATATGTACATCCTACTTTTGATGGCCCCAATTTCCCTTGGAGACCTGTGCCATCAAAGTTAACTCTTCACCCATCCAACATTTGGTGGTTGCCACGTCATGCCCAATTAGGGATTAAGAGTAGGATTAATCTCGCCTCTCCCATAAATAGGAGTATATAATGTAAATTTTATTAAAATAATATTATACTTATATTTATTAAATTATATATATTAAATTTTATATTAGAAAGTATTAAATATAAATTTATAATATAATATAATATATAATTAATATTTAATATAGCCAATAGTGGCATATTGTGATGGTTAAGTTATGGTGTTGTTCTTTCCATCAAGGTTCAAACTCCATTGGGGTGTTATTATTGAATGTTTACATTAGGGATGAGGTCCCTTGTTTATGACCTCACTGGTTCATAGCTTTGGGTCTAAAAACATTTACCCCTTAAAAAACCTAATATTTACTATATATTTTATATAACACAAATTATATTATATTATAATATATTGTACATATATAAAAATATATTATATTTTATAATAAAACTTCTAAATGTACATATAAAATTATTTTAATTAAACAATTAATATATTTTAATATAGCACAAATTAAAGTAATATATAAATATAATACAACAAATAATTAATATATAAAATATATACTTTATATAATACAAATTAAATTATATCCCTCTACATATTCATCTCTCTCCCTTTCCTTCTATCATTCCATCTCTCCCTCTATATTTATCTATCTCACCCCTTTCTCTTTCCCAAGTAATATCTATATCTCTATCCATCTTTTATATCCCTATCTCTCCCTATTTCTATCCCTATCACTCCCTCTCTCCCTCTCACCTTGTCACTCCCTCTTTCTATATCTTTCTATATCTTTATGCTCCTCTCTCTATTTCTCTCTCCCCCTCTCCCTTTCTCTCTATCTATTTATACATATCTCTCTCCCTCTCCCTTCTATCTCCATCTCTGTCTCTATCCTTATCTTCCTCTCTATCTCCTTACCTCTTTGTACATCTCTCTCTCCCCCCACTATATATATCCTCTTTCTCTTCCCATATATCTCTATCTCTCCTTTCTCTCCCCCTCTCTCTATCTCCCCCTATTTCTTTCTCCCTCTCTACATCTTTATTTTTCTATCTCTACTTCTCTTTGTTTTTGTGTCTATCACTCTATCACTCTATCTCACCATCTATATCTCTCTCTATCTCTCCCTCTCCCTCTCCCTTTTCCTCTATAGCTCTCTACATCTCCCTCTTTATTTCCCTATCTCTATCTTATCTCTTCCTCTCTACCTCTCTCTATCTATTTCTCTCCCTCTTCCTCTCTCTTTATCTTCATCTAGATACCCCTCTCTCTCTCTCTCTCTCTCTCTCTCTCTCTCTCTCTCTCTTCTTAGACCTCTATATCTAATTATCTTTATCTCTATTTCTCTATCTTTTTATATCTCCCTCTCTCCCTCTCCCTCTTCTTAGACCTCTAAATATAATTCTCTATTTCTCTTTCTATATCTTCCTCTCTCCCTCTCCCCCTTCTTAGACCTCTAAATCTAATTATCTTTGCATCTCTCTCTCTACCTCTTTCTATATATCACTTCCTATCTCTATCTTTATCTTTCTATCTCTCCCTCTCTATATATTTATCTCTTACATTTGTATCCATTACCGTCTCCTCTCTCTTTTCATCTCTCCCTCTCCTTATCTCCATATCACTCTCTATCTTTATACTTTATCTCTACCTCCTTACAACCCCCTCGTCTTCCCTTCGTCCCTCCTCCCTCCCCCCCTAACCCCTTGCCCATCTCTATCTATTTCTCTCCCTATTCCTCTCTCTCTTTATCTTCATCTAGATACCCATATCTCCCCCTTTATCTCTAAACATATCTCCTTGCCCCCCCCTCTCTCTCTCTATTTGCATCTTCTTAGACCTCTATATCTAATTATCTTGATCTCTCTTTCTCTTTCTTACTATATCTCCCTCTCTCCCTCTCCCTCTTCTTAGACCTCTAAATCTAATTATCTTTGCCTCTCTCCCTCTCTCTACCTCTTTCTATATATCACTTCCTATATCTTTCTTTCTCTCCCTCTCTATATATTTATCTCTTACATTATCCATCACTCTCTCCTCTCTCTTTTTCTCTCCATCTCCTCCTCTCCCTATCACCCTCTATCTTTATACTCTATCTCTATCTCCTTACAACCCCGCGCCCCAGCGCCGCCCCCCACTTCTCTCTTCGTCTCCTTATTGCAAGCATAACATGAGCTTGTTGGTAAAGGGGCTTGATTATATTCTTGATTTGAAAGTTTTGTTTCAATCATATTTAGATCCTTGTAAATGAATGCATAATTGATTTGAAGATATCAATTCTCCATGAAACCTCTTTTTACACAAATAACATTATTTGATAAGTGACCTGCCAATTGTATTGCACAAATGTATCCCAAGAAAAAAATAAATAAATAAAAATAACCCTTTTTTAGCTAAATTGACCTTCCACACCTCTTCCGTGCACCCATTCCACACACAGGTGCGATTGCTAGTGAACTGTCTCTTATAAAAGGATTCGATTCCCAACTATCTTTAAATATATATACATATATCATCGTATATATTTAACTTAGGCTGTTGCAATATACTTTTAAATGAACTGCAAATCCTTCTTGTTACACCAAAATGGTAATTACAGAGGCCTGTTTCGCTACAGAATATAGCTGCAACAACAGAATTGATGGCTACCTCGCAGCCACTAAAGAAACACAAAAAAATGGCATTACTGGTTGGTTTAATGCTTCAACAGCATAGGAAAACGAATGCAACCATTGCTCTTCAGAAAAACCTAGGCCATAGCCAAACTAACTCTAACGAGAAAGTGAGATCCCTGTGTCAACAGGGACAACTAAAAGAGGCTATACAAATGTTGCAAATTATGGACCAGCGTATAGAACCTTCTACATATTCATGCCTTCTGCAAAGCTGTATAAAGAGAAAAGCATTGTCAGAGGGAAAATTAATCCATACGCATATGAATATGAGAGGATTTATGTCAGAAACTTTTCTGTTCAACACGCTTATCACCATGTATAGCAAGTGTGGAAGCTTAATGGATGCCCGTGAAGTGTTTGATGAAATGCCTGAACGAAATGTGATTTCATGGACTGCCATGATTTCAGCCTATGCTAGCAGCGAGCAAGCTGAAGCGGCAGTAGGGCTTTTTTCCCAAATGCAGAGGACAAGCATTCAACCCAATCATTTCACCCTCTCCGCCATTCTTTCTGCAATAGGTAGGGTGGTATCTCTGGAGCATGGACTGGAAGTCCATGAGGAAGCAGTTAGAAGAGGACTGCAGTCAGATTTATTTGTCGGGAATGCCCTTGTAGATATGTATGTAAAATGTGGAAACATGGAGAATGCACTCCATGTGTTTGACACAATGCCACAACAAGATGTCGTGTCATGGACAAGTATAATTGCAGGGTGTGAACAGAACGGGCTCACTGAAGAAGCCCTAGAGATTTTCCATCAAATGCAGCAGGTGGGAGTAGTGCCGAACTTGAAAACCTTCACAAGTGCTCTGTCAGCCTGCGCCAGCTTGTCAGCTCTGGAACAAGGTGTTGAAATTCATAATCAGTTAAGTAGAAGTGGATTAAAGCATGATATCTTGGTGCAAAATGCCCTTGTAGATATGTACGCAAAATGTGGAAAGATAGAGAAGGCGCGTGATTTGTTTGACAAAATGCCGCAGCGGACTGGCATATCATGGACAGCCATGATTGCAGGATATATGATAAATGGTCAGGTTGAAGAAGCCGTAAAGGTCTTTCAGGAAATGCCAGAGAAGATTACAGCACCTTGGACTGCAATGATCGCAGGATATGCACATAATGGACATTGTAAAGAAGCCGTGGAGCTTTACCAACAAATGGAACTTGCTGGTGTAAGGCCGGAATTGAAGACATTTGTCAGTGTTCTACCCGCGTGTGGCAAGTTGGCTGCTCTGGAACAGGGTAAGAAGATACATAAGGAAATTGTTAGAAGGCAATTAGAGTCCCATGCTACCGTTTCAAATGCTCTTATGGATATGTATGCAAAATGTGGGAGCATAAAGGAAGCACGCAAGATATTTGACAAAATGCAACATCAAGATGTTGTGTCCTGGACATCTATAATTGGGGGATATGGTATGAATGGCTGTGCAAAGGAGGCCCTCAATCTCTTTGAACAGATGCAACGCTCTGGTACAAACCCATGCCTTGTCACTTTTCTTTGTGTTTTATATGCATGTTGTCACGCCGGTCTAGTGAATGAAGGAAAAAAATATTTTGATTGCATGACTCAAAATTATAACCTCACACCAGCAATGGAGCATTATGGCTGCATGGTTGACCTTCTTGGCCGTGCGGGGAATCTTGACGAGGCTAAAGACTTTATCAACAAAATGCCAATGAAGGCCGATGCTAAAGTGTTGAGTTCTTTGCTTGCTGCCTGTAGAGTTCATAAAAATGTAGATTTGGGAGAACGTGTTGCATATGACCTTTTTGAATTGAACCCTCAAAATGATTTCCCTTATGTGTTGCTATCAAACATTTATGCATCAGTTGGAAAATGGGAAAACATTGAAAAAGTGCGGAAAATGATGAAAGAGAAGAAGGTGAAAAAGACTCCTGGATGCAGCTGGATTGAGGTCAATAGAAAAGTTCACACTTTCCTGGTAGGAGATAGGTCGCATCCTCAAACAGAGAAAATATATGAGACGTTAGAGGTATTATCCATGCACATGAAGGCATTAGGATATGTTCCCGACTTAAGCTTTGTCCTGAGTGATGTAGAGGAAGAGCAAAAAGAACTAATTCTTAGCCACCATAGTGAGAAACTGGCAATTGCATTTGGGTTTATGAGTACACACCCTGGTACAATTATCCGAGTAACCAAAAACCTTCGCATATGTGGGGATTGTCACACTGCTGGTAAGTTCATCTCCAAGATAATTTCTAGGGAAATAATTCTGAGGGATAATAATCGCTACCATCATTTTAAGGATGGAAAGTGTTCTTGTGGAGATTTTTGGTGAGTCTAAATCAAAGAAGTTATGAAGATATGTTTAGAACAGGATCTTGATAATTTTCCAGGGATTTCCCTTTTTCCCCTTGGGGATAATAGCGCCAGCAGAGCTGCAGACATGATTGTGATTGCTTTTACAAACTAAGCAAAATATGTCTGAAAAAAGCTCAGCTGAATGGAGCGAAACTTTTGGAAGATTAAATTTGGGTAAATGAAGAGGCCATTGAATCAATGGATGGTGTTGACCTGTCTGCAGAGATACCCTAAGATGTAGAAGTTGAGTTACAATCCCATAAGGCAGAGTCATATGAATGCTGACAAAGCTTGTCTTTTTGTGACAGAAACAGGTTATGTGCAGCTAGCTTCCATGAAACAAGCTGACTCATTTTTTTCTACGTGAATTGTATATGCGTGAATAAAGTGGAGAACAAAAATGAATACAATTCTTGATAACAAGCTAACTCTGTAGCCGCCCTTTCAAGCTACACATAATAGAAATCTGTGACTTTAGTGTGAGCTTTGAACTCTCAAATGGACTATGAAAGATCAGAGTATTTAGCCTGTGGTGATTGTGGCCTCGACTGTAAGTGCTTTCTTCATGTAATTGGTAATGCATGTGAACAATGGAGGTGCATATCCTGCAGGCTTGATACTTGTCTAGCCATATGCGTTAGAACACATATTTATGTGTAACAAAATCCCACCACAGGGATGTCTCACATGTAAATCTCACGATAAGAAAAAATGCGAGCTGTCTCCCCCTCTTCATCACTTGTACTAAAAAGGGGGTTTGAGACAGTTCTCATATGATTGCTGAAGGAAATTATGCCTCTGAAAATGTGTAGTTAGAGCGCATGAGGGCATCTTTGTCGATTGTACAAGGAACAATATAATTCTATATCAAAAGATTGCAGTAGGAAGTCTTTGTGGCGCTCGATTGTAGCCTCTATTGCGAAAGAGAGGTTGTGAATCATTTACGCCTCTAAGCAATCTCATGTAGCATTTGGACAACACTTGCTGGTTAATGATGTATAAACCCTATTTTGAAGTTTTTTTTCCCTTTCCAAGTGCAGCCGTGATATCTTCCTCTGAAAACCATGACACCTTATGCCCAGTGATCTATAAATCTCTCATAAGAAGGCATTGAACCTCCTCACCTCACATCCATACATGTCTAGCTCCCTGATAGGTTAGGGTTGGATGAGGCACTCACTGCCCATGCTCTGAGTCCTTACTCCCAAGAACTCCTAGGTGTCTCTTCCACCTTGTACCAGTGGTCCTGCCTCAGGTTTGGTGCCACTACTCCTACTGACCAACCCCACTATCAACATGCTTTCCTTCTACCAAGTCAACCTTGGTGCTTCGCCACATACTCTCCATTGGCCCTTACTCTTCTTTAAAGGGCAAATAACCTCAACCTTCTGCTAGATTCTTGCAGGGGTGTGAAGGTGTTGTAAAAGCTTCAAAATAGCCTATCTAGGGTCCTTATGCAATCACAAGTTTCCAATAAACCATCACTTTCACAGAATCCCCTCCTAGGGTTTGAAAAGGCTACAAGCCTAGAGCCCCAATTAGGCCTCTCAACAGAGATAAAATGCAATTTCCTTCTAAACCCACCAAATGACCTAGGTTCTTTGTTTAGGGTTTGTGTTTTTCATGCCTACACCTCAAGGATTTTCAGGGTTTTAAGCCTGCACAGCCTGTACACTGTCCACACACAATAATGGTCAAAACCCTAGGGTTTTTAAGCTTTTCATGGCTGTTTTCAGACTGTCAAAAAGTTCTCCCTCCAAACGACTTGCTAAAACCTCCTCCTGACTACCAAGCATTGCCAAGACCCTCAACAAAATTCACCAAAAAGAATTTCTCCAAAATCTTAATACCCATGCAAGATATGAGTCTTTTTCCCACTGCCTTCCCTAGCCGGACCCTGCCTGGCTCGCCTAGGGCAAAACTTTGCTAGCACCTCCTGAACTCCCACAAGCCCTACAAACTATCATATTTACACTAAGGGAGCCTAGACACTATTCCCAAAGGGCTGTACAATTTGTACAGTGGGAGAGTGCTCTAGGACTCCATTCTCTCAAAACTGCCTGATACAGGCCTGAAAAAGACAGAAAACAAACTATATACAAATACAAGATGAAAACGATTTACAAAGACAAAAGGATGGCACACTGAGCTTGCACAATGTTCACACTACATTCTACAACCAAAATAACAGTAAATTTATTCCATTTAAGCACAAGTTGAATGCAAAACTCAGAAAACTGTCTCTCAAAACGCTGTTTCCTTCAACTTCTCAAAATGTCACTCCAACAATAATGCCTCTAACCCCATTTCATGGTCGAGCCATGTCTTAAATAGGCCCCCAAAACAATTAAGTTCTTCTTGTCGAACCCATAGATGACCTAATGATGCAAATTATAAAACCCATTGTGTTTTCTAACCTTTGACAAGGTTGGCAACCAAGACAAGTTAGAGCTTCAAAACCCATCCATGCTTTCCACCTCCCAATCCATTGATCATAACAATCAAGTTTTATTCCTACTCCAACAAATGCTAACAAAATGGTCAACATGACCTAAAAACAACACAACCAAAATAGAACTTCATACAAAACTTCTAGGAAACCTAGTATTTTCCCAGGTGCTCCTGCACCACTCCCCCACTTCACATCCATCCAGTTTAGGCTCCAAGGCCAGCCTTACATAGATAGCAGTAAACTAACTACTAGTACTTACCTTTATCAGTTGTATTGGTTATTGTTACTTATGTTAATCAATTGTATTTTTAAGAACATATCTTCTAGTATTTTTGTCTGAAAATAAATCAGATCATGAACTTTATACGGAAAAATTTCTTATTATTTCCCACCGTAGGCAGGTATACTAATGGATTCATCTAGTTTTAATAGTTTGGCAAGAATCAACCAATTGAATGCAAGAATTAAATTTTGTTGACTATATTTTCTAATGTTTATATTTCTTTCATATTTTTGTTAATATTACAAAACCATTTTCCTTCAATTCAATTCGTTAATAGTTGTGTACAGTAATATTACAATGATGTAAACATTTTGAATAGTGTTTGATTTTTTTGTCCCAATCATATACAAACACTATTCTTTAATAGTGTCTAACTAGTCCTCAATAGTATACTAATGAATGATGACCATTGAGGTATTTGTCATTCACATGGAGCTATCTACATTTTAGACCTCATGGCATTTTTTTTTTGTTGGCATCTTATCTCGGCTGATTTCTCCAGAAAACTCTTAAGACTTGGATTCTTGTTTTTAAAACTAATGTCAGAATGGAATCGCTTTCTTTTGTACTATTAATCTGACATCGCTTTCTTTTGTACTATTAAGATATCACTCTGCACTATAGTTCACATTAGGCCACTTATCCTATTGCTAGTGAAGGATGAAGGCAACTAATTGTGGAATTTTTCTCCAAGTATCTTTGACAAATTCTCAAAAATACAGATAGATTTTGTGATGAGCTCACCATTTTGTTCTTAAAGGAGCTGCACGATAGAGGATAATATATCGGCCAAAGTAGAACCAGCAACATAAATCATTGTTCTTGTGTAAAGCAGAGGAAGAGGATGCACAAAGAAAGAGAGAAAAGCTGGAGGCTGCCTGCAATGGTAACAGGGGTATATATCATGTTGGAAAATATCAAGTCTCCAACATCCAAGTTCAAACGCAGGTGGCTAATAAGTGTAGATTAGTGTTTTTGCTCTCTACCTTGCCAGGTCAAACACAAAGAA
This sequence comes from Sequoia sempervirens, assembly GCA_007258455.2. Taxonomy (NCBI): domain Eukaryota; kingdom Viridiplantae; phylum Streptophyta; class Pinopsida; order Cupressales; family Cupressaceae; genus Sequoia; species Sequoia sempervirens. The sequence goes on from VDFB02252616.1 coordinate 152,870,784, forward strand.
CAAGACAATACATTGGCCAAAGTAATGTCTACAACATTGATCGTAGTACACCTGTGTAGTCAATCAAATGGCACAAATGCATCATAACAGAAGAAAATGCTGTTGCATACAATTCTGTTCCGATAGGATCTGTTTTAGTACATCGCCCAAAGCAGTGGCTACAACATATACTATTGTATATCTTCACAAGAATGGAATTCTGTTGGCAAAAAAGAAGTTGTCAACAATAGCATCTACATCATCTTTGGCCTCTACATTGAGCACAGCTGCATCGTTTTCTCTTCATCCTTGGAGTCACACACGTTTTATTGCTGCTTAACTATGCTTTTTGCGATGATCAAGGTAAATTTATACGCCCTTTTCTGAAAATCAAGTTTGCAATCATCTAGATTTTTTGCTGTTCTCCTCTCTACCATGAGAGGCTGTCCTGTTTGATAGGGGCTATAGTTTCAGCCTCTAAATTTTTTTGGTTCAGATCTATAGCTGGAGACCCTAGGAAATCGGAACTCATTCAAGACTCATTGTACCTGGTAAGTCGATGTTTATCTTACTCAATAATATTGAAAGTTAGTATCTTAGACGCACTCACATTCCATAGAAGAAAGAAGCAATACTTAAAGTTCAAGAACTCGCACAAAAATTTGTCTAGCTGCACCATCACAGTTGCATTGCTATCCAAAATGATCTCTCTCTAGATATATATAGAAACAAGCACAGGCAGTCATTTTGCCATAATAACAGAAGAACAATTTCATGTAATGAAGTTGCTCCCTCTCCTGCACAAACCCAGGAGAAGAGAAATGAACTAATTTTTACTTATATAAATTATAGTACTCTCTCTGTCTCTCTCAATTGATTAACAACATTGGAAGAGAAATGGCAACTGCTGGTAAATTAAAACAGGCGGGAAGCATCATGGCCCCTGCTCTCACTTATACACATGGACACAACTCCAAACCTGCAATCTTTACCACAGTGCTTCATTTCATGGAGTAATGTTCCCGCACACTGAGCCCCTGAAAGAAAAATATACAACAACCAAACAATCAAACAAATCCTCTTCTTATGATAAGAAATATTTAATTGTTTTGTGGCCTGCTCGTGTTGTGCAAATTTTCATTATTAGCTTCAAATAAAGTAGGTTTTCTTAGAAACTGTTAGAGCTTTTGAGCAGATTAAAAAGTTGGTAAATTTAATGTTTGGTCACTTTGAATACGTGGGAAAAAATTGGCAAACTGGTGAAAATTTTCTCTCTTAAGATTTCTCCACTAATCCTATTCAAGCAGCCAACAGCCTTGCACTCGTGGAAATGTACTAAGCATGCCAACATTTGAAATTTTTAACTGTCTTAACATTTCCTATATCACTGAAAATGTAAATTTTTACTTTATTTCATTTATACTCAAAACAGTTAGTAGCAAGTAGCCTAGTACAGATTGCAAGTGCAACAAGCCTGAATATTAACATCCAAGCCTTTACAACTTCAATCAAAAATGCAAACTCAGCACACTTGTTACTTTGAGTGGGTGACCAAGAGCAATGGCTCCACCGTTTACATTCACTTTTCTGAATCCAGGTCCAATTTCTTACAGCAGTACACTTATTGGGATACAAATGCCTAGCACCGAAAACATATAAACATCAAATTAGAAGTCATTGAAAAGAAACATGACAACAACTTTTAAGTACTGCTGATTTGTAGTCAAAACCTTACCCTTGACACGAAGAAATTTTTTATCTGCTCTTGTTGAAGTTAGTAGAGGCCAACACAAGAGCATTATAGATCATTGAAGAGGACAATGAATAAAGAGATGAGATCATTGAAGAGGACAATGATGAAATTATCAGTGAGAAGTATAAAAGAGCAAGTTCAAAGTATTTAGAACATGACGAAGACAAATATGACAGTGAGCATGGTATATGAATTCTCTTAGAATGAAGGTAGGGCATTCACATGACAGGAAGAAGAGAAAGGGCCAGTTTAAAAAGGAGTAAGACAATTATGAAAATATATTAGGACCTTATACCTTGTTGACCTATGAATGACAAACATAAATTTCAAATGACAGTGCAGGTATTAAGTGACAATCCTTACTCTGAAGGGCAGTGATCCATTGGCAATGAACAAGACAGTTTAGTCACCTTAGTGAATAAGAATCTTCTAAGAGGGAATGAACAGTGAATATAATGTTAATGACTATAACAATAATCATCCAAATATTAATAGAAATGGTAACTGTACACTCTTGATTTATAATCCAATACTATGTCATTCTCGATAAATATTATCAGTAACTATTCAAACTATTGATTTATAATCCAATACTATGTCATACTCAATAAATATTATCTACTAAGTATTCAAACTTAAAAAACAATTAATATCTAAAATCAACTATTGATAAAAAGTCTTCACTCTATCAAAGAATATCAAGTTGACATCTTATCAATTAATAACTCATGGATTAAGAATTCTATGCTTTGCAGTTCCAAGTTTGTGAAATGCATCATACAAAGCAAGATCTTTGATGTTTGTTTTTATTTTATTTTTCTTACTTAGTATCCTTACCTAAGCCATCGATACTTTTAAAAACTCCAATCAAGGCTCCAATTTTCCTAGGCAACCCAACTCCATTAATGTTGTAGCTGTACTGTCTCTAGAATCATCCTTCAAATTTCTAGCCCCTGCTATCATCTGTATTAGCTTTGCATGGCAGATTTCAGTGCATTTAGGCGCGTCCTTTTTCAACCGAACTTCCTTTTAATTGAAACACCTGACTAGTTTTCAAATGCCAACGAGTTTCGAAGGCTAAAAGTATATTGACTATATTTTAAGCATAGTTTTAAAATAAAGTTTTGTTGTTTCATTTCACCCGTGTAAACATGCATAAAAGCCCCAAATATGTATGGATCGTCTATAAAATTGATATAATTCAGTTTTTCTAGCCCCCTATTCTACTATATGGTGTCCATACCATTCTTGCGTATGTGGCTGAAAATTCTGTAGAATAAAATCATTTATATTAGTCTTACAATATTACATGAACACCATTTCTCAATTCATTTCATTGTTTTGGATTGAAATTCTGAATTGTACCCAGTTCAGAAAAAGCTTAAATTAATCTAAGGACGAAAACTTATGGTAACCCGATTCGAAACAAACTAAGACTTGTGGAATTCACAATATGTTATGCCCTAATTCTTGTCTAATGCTTCTGCTTCCAACCAACGAAGCCCTGGTCTTTACACTCTTTTGGCAGCTGTTCTCTGTTAATCGTCATCAACTTTAACAAATTCTAACCTAAATATAAGAAATTCAAGATTGAACTTCAATTCAAAGTAATATGGGGCAAAAACCCAGGACCCACAATTTGGAAGGATTCCTAATACAGGACCCCTTTGAAATCACCTACAGAATATATATTCTTTAAGACTGAAAACTTCACTGGCTTAAGAGTGAATGGTGGAAGTAATGATCACTTGGATGAAGGAGCAACAACTACAATTGCTACATTGGGTCATGCATACACAGCAGAAGCACAGGATGCCATGATTAATGCTATCACTCGCTGTTCTAAGAGCGTTGGGCTTGTAATTTCATTTTGGAGAACTCAATCGAGTAGGCAAACCCGTTTGTAAAATACCTAGAAGTGAGACCATAGGACCATTAGAATAGGCAATATGGGTGAGTGTCGCAGGCCAATCTGTTAGTGTTGTAGCTGCGGGAGATATTTTCTCCTAAATAAATTCATCACAAGGCAGGTCGGCCTTTGCTTTATTAAAATAAATTACATTTATTCTAGGTCGGCCCTAGTGAGGAAGCCGCCTGGCTTGGTATATAAAGAGGATAGGGTCCTCTCATTTGGCATCAATCAATTCACTCCAATTCGAATATATTCAGCAGCAGTTCGCATCTTCCATCAGCAACAGGTCGAACTTTCAAGCAGCAGATTTCATTCAAGAAGTGATATCATTAGTGCATTTAAGGTTCGCTTTAAGGAGAATCTCTACTTCTCATTGTATGAGACTCGGCCTTTTGTAGGGCTTGATTTTGTATGTAGTTTTTTGCACTTATTATTCTGATATATATGAGAATATTCTTTGCTGGGTTTTTTCTCCCTCAAGTAGGAGGGTTTTCCCTGGGTAATCATTGTGTTCATTGTTCATTGTGCTGCATTTTTTGCTTGTTGACATTTCTGATCTAAAAACTAACACAAACAAACTGTGCAAGTACTAGTGACTTGGTAAGGTAATGTGCACAATGGTGTGCCATTCAAACAAGGATTAGAATAGCTGTATTTGGCGCAGGGCAGGAATTTTAGCGGCTGTATGGATATACTCAAAAGTTGTGCAGCAAAGCAATAACATAGATTGTTTGACTCAAAATCTATTAGTAACGTGCTATGAAGGGCTGCTTGAGTGAAGCAAAGTTGCCACAATGACAGAAATGCATGGCGCGACTAATGAATTTGAGGAGCAATAATGGGGCTGCCTGCGTGAGGTTTCATGTTGCTCGCATGGCATGAATTTAGAAGGGAAAGAAATTACACGTCTCCCTAGTAAATATTGTAACCTACATGCCTCCCACCTGTCCAAGCAAATAATTGATTTTCTTCCACCTCAGAAGTAGCTCAAAATGTGCCATTATAAAGTAAAAGGGATGAGGCCGGGATCATGCCTTAGGCGAATTTGGCGGAATGGATACCCCTTAGTCCTTGGCTCTTACCCAAAGAGGTTCAGCCCAAGAAGGCTCGTGCTCCTATATCGCGTAGCAAAAAATGAATTTGTGGATGAACTCCATCAAAAAAAAAAAAAAATTCCAAGAACAAAGGCTTAAAAAGTCACCTACAACGAACAAGTGAGATAGTCAATTAAAAAAGTTGCATATAACTGTTGAATTTAGTGTAAATTTCATCCTCTATTGCTAAAGTCAAATGATTCTTTCTATATTTAAATTTGAATAATTTGTTTAACACTAATAATTTGGATTGTAATGTGAACTTTCAAACTTAAGCATAATTTCTATTCGTGCATATGACTTTTCCTTCATTATTAGTCTATTGAAAATTTAGGAATGTAACTAAAAGCCTAATCATAGTCTACGGTGGGTAGTGAAGAGATTTTGATTATAATTTTGGGCTACAATAAACACAGTGCACAAACATTTGTTATGCAATTAGGTATATATTAAAAATATTCAACAAACGAGGAATATAATTTTAGATTTAATTCTGAAATTGAAAGCAATTAATATGCAGTTATTATGGCTAAAAATTTGTATATGTATGTTTGTTGCTCCATACTCCATAGAACCTACATCATGTGCCAAGGACAATAATGTGCATTTTCGTTTCCATTAAGAGTGGCTCCTTTAAGGCCAATACTTTGCTAAAGAAAGGCTACAAAGTGAAATGAACATAAGTGTCTAGGCCCAAACACCCCATCAAGTAAATGATAGGTTTGATTCTTTTAAGTGGTGTACTCTACACTGATACAAGCTAAATTTCTTTGTTTGAGAGAGACTACAAAGGTAAATGGCCTAGTCACTAGAAAACTTGGGTTCAAGAAATACACTCTAACCCTTCCCACATCCTATGATGAGTCATACCCTTATTCTAGATACTCTAGAACCTTATTTCAAAAATCTTTAGTCCATGTACCTTGAAGCATTTGATATTTCTAAGTGACTAAGCTAGATAGAAGGAGATCAACATCTATAAGTAAAATTTTCTAAGCTTAATTCATTTTTACTCACTACCCCCTGTGCAGATATTGATATCAAAACACTACTTCGAAAAAGGATGTTCAACAAGCATTTTGTCTTTGTTTTAAAGAACTCTGCATTTTCTTCAGTTGGATCAAATAAAACTAATAAGGTTTAAATTGGGTGTTGTGGCTAGTTTCAAGCAAGGCCCTTAATCCGAGCTGCTCTAATTCGAATGTGTAACTGTGATAAGCCCACTTTTCAAGCTATACTCACCCATCTCAATACAGTGCAGTTTCAATATCAAAAAGAAAAACTCACGAAATTTTCACCCTTGGTATTTGTCTATTTTAGTTGTGCTAATGCAACTGGCATTATACTGCAAAGAAGAATTATCTCACTTAAAAAGGGTTTCACAGATCTAAAATGATAAATCAATAATGCGTCAAACTTTGAAATTGAAAATAAAAGAGGTCCACACATACATACCATAGCCAATCACAATAAAATTCATGGATGCCAAAATTGCACAGGCAAGCAGATATATGTTCATGGGCTTCTTCTTGCTAGAAGAATTTGAATGACTATTGACTAGTTCATATTTCCCAATAGGAAGCTTCAAATCATCATTAGTATCAATAACTTTCTTCTTTCCCCAACCCATCATTGTTATTTCTCCTCTGCACAACAATTGGTTAGATATGTTTAAGTGATTCTACTTTTCTCTTCTCATAGTCTCGCGATTGTTAGATATTTTGTTTTAGGCAATATGGTTTCTTCACCAAATCAAAATATTTCAGTTGACTGCATTCCCAAACCAGAAGGAAGCCACGAGGAATGCGTGAATTTTTTAGTCAAGAATAATAATATAAAACAAGCTTAACTTGTAACGTGTCAAAAAATCAAGCTTTAAGCCTCGTGGAATTTTATTAAAGAAACAGATTTGGGTAATTAAGATTTTTTTCAGAAAACAAAATATATGCCATGTTTTATAGAAATGTAAATAAGATTCTTAGATGCGTCCAATTATACATGTATTAATATTATAATTGAAAATCCTATAATCCATACTTCCTATTTTGTGAACTATTTAGGATCTCAACTACACAGAAGATTTGAGCTACAAGGTGCTCTTTTTTGGGACTAGAGGTCATGTAGTTGCTAGTTGGACTAGAGTATGTACATGGTTGACTATCTCCTTAAAAGATTGTTGCACGAGAGCAAAGTAATACATAAATTTTTCTTTAATTATCCACTTCGACACATGCTAGGGACCAAACTTCACTTTTGTCATTAATAGGAATCAAAATATGGTTGAAATTTAACCTACATATAGACCAAACATTCATGCAGAATCATTATGTATCATGAGCAATTTGAATCCTTATGCAATGTTATTTTTAGTATGTTCATTGCCCATATTGAATTGAAATAATTCAAATACAAAGGTATTCTCTTAGTTCATTGTAAAGATTCTTTCAAGGAAGCCTGTGTTTGCTGCTATATGATATGAACATGTGAACAATAGATCATTAGATGTGATTACAGTGCAATTACCTGCTTAAAGGTTTCAAAAAGACTGCAGAGACTATTTTCTTGAAGGGCTAGTGGCTAAATGCTATTGCAAACACGCAAAATGATAAAGCAATTTATTTGATATGATGTACCGCTTTATGATTACGACCAGTTGGAATGCTTGTGTAAATTTGTAGCTCAAGAAATTGCTTACATATATAACTCCTTGTTAGGAAGTATCTCATTTGTGTAATTGAAAAATACATGTGGATGTGATTTTGGTTTGTTTTTTATCAATCTACAAAGCATGAAGGTATTTGCAAGTTTGTAATTGTAGCCAGATGGTGTATCCATTTATGACTATTTTCTAATTCCCAATTTTGTTGCTTCTAAATACTTATTTTGGATACCAAGGGGACAAATGATGTCATGATTCAAGATAGTATTTCATAAACAAAATTGAATCTAGTAGGAAATTGCCAACGAACTTGAGAGTTAAATGGAGTGATTTATAAATAAAAAACCCACTACATCATGAGCAGATGGTATAGGCATCTTGAATGTTATCTATACAAATTTTTACATCAACAAACTTATGTATCAAACAAGGATAAGAAGCCTCCAACTATTCTACCCAATGATGCTTTTAAACAACTTGCAACCTTTTCTTTGCTTCTTCACCAACAAGAGACCTTATCTTGTGCATCGGGTTGCAAACACACACCTGGCGTCTAATAGCTCTAGTTCTATTTTGGGGATTTAGACAAACCCAATTTCCTAACTAAGTAGCATGCTATTTTTGAGGCCACATTATGGAAGTGAGCTTGGCCTACCAGTTAGCAAGAGGAATTTCAACCTATTTCTTCATTCTAGCAATTGTTTTTCTTTGCCATTTTTGGTCAAATTTTATTTTTTAATTTTCTCTTTGGTTTCACTCGAATTGTGAAATTACAACCTTTTTTGGGGATTTATTCACAAAGTAATTGTTGCAATAGCAAAAGGAGATTTGTTGTACTCTGTTCCTTTGTATTTCTATACTTGATAAAGGCCATGACATATTCATTTATTCAGTATTGCTTATTGATGTCAAATTTTCTAGTTCATGTTATGTGCTATGTTTGAAAAACCTTTGCAAACTAGTCTTGACACACCATTGCTTACATCGTTTTCTTTTTTCTTGAAAAAGAATAATTAATTTCACATATATAATTTGTTGTTTCATTTAAATACTTTTTTGAATACCATGGTGACATCCGATGTCATGATTCAAGAGAGAATTTATAAACAAAATTGAATCCAATAGAAAAATTGCCAATGGACTTAAAGAGTTTAAAAAAGAGAGATTTATAAATCAAGAACCGACTATCATCATTAATAGATGATATAGTCATGTTGATTAAGATTAGCAAAACAATATTTTACATCAAGAGCATGTGGATAGGTTTTAAATAAGTATCAAGAGGCTCCAATTGTTCCACCCAATCATGTTTTAAACAACTTGCAACGTTTGCTTTGTTGGTTCACCACCTAGAGACCTTAACTTGTGCCTTGGGTTACAAACACTTAACAAGAGTTTAATAGCTCTAGTTGTATTTTGGATATTTTAACACACCCATTTCTTGGCTAAGTAGTATGATTTTTTTGAGGCTACACTATGGCAGGGAGCTTAGTCTAATAGTTAGCGAGAAGAATTTCAATTTGTTTCTTATATGTGGCAAATACTAAAGTTCAATAGAAAAAAGATGACTAAGATAATAAAATTTCATGGAGTTAAAACTTTATTAAACTTTCAAGATGATTGTCAGAATTTGCTTGGAGTTATTGACCCTATTCATAAGAAATTCTCCAATCATGTCGATAATAGGTATACTTGGTATAATTGTAGACTAGGTAGTGATCAAAAGCTTAGTAGATTGGATCATTTTTATGTATCTCATAACATACAATTAGACAAGTTTACCTCAAATTATTATGTGCAAGTAGATTATTCAACATTATCAAATCATTTTCCTATTTTGTGTTCCTTTTCTCTCTTGAAAAATATTGACCCTCCCTCTCAACTCCCCTTCAAACTTAATATATCCTATCTTAAAAATGTTGAATGTGTTTTTTCTTTAGTGGGGATTTGTAATTTGATTCCAAAAACTCTTGAAGGGGAATCATGGATTAATTGGTGTTACTCTGCTATATTTAAATGTGTTGAATTTCTTCGTACCTTTGGAAGAAGAATGGCGTGGAGACGTAGACGTAGAGAAAAATCACTCCATGGGTAGCTTGAGCATGCTAGAAAAAAATTGAACATTGATCCTCACAATGAAAATATTCAACACTTTGAAGCCCAATTATGTAAAATTGATCATTACAAAGAGCAAGGAGCCAAAATTAGAGCTAGAATTCAATGGATTAAGGATGGGAATAAGGGTTCTAAATATTTCTTTAAGTATCTCAATTACACACAGAAAAAAGAGAAGATGGAGGCTATAAGGGATGAAAAGGGATTGATAATGTTGATATTATTAGTGTGTTCTATGATTATTATGAAAATCTTTTCAAAGAGGAGTTCAACTAGACAAATATTCAACAAACCTTGGAAGAGAGTATACATGATTGTATTCCTACTAAGATTGATCTAGGTTATAGCAATTTCTTGGATCATATTCTCTCCTTGGGCAAAATTGAACGTGTTGTTTTCCCTATGAAATCTTATAAAAGCTCGGGTGTTGATGTTCTAATTGAATTCTATCAAACTATGGGATCATATTAAGGATGGTTTTTATTTGTTTTATCTAGAAGCCTTTCAGAGAGGTTCCTTAGGTCCTAAGATCAATAAAGGCATAATCAAACTTATTCCTAAGGGGATCATAAATGAGGACACCATTGCTAGTTGGTGGTCTATTACCTTATTAAATACTTCATATAAAATCATTGCTAAGGCTTTAGCAATCAAAATTAAACCTATTGTGTAGATGATTGTGAGACTTAAGGAAACAGGTTTTTTAAAAGGAAGATATATATATATATATATACTTACTTGATAATTTAATGTTGGCTTGGGAGACTATGGAATGGGCTCAACAATTAGGTCAAAATACTTTGATGGTGAAGTTAGATTTTGATAAAGCTAATGATAGAATTTGTTGGAGTTTTACTCTTAAAATATTGCAATGGCTGGGTTTTGGTCACAAAATTCATAAACATGTGCAAATGTTGTTTCAAGATGCTAATTCCCACCTTTTATTAAAAGGAATTTATCAAATTCTTTTGAATTACAACATTCTATAAGGTAGGGTTGTCCATTGTCCCCATTTTTATATGTTCTTACAGTTGATGCCTTGGGTTTCTTTCAAAAAGCGTATTGGAGATGAAACTTATCAAAGGTATTTATATCCTTCAGAATAAGGTGGTGATTAATTCTCATTTTGCTAATGATAGTATGCTTTTCTTGCATAACTTTGAAGAGTAGTTGAATGATACTATGGGCATTTTAGAGCTGTATTGTAAAGTTTACAGTTCACTTATAGCTCACAATAAAATTGAATTTCTAGTGACTCAACTTGATCCTATTCCACACTAGATACCAAAGGAATGGAGACAAATCAAACACAGAGAGATAACTAGATACCTTGGAATTCCTTTTGGTTTGTGAGTTTCTCTCTCTCAAATGTGGCCTTAGTTTTCAAATAGACTTAAGAATAAGTTTTTTAATTTTGGTAATAAATTTTTGTCCTTAGCTAGCAAGATTCAAGTTGCCAATAAGATTCTCATTGTGACCTATGTGTATTACTCCTCTTGTTAGATTCCATCAAAGCGAGGTTATGAAGTATTGAATATAATAATTCACAAGTTTCTATGGTCCAAATGGGATGGTAATGTTGGGTTCATTGCCGCTTCATGGTCTCTTCGCATTTAGCCAAAACATAAAGGTGATTTGTGGCTTGTAGATCCTAAAACTCAAGGGACTTTCCTTGTTGCAAAATGGATTATTAGAGCTGCAAGTGGAGATGAACCTTGGAAAATATTAGTTCATCAACGTATCATTGAAGCTTCAATTAAGAAAAAGCTGCGAGATGTTCGCTGGTTAGATAAATTACTTTTATCTCGTTTCTTTAAAATTAAAGCTTCTTTTCCTCGACAATCTATATGGAAAGCATGACAAAGAGTGCAAATTTTTAAAATGGAATGACTTCCTTGCAACATAGGTTTATTTTTGCTTCTGCTTCATTATGGTGGAGTAAACTTGTTACTTATCATAGTCAGCCTTTGATGATAATCTTTCCAAGATATGCTAATTATTTCTTCAAAAAAGGGGTTAGTCAGTTTAAAGATTTGTTGGATTTTGATATCCTTGATTGGGTTCCATGGAATAATATAAAAAATCGATATGGGTTGAATGAAAAATATAAATAGTTTTTAATTTTTATTCAGTCACTTGTCCCTATTGATTTGACTATGTAATTATGTACTTCAAGGGATTGCTATTTCTTTAAAGATTGGAAATGGTTGTCATTTAGCCAATTCAATCATTTTCCTTTAAAGCGAATTTATATCCAGTTACTTCATAGCTAGCATCTTACTCCTCGTTTGAATGACAAATGGAAGTACATATTTAGATCCAAATTTTGGTCTAAAATGAGTGCTTAAATATGGAAATCTAAAGCTATATTTGATACACAGGTGTTGGCTTGAAAAATATTACATTGCAAACTACTCGTGGAAGATAGATTGAGATGAATTATGGTCCAACTAGCCAACTATTTGTTTTGTCATAATATTGAAAGTTTGAAGCATATCTTTTGGGGTTGTTTACATGTTAAGAAATAATGGTTCACTGTTTTTAAACATTTTTCAATAATTTTTAATCATTTTTTGAATTGGAAAGAATCTATTCTTGGCCTTGGTACATAGAATGACATGATTGCAAATTCTATTTGATAAGTTATTTTAATAAATATGTGGAATAAAAAATGTTTTGTTATGTTTTCTAATGACTATTATCTTGTAACTTGTATTATAAGGCTTTACTCTGATATATTTCTTCAGGTGGCTTGTTTTTTCTTGTAGCTCCATGTTTTCTGCAAGAAGAATGAGCAAGTCAAGTATCGTCTAGAACAAATTAAAGATCAAGTTATGTAGCTTCAACTTGATAGTAAACTCAACCTTGGTAAATATGTTGTAGAACTTATGTAAGTCTTTTTTGTAGCCTTGTGGCTTGGATATTGGAATTTTTTGTACAACTTATGTAAGAGTCTTTTTTTAGCCTTGCGGCTAGGATATTGAACTTTTTTGTTGTATTGGGTGCCACCACAATAATGGTTTACACTTTCTAGGAGATCCTGATTTTTGTTGAAATCACATATTTTTAGAAAATATAATGATTTAAGCCTTGAAAAGTTCCATTTAAAGGATTCCAATCGAAGAAGGTTTGATCTAACCACCTTAGACCAAGCCCCCTTAGATAGAACCTCACTAGTTTTAAACTGTTAATGCCAAAAATTGACAAGGTAACCGTGTCTTATGAGAAACTCAGTTTATGGGGGACCTTTTGCGCTAAACTGAGTGACCTCCATATTTTTAGAAAAGCTGAATTCTTCTATAATGGGGGTTTGGAAAGGGAAAATGAAGCAGATATATAAAATAAAATCTAATCTAAGGCGATGCGCCAAGACTTAAATATAGACACGATAAATCGTAAATCTAAGGGCTTGATTAGTGTTTGTAATGTTCAAAAATAGGTAGAAACTGAAAATTAAAGTATAGATAATCCATTCATTGACATAATATATCATTGCATACATTCCTACTGTCAAGAAGAGTCACAAGACATGGTCTAGACCAGCAAACTTGTATTCAATATATATAGTTCTCAAATTCAATATCTAGACAAATAGCAGCACAATTTAAAGTTTAATCAAATAGCATAAAAGAATAGAAAGGTTGAACAATTGGCATAGTCTAAAGTCTTTTGCAATAAAAAGATAGTAATAGAGGCCTGGTGTTTTTTCCTAAAATCAATGTTTCTTTTAAAATCTGGACCCCTTCCTCGAAATAGAGAGAAGTATATGTAGCTAAAAACTCCCACCGCCTTGGAGAGTAGTAACATAAAAGATTCACAATCTCCAACAATGATGAGAAATCTCCAGGTTGTTGCAACATAAAAGATTTAAAACCAAGTATCCGGTCACTCTAGGCTTAGGTGCATCCTCTGCAAATGATGGCGGTGGTCTCGACAAGGTCAAGCAAGCAAGTATCATCACCCCTCAAAGTAATTATGACACGTGGCAATCAGTCACAACATTATGTTCGCATAATTCCTTGTCCAAATGTGAAACCCATTGAAGAAACACGTGGCAGTATAACACTACATGTATCAATCTTTTTCTTTTGCCGCTGAAGACTTGCGCCAAGGTGACACGTAGCGCGTGGTCAGAGCTTTACTCAAAAGTGAAGGGAAAGTGATCATTGATTGTGTGCAACGATAAAATGTGGAGGCATAGCGGAGCCTCCCAAAATGTGAAGGAAAAGAAACCTTTAGGGGGTGTGGAGCAGACACATGGAGGGGTAGTGGAAATTGTCAAAAAGGTCGAAGAGGCAATTTTATGAAACTCAGGCCAATAGTTAACCAAAATGTATATCCGAAGGAAGCATGTTGAATATATATTCATAGCTTTTGGCGACTACCAAGGGCGTTTTACTTGAGGAACAAAGAACCCAAAATCTCTTTGGTTTCACAAACTACAGTGCCATTTATCTGGTAAAGGAATCAAAATTTAGAAAGAGTTGCCTGCAGAGGTGACCATTCACCCTCAGATGGCCTTTCTATGTTGCGTAAATTCTCATGTGCTCCAACCAAGTTGAGCTTCTAATTATGAGGCAATATCTTAGGTAAACCGACCCCTGCCTCGTAATGAAAGAATAGTTGTGCAAGCGGATGAACAACTCCCTCAATGTTAGCTGTGGTGGGAGAGTGACTGAAATTCCTAAAAGTATTAGGATCATTCTCCTTCTCCTCTATTCTTTCTACAATCTATTCAGCTATAACAATTGAGCCATCCTCCGAGAACGGGGACGACAAACCCATCTCGCTTAATCTGGAGAATTTCTCCTGCATGCTATCCATTGTTTTGTTCATAGTAGCTATGGCCGCTTTAGTGCACGAGAAGGAAGTATGGCAATCAATAAATTTGTTTGCCATCTGAGCAACAACATTCTGATCCTGAATTCCCACATTGGTGAGGTCTTCATTAGGGACCGAGTACAGCTAGTTGAGTAGGTCTTTTGCCTCCGGAACCTTTTCTAAGATAAACTGCAGAAACTGCTCAATTGTAGTATGAGCTCGTTGGCTCAATATTACCACCCTGGCGATGAATTGGAGCATGGGATGCAACATTAGGAAAAAGGTCTTAATCCTTGCCCAATGAGAAATATATAGTTGTTTAACCAATGGAATAGTTTCCGACTGGGCAGGGGAGGACAAGAGAGAGCTTTTAAGAGAAGTGATCTCCATGTCTTTTGAGTTAATGGCTTCAGCCAACTCTGCACTTCTTATTTTTTCAGATGCTAGTTGCTTTGTGGAGCTGCTCATCTCTTTATGCCACTTTTCCTCAACTTGGGAGTGATTTTCTAAATGCATGTCAAGAGAGGATTTTGTCTCTTGAAGCTCATGTTCTAATTGAGCCTTTAGGCCCTCAAATTTAGCTTCTTTTTCTTGTAATTTTTGCTCGTATTGTATGTGTTGATGCTCTAAAGCCTCATTCCTTTGTGCCATCCCTTATTCATATTCAATGCGGCATTGCTCCAACTCTTTATTCTTTAGTTGCAAAGTCTCCTTCGCCTCTCGATTTTTAGTCTACATCTCATTTACCACAGCAGGGTCAGTAGTCTGAATCTTCGCAAGCTCCCCTTGGAGTCTGTTTCTTTCATTCTCTACCACCAGTTCCCTTTCTATCATGCTCGCAACATTTGCCTCCAAGGATTTCTCCTTTTTCTCCAAAAAACTTTCCCTTTCCTTTAATGCTTTAAACTTCTCATCCAATTTCTTCAGTTGGCGATCAATTTTGAGGAAATTGGAGGTGACCACCGGTTGTGTTTCCTCCATAAGCTCCACCATATTTTGCCAGGCCACCTTCATGTCCAACCCTATTCAATATATTTTGTTGTCCTCTGGACACATATCTCACCTTGTGGCTTGTTTACCATTGGGTAAAGGGTCACAAATTTCAGCACCTGTTGTGTCTCATTATAGAGAGTTTGTACCTTTAGTTCTGTAGGTTTACTATTCTCCTTGCTCTTGCACTTTTGTATTCTATTTGTGTGCACCTCCTTTCCTGAGTCAATTTGTGCCATGAATTGGGTTGGCGATGAGACTTTCCCACTTGTGAAAGGAGCACCGAAAGGTAGGGCATATGGATAGGTGATTTTGATGGGCCTGGGAGCTTGCTTCTTCTGGAGCATGACAGTTTGTGGGGAAAAAGGGGGCACATTCGAAAGCTTGGTTTGAGACCCAACAAAAGGGTTGGCTACTTGCCATGGCTCAATTGGTGAACCAACGAGAGGACTCATGGGCTGGAATGGTGAGGGAGTTGTCATTGCGTGGTTAGTTTGTTGTGAGGGAAGAGGAAGATTTGTAGTGATAGAGGAAGTGGGGGCACTAGCAGAGGGAACATCTTTAGAGACTGAGGCAAGGAAGGCTTGAGCAACAATAGTTGGCGTAAGGGTTCGCAAAGGAGTAAAAGCAGGTGGAGTGACTTGTAAGAATCAACCAAAACCTCTCGCTTGCATTGAATCAAAGGTAGGAAACGAGAGGCCAACAATCATGGCAGGGATTGTTGCGGAGATAGTAGATGATACCAAAGATTGAGAAGTGAGAGAGGAAGGAGCAAAATTTACCTATTAACTGGTCAATGGCAGCTCCTAAATTGTTAGTGATTCCTCCTCTTCTTTGGGCTCTTGGCTAGCCACAAACGTCTGTCCTCTTGTGGGTTCTTGTGAACTCTCTCCAATAGTGGCCTTTGTACGCTGCCACTTTGTGGGTGGGGTTTCCCAAGCTTTGGTGGTTATTGCCGACTGTTGTAGTGATACTCTTGTCACCTTAGTGGCCCAAGTGAGTGTATGTGAGACCCTTGATATGTTAAAACACACATTTGTAGCTACATAAGTAGACTGTTCCATAGAGCTCTTCTCTTGTGGTGCGGAGGAGGCCGAAGTTCCTGTTTCTTCTTCTTGTTCTTCAGACCCACCTTCTGGGTCATTTCCTTTATTGGTGCTAGAGTTGGAGGTTGTATGCTCCTCATCCCACCATTTTTCAAATTCTTGATCCTCCTTTAGGCTTCCACAAGGGGCATTCAATTGTTTGGTTTCCTGGCGGTATTTCCAAAACACTCTTTTTTTTTCATTACTCCATTGCTCATCCTTCCACAACTTGTTGTGCATGGTGAGCTCTATCGGGACACTATCCTTAGCCTCTGCCACAATGAAATAAAATTTATGCCACAACTCTCTGTTATCCTATGTGGGGATACGTGTCAATTCAACAAAAACTTCATCTTTGTCCACCTGCAGGTTGTGCCTCTTTTCCCAGTAGGGCCGAGGATCATGAGTAACCTTCATGTGTGGTTGCGGCAGGTTATTGAAAGGGTTGTACTCCCATTTATCACACACCAAAACTAACCCTAAATGGGCCAATTTATCTTGCAATAATTGATGCAACTGTTTCCTTAACAGAGTCACTGTTTTGAAATTCTTTAGACAAGCGAAGAATCCTTTTCTCTTATTTTTTTGGCTGCTATAGAAGGTATAATCAATAATACATACTTGTTGATACATTTCGAGTGCAAACACTCTATTAGTGACACAGGCTAAGAGTAAGAAAGGCTGCTCTGTAAAGCCCCACATCCAGAGGATTGTAAAATTCACTCTGAAGAACCAATCACATGGGGAGTAAAACTCTGCATATATCCGGTCTAATCTATATTGAGTCGGATCACGTCGACTCCTTGTAAATCTTGCAAAACCAGATTTATAAAATAATCTAAAAATGCGTAATAATCATAAGTCATGGAAAGAAAGGGCGTCCATGTGGATACTGGCTTCCTACTTTGCTTCTCATCAAAAATTGACATTTCAAAATATTTGCCGAAGAAATACAGGGTTTGATGTAGGAACATATGAACCAGGAAGGAGAGAAATCTAAGCTTCCCTTCTACCGAGTAATTTTCTATTTTCCATCTCATTTCCTCCACCAGGAATTCGGCAAAATCATACCAAAAGATATCATGCTGCTTCCGAAATTGGAAAGTCGGCCCCAACTGGGAGGCATATACCATTTCATTGGAGTCCATGCCGCACACAAATGCCAACATTGAGAAGGTATCCTTTATGCCTTCAACAAATGATCTGTGTGGCAACAAAATATTTGGTAGCTTCATGCTTGAGACTCCTTTCTTATTAATTTCCTGCATTAGGAATTCTGAGTTCTTTTTCATTTCCTTCCACATATTTTCTCCCTTGGCAGGAAAGAAAGACTCAACCTGCTCCTTTCTGGAGTTTGGGTCCAGAATACATAACATATGCCAAATGGCTAGTGGGGTTATGCTAACAGTTAAAGTTCGACCCTCAATGCAGTGGGTGCATGGGTTATAACACTGAATAGCCACATCAACTATCTCCAAACAACAATGCACCTACGGGACCATGTATTGTGGAAGTCCGTTGAACCAAACCTTTTGTGCTGTCGGTGTAGCCCCTTTAGGTGAATTCATCCTTGTACAAGTTCCTTCTCTTAAGGATTTAGGGTTTTTTACAAGGCGTGGGTCATGTATATTATCCCATTTCTCTTTGACCTATTTTTGGTTTCTGTAATCCTTGGGTCTATCCAACTACAATGTATTTTCCCTCTTCGGCTTTTCTTGTATACCAGGCATAGCATATGATATAGCATCATCGATATACATAGATTTGACGACTGTATAGCCCCAAGTAAGGGCTGACCAACCTCCTCACGAACTTGCTACAATGGGCTCTATGTCATTCTCTCTTTTGATGAATGCTTCTGCAGGTTGAATTTTTCTGTAACCTTTACTTAGCTCTAGGCGTGCAAAAACTTTTCTTCACTTAACTTAGCGTGTCTCAAAAGGGCATTTAAGCATTTAACCTTTTCATGCAAAATTTTAGCTATCTTTTCTCAAGGTGGTAGAGGAAAGTAAGCTTTTGCATTTAATTTAGCATGTACTGCTAATCCCTTGGCTCATGTAAAAGTGGGGTACCTTGAAGCCGAAGTGACAAAAAGGCATATAATTATATTTGGTAACCATGTGATACGAGACAATTTCCTTGGAACTTGGGCTGGTAGCCAACGTTTCAATTCAACATTCATATGTGATGGCAATTAATATCAGGAACGAAATGATTAAACCAAAGCAACAATCGACACTTGAAAAGATTTGAATCTTGCATTGGGTTCTGGGAAACGCCTGTGAAGTGACACAATAGCCTTTGAATCGTGCAGTTCACTGCTGATGAGCACCACCATTCTAAGCTAATTAATTAGCCTTCATTAAATTTGCATGCATTTAAGTTGTACTTCTATAGATGTAATCGGTCAGGAAATGAGAGAAAATGCAGGCCCACTTATCAAGTTGGTACTTGGTTATCATCACATTTTTTTGAAGCAGATTGGCATGCTTTTCCTCATTTTTTCTATAAATAGGCCCCTAAGCAATGAGGAAATCACACTTAGCGTTTGAGTCGTTTTTAGCAATAGGTTATTGGCGTAATATTTAGCTTTAGTAAGCAAGGCTTCTCATAGGTGAGGTGGTAGGCAAGTTTCAGGAGTAGTTAGAAAGTAGTAGCATTGTGTCAGTACCATGGACACCTCGATTAGCCTAGTTTCTTACAAGTCGTAGACAAATTTTCTAGGAGTGATTTCCACTAGACACCTGAAGAGAATGACCAAAACCACTCTCTTGCCTTGGTAGCCATGAAATGGGTTCTGGGTAGGGACTCTATAGAGTATGAGGATAAATATCGGGTAAATACCGACATCTGTGCACACTTCATTACATCAATGTTGGACATTGGTATCCCTAGGCCCCTAATTCTGAAATTGGTCAAATAAATCTTCTCGAAAAAGTATTTGAATGGCCTCAGCAAGGTCGTGGCTCATGCTACATATGGGGTAGACTTGCCTACAGCCAGTGACCTCTGGCACTACATTGAGGAAGAAGTGGTTGTCCCATGGCTACCATTTCTCAGTGGATTCTGCTTCCAGACACATGATGAGCACTAATGGTGAGTAACCCAGGTGCTACATTTCCTTTTTTGGATTTACAACGTGGTACCATTCTATAACATAGATTGGTACACTGACTTTAGGAACCTGGTGTTCCCTCCACCCATATTGCTCCAAATGACTCTGTTGATGCTGCCAAGGTACCTGATGACGAAGACATGGTAGACGTTGTTGTGGATGCATCGATTGCTGCTGCCCATGCTCTTGGATGAAGTGCCTGCCTATCTCTGTGTTTCTTGCTATGAAGACTACACCAACTGTTTCTAGTTTTTGTATATATGCCTGAAAAGGCCATAAATATAGCATAGATGAAAAGAATAGCACGTATAATGATATACTTTTGAATTATGGCTCTCCTAGTCATTTTTTTCATGTTAAAATGAAAGAGTATATATATAATAACATGTATCTTTTATAATCTCCATGGCTCTTTCTCTATCAACATATATGTTAAATGGGTTATTTTTCATTAGCATGTTTGCTTATTTCCATGCATATGGGTGTATTTTCCCAATTTTTCTGTAAGGAAATTTTATTGCTCTCCTCCCTACAATGATGGGTGCTTAGTTTGAAACACAAATTAATTTCTAAAAAGACTGGCCAACACAGGGAAAGGAAAATAAAAGCATTATTCGCATATATAAAATAATAAAATTTGTCACCTAATGGAGCCACTTAAGATGAATCCCATTGATCGGGATTCCCAAGGCTTCCTATTCTATGCTTTCTAACTCAAAAGCGTAATGCTTCTTGCACTGAATAATTTTAAAAGGACCCTCCCACAGGCTATCAAATTTCTTGTGTTGATCTAGCTTAGCAACCCTTTCATTATATTTCAACACTAAATATCTACAGTTTAGGCCTTAGTCGAATGCCTTCTTGTCAAACCATCACTTGACCACTTGCTGACAGTTTGTCATGGCTATTAGGGACCTCTCCCTTTTTTCTTGTACTTCCAATAGTTCATGAAGCCAAACTTCCATGGCACCATTTTGTTCTATTTTGAGGGATTTCAGTAATTGAAGCACTAGAATTTCCATAGATATAGGCAATAGTGCTTATTTGTTGTATACCAACTCATAAAACGAAGTCTTAAGGACTTGCTTAGAAGTTATGCGGTCTGCCCAAAGTGCCACACAAAGATTTATGTGCCATTCTATTTGGTGCTTTGAACCAATTCTTTTAATGAGGCATACCAAGTTCTTGTTTGTCGACTTAGCTAGGCCATTTCCTTGCGGATAATAATTTGATGATGTTTTAATGAATATGCCATTTTTTAATGCAAAGTGACATACCTTTGTTCCTAGGAAAGCTCTGGCATTATCAGAAATGATAGTCTTCAGAGGGCCGAACCTTGTCACCAGCTCTTCGAGGAAACCCACTATCTCTGCCTCTGTTGCATTTTTAAGCGAAACGACTTTTGTCCATCTTGTGAAATAATCTGTGGCTGTTAGAATCCACTTGTGTTCAACACTAGACATAGGATTGATCATCCTAATAAAGTCTAGGCCCCATTGTGGAAATGGTTCATCCACGACTATAGGCTTGAGAGGTATTGCATAATTCTTCCTTTTTACTGTGAAAAAATTGGCATTCCTTGCAAGACTTCACTAGGGAATATAAGTCATTGAAAAGTGTGGGCCAATAGTAACCCACACACATGATTTTGATAGCAGTTGTCTTAGTGGAGAAATGTCCTCCCGCAACGCCATTGTGGAAAGTGTCAAGGATTCTCTTTGATTGTTCCACAGTAACGCATCGTAGAAGGAGACCATTAAAATTCCTTTTGAAAATGATCCTTTCTACTAGTGTATACCCGCAATTTTGTAGCTGATAGTATCTCCTCTTTTGGGAGGAAAGGCCTAGCGGATACCTTCCTGTTTGCATCTTACTCTATCTGTTAGACAACAACTCTCGGACTTAGGCTCATTCATTAGAACAAGCTTTGGTTGTTCTTCCTCGACAGGTATCTCTTCACCATGTGCCATGTATTTGCACAGTCCCCTTCCACGAACGGTTTTAGTCGGTTTGACCTCAATGTCATACTTAAGGATCTTGGTGATCCAATTAGCTCTTTTTTTGTGATTTTTCCCTCCATGATATATTCACGCACACTAGAATGTGTGACATATACAATCACTTTGTTGTAGGAAATTAGATGGTAGAACTTTTTAAGTCCCTTCACTATTGCAAAGGCTTGTCTTTTGATGAAATTATAATTCATCTCATATTCTTTCAGGGTCTGAGAGTAGAATTCCACCAGATGTTCTCTTTTTCCTTCACTATCCTTTTGAGTTACGACAATAGCAATATTGGACTTACTATTGAATACATACATCATAAAATCCTTAGACAAGTTTGGATTAACTAGTACTAGAGCTGAGGAAATAGCATCTTTAACCTTTTCAAAGGCTTCTCGGGCTTCCTTCATCCAATTAAATGCTTGATCCTTTTTAAACATCAAGGTGATTGACTTAATTATTCCCGCAAAGCCAAAAATAAACTTGCTAACAAAGTTTACCTTGCCTAGGAAGGACTGAACACCTTTCTTGTTAACTAGAAGGGGAAATTCCTTGATGGCTTTCACCCGCTCAGGGTTGATTGAAACTCCTTCTTTAGACATCACGTGTCCTAACAACTTACCTTGCGACACTCTGAATACACATTTTTTATGGATTTAGGGAAACCCCGAAATCCTAACATTTTTGAAAAATCATTTCTAAGTGACCAAAGTGATCATCCTTAGACTTAGAAAATATAGTAAGATCATCTAGATAAATTAAGATAATCTTATTGATCAACTCACTGAAAGCAATGTCCATCACCCATTGGAATGTTGCCCCTGCATTGGATAGAACAAAAGAAATTTTGGCATATGTGAAGGTTCCCCACTTTGTGGTGAACGTGGTCTTGTGTTGATCCTCTTCTCTAACTTACATTTCGTTATAACTAGAGAAGCCATCAAGTAGGGAAAACATTTCCAATCTTGCTACTGCTTGGAGAATTGTCTCCATAGAAGGAAACAAATAATGATCCTTCAGGGATGCCTTGTTCAGGTCTCGAAAGTCCACACACAAGCAGATATCTCCATTCTTCTTTCGGACTGGGACCATATTGGATACCCACATGCTATGCTTGATTGAAAAGACAATTCGTGATTTGATTAGCTTCTTTAGCTTTGTGCCATTAGCGATTCAATTTTGGGGTTCACTGGCCTCTACTTTTGTCAGACTGGTTTTGCACCCTCTATCAACTCAATGGTGTGTTGGATGATGTCGGGATCATATCCCTTCAGGTCATCATAGGACCAGGCCACTACTCCATATTTCTTGTAGAAATTGATGAGCCTTTGTTTATCATGATGGGGGACATATTTTCTAACCCAAAGGTTTTTACCATCGGAAACCTGAAAGTCTATATAGTCGCTTTTTTCTACCACAAACTTCCTTTTGACATTTCTTAATCATCGCAATCGAAAAGGTTTTCGAGAGTGACCAATCCTTTTAGAAGCTTGTTAGATTTGAGTTGTATGACTTGTTCTTCATAAGCCTTTGCAATCTTTGGTTGGATCTGATCAACGAATTCCCTGACTACTAGATGAATGAGGCGATGTGTTCATCACTTTCAAATACCTGCCAACTTTGATCATTATTAGGAATCATTGGTCAGATTATTACTCGCACGGAATATTCGTTATGTATAAGGTTAGAGGCAAGATTAAACTGGGATCCGATTGCAGCCATCCGATCAACATCACCATTTTGGTCTCGGGAAACTATCTGAATGTTGAAGGCTTCAAAACCCTCAACCATGTCCCAGACTCGTTGCTAATAAGATCTCATGGGGACATTCCTTATTGAGGAAATTCCCCAAACTTGGTTGACCACTAGTTCAAAATCTCCGAACACCATTAGTTGGTTGATTCCCATTCATTCCGCAAGGCATAAACCTTGACCTAATCCTTGATATTCGGTTTCATTATTTGAACAAGCAAACTGGAAGCGGAAAGACCTTAGTATTTTTTCATTTTTTGGGGATACCAAACATATCCCCGCTCCGGTGCCCACTTTGCATCTTGCTTCATCAAAGTACAATGTCCTTAACTTGGAGGCTCAGAAATCTTCATACTCTTTGGCAACCTTAGGGAGAACTTGATCTTCATCATAGATGACATAAGTGCCCAGTCCCATAGCATGGTAATTGCCAAAAGGGTCATTGGCCATGTGCTCACTCAACAAAGCATCTTCTTGATCGTTCCAGTCCCTAGTCACCTTTTCATCCTCTAGGAATTCAACGCAATACATTTCTTGCTTGGTGATAAAGGTATGCACAAATTCAAAATTAATCATGCCCTCATCCGCTACATCTTCAGAATATAAAGCTTTCGATTCCATCTTCATTTTTGCACCGTACTTGGTTCTTAGGATCAAATGCGACCAATCTAGGGATAGGTATCCGCCCACCCTTGAAGTAAATTCTTGGGATAGACAGAGGCCAAACATGGGAGGAACATCTATGATCATAGTGTCTTGCGACACAGTGATACTAGGGCAAGAAAATAGAGTTAAAGGGAGTGCCTTGATCATACCTATGGTCTTGACTCTATTTCCATCAAGCTGCATCACTCCTCTTTTCATATGTTCATAGCTGAGTCCTAAAGCTTCAACTATTTGTTTAGGCATAACTGTGGTGCTAGCACCAAAGTCAATCATAGCATTGTGCAATAATTTCTTCCCTATAATGAGAGTTAAAAAGAAGGGTTGAGGCTTCGACTTATCTTTGACTTCAGCAGGGGCTTCTATTATGTTGTTTGTAAGGTCTTTAGCGGGAGATGGTTGATCAACAACCTTTACCTTGGCTAATTGCTCTATTGGCTTTGCGCTAATCTTCGCTTGTAGAGCCTTCTGTAATAGCATCTTCTACTCCAGGATGGTTAGAATGTCCCTCAAAGAAACATTAGTGGATGACTTCTTCAATTGCTCCACCACATTAAAAGGTGGCAAACTTGGAGGTTTCTACTCCTTTGCTCTTGTTATGATGATTTATTTGCACGGTTGATATTGTGTTGGTCCAATGGAAGTACTAGGTGTCTGATTGGAAACACCTTTAGGTTGTAGATTGACTAGTTGTGAAGCAACTGATTCACTTGTAAATCTCCTCTTTGACTGAGTGTTAGAGTTAGATTGCACTTGCGACATCTTGGATACGAACGTATCATTAACAAACACTGTTTCTTCTTCTTCCATCCATGAGAAAAGTGCATGATCGAGAGTGATGTTAGATTCTTGTTCTAGAGACATCCCTTGCATTTGCACGGTAAGGACCGCATTCTCCATTTGTGGTGAGGTATATACATATAATTCGTGGTTTGACGTTGCACCTTGATTGTGTTGCTCTGCCACCTTTTTTTGTAGGTTACCATCTAGACAGTTCTAGGGCATGCGTGCATCACTGCAAGGGAAGCACCATGGATTGATATCATCAACCAGGTTGTTTTGTCTTGCGATCAACTCTCTACTCGAGGTTAGTGAGGCGTTCATCAGTGAAGTAGGTACCGACACTATTTGGTTGGTTGTCAGAGCTGGTGGATTAGTGTGGGGATCGCCTTGGTATTGATTTTGCTAATATGAGGACCGTTTGCCTTGATAATTCTGATAGGAAGGATTTGGAGGCTTTGACTGGTTCCTCTTGAGGGTGGTTATATCATTTTCCATAGTCCACAACATTTCTTTAAGTTCGCTCATTTTGTCCTTGGAAGAACTGGATGTAGAGGCAACATTTTGTGGCGCTGCCACATGTGTACATTGATTGGGGAGTTGTGGGTGCACTGGTCGATGCGACTTCTTGTGCGGGCATCAATATTTCAAGAAATATCGGTATGATAGGCCCAAGAGGAAACTTTCCGCAATCTATCAAATGATTCTTGGCCTTGACAATGCCACTGTAAGCATCTGGTAGAGTAGCTCCTCCCAAAGACTTGATCATCATAGAAATGTCAAGGTGGATAGACTTTAGATAAAATATGAACGCCAACTCAAGAGTTGGGCGGATAGTAACAGGGATCCTTTGCTAGCTCGTATTGAAACGGATATTGAAGTCCATCATAGCTTCTTGGGGAGCTCATTTTATGACAGATAATTGATAATACAGTGAGGAGCAATCTCCGTCATTTGAAAATCTTTCATATAACGGATCTCTGAGCTCATCCCAAGTGTAGAGAGTGCTAGCTGGCAGTGTTCAATACCAATCCAACACCTTGCCCTTGAAAGATGCGGCAAGGAGCCTTAGAGCTATGTTTTGTGCAGTAATCCCGTGCACCAGATATGTCTGCCACATCTTGCAGATGTTTTGTGGGTGTTCTTGAACCATCTCCGGTAAACTTGGGTATAGCTTTCATAGTTGATATCGAGATAGCACCCCAGACGACAGGTGCTACTGGAGTTGCTAGGGGACTTCGGGCGTCCCATGCCACGTAATTTTTGTTGGCAATTGGCAACATGGTTAGAGGAACGGGTGGCGGGAGTAGATCGGTTACCAATTGACTTGCAGCTTGCACTGTTCGTAGTGGTGGTACTAGTAAACTGAGGTTGCGGTTTGAGATCTAGTTGTAGGCCAATGACTCATACACCCTTCTAAAGTAAAAATTCATTGAAGCTTGGTCCCACTAGACATGTTAGAAAAAGAACATAAACCATACCTATAACAAAGTCTCATTTACACTTATCAAAATGTTGGTAAAAAACCACTTTTGATTTACCTTTTGGGGATCAAATGAATTCATTTAGAATTTATTTTTTGTAAGTATGTAGTCCTTATTATAAGCTTCCAAAGAAACTAGAATTTTAATTAAAATAAATTTGATTATTATATTTATTTTTTTATTTCTTGTGAATGTAGGTTTTTCATTGAAAATCAAGCTCTCTGTTCGACACATGTGAAAAAATAGAAGATTATCAATTTTTTCTTTTGAAAAATATGAGTGCACTAGACATTGAAGTCCTTGATCCAAAAAAAATAAATGAATTGAATTTCGATACATACAAAAAAAGTTGTATTATACGGCCTACCTATGTCTGAATTGTAATTGGTTTGACTTCAAAACTTGATTAAGGAAAAAATATTCAATAAAACACTATGAAACCAATTTAAAGCAATAGATATCGTAGTTACAAATCTAAATTTGAAAAAAATAGAATTTTACCCATCATGGACAAAAAGTTGTGTTATATGGTGAGCATCACTCCTTAAAAATGGTGTTTACTGAAAAAAATTAGTTTTGAAGGAGATGGAAAAAGAAGTGCAATATAATTTCAATTTTTTTGAAAAAAAATATAAAATCTATAAATAAAATGTCACAAATCACTAGTTTGCATCAGCCAGTTTAGCCATTAAATGTGTCTGAAAGTGAAGATTTAGTTAGAAAAAATCAGTTCAGCGTCAAGTTTGGCTAAAAATTGTAATCTCGGTAATCTAATGCAAATAGACTTTTTTTTCCTCAGTTTTCTTTTAGTTTTGATTTTGTTCCATTTCCATTTACTAATATCTTCATTAAATGAATTCTATTATTTATCTTCGACTAAAATAATTTAATTTCATGAGTTGAAAGTCTAACTTACATAAGATGTTTTGTAGAGGAAATTAAGTTTCCTATTTCTACCTTCTAGAACTAGTTAATGTCTTTTCTAAGTTTTCATAATCATCCAAAAATTTGGTTCATTTACTCTAATTTGAATAAATTCCTTAAATTAAAATTTTCAATTTAATTTTATTTTGCATGATAAATTCAACTAGTATTAATTCCTTTGAAAAAATAATAGATTATAATTTCTTTAAAATTACATTGCATTAAAAAAATTTAACCTAACTATTCTATTCAATTTATAATGTAGATCTAGATAATTTTAAATAATTTAAACTATACCAATATAACTTAACTATTTAATTTATAACGCAAATCTAACTAATTTTAAGTGTTAATAAATTCAACTATACTAATTTCTTGAAAATTACTCATTTAATATAAATTTATCTATTAATAGAGTTGATTAATTCAATTGCCTTTTGATAAGTTAAACTATGTCTCTTGAAATCTGCTTTTGTTACTAATTTCTCCTTTCATTAGTTATCTTTGAGAATGGATTAATGATAAATTAATATCAACTATCTTTAATATCAGTTACTTTACAAATTATTCTAATACTATTCACTAGTATAAAATATATTTGAGGTAAATCTTACTATTACTAATTGTTTATTGGAAACTAGATAAACTATTGTATTTTTTGAAGAAACTCATAATAATTAAATTTGAAGATTTAGTTTTACAATTCCATTTAATACTTTATCTATTAATGTTATGATACATACTAATTAATTTGCAAATAATTTTTAACTATTTCATCATTCCTTGAAAATAATTCAATACTATATATTTTGAAGATTAATCTAAATTCTAAATCTTGAGAAAATAAATTTAACTTTAATAATTGATATGACTTTAACTATTTCTATTTACTTTTTGAAAATACTTTGAGAATACTTTGAGAATTAATTATACATTGACTCTAATTTCTTTTGACTATAAATTTAACACTAACTACCTATTCAATATTACTTTTGGAAATAATTTAATACTAACTAGCATACATATACTAAATATTAATATATATAAAATACACTGAGAGTTATCATAATTGAGCACTACTTTTAGAACCACTATTAATTTTAATTTTAATATTATAGAATTAATTAGGGTTAAGGTTAGTGTTACTTTTAAAATAGGGTTACTCTAAAATTTTGTTTACAATTAATTTAGGGTTAGGGTTAGATTTTACATATGGTTAAATTAAGGTTTTGGTTAGGGTTGAATTAGAGTTAGTCTAATGTTTTTATCATTGTTTATTTCAATTCCCATAAATTAAGTGGAATTCCTCCTCAAACTTACAACTTAATGTTTTTGTTTTTGATAAGCAACATTCACAGGGTGTTGTACCCTTCACAAAAATCCCAAAGGCCTAAATAGGAAGCTAGTTCAAAATGGGAATGAACTAGGAAAAGAGGGAAAAACACACAAAAACAACTAACAACAGTTGTTGGAACATAAACTAGGACCTAGACAACCCCATAATTAGATGGGGCTAATCTGACTCCCTTAATCATAAATATTAACTTAAAAATAATATAAAGATTAAGGGTAGCTTTGTAAGTATTTGATTTTAGATTTTATAAAGATTGACTTAAAATCATATGAACTTGTATATAGAAAAATATAATATCAACATAACACATGTATTTTCAATTTGTTAACCAAAAATAATATAAATTAATGCACTTGTAATAATTGTTAAATAATAGTTGTATAATTATGAAAATAATTATTATAAATTTAGTTGCCATAACATACTTTTTTATTTAACACATTCTAATAAATAATAATGCTTATGTTTAGTAAGTATCTGATTTTAGTTTTTATAAAGATTAACTTTAAATCATACTAGACTATATAACAAAACATAACATCAACATCAACCATAGAATTTCTTTTCATGTTCTCAATTTCACTTATTGGTGTAAAATGGAATTGTTGTTTAGGTATAAAGCTATCCTCCTCCAAACACAACTCAACTATTGAATTACTTTCTAATAAAATTTCCCATTCATTCTTTAAATGGTTGAAATTATTTTGTGTGATTTTGAGTCTCCTTTTTGAGATGATAAACACTTTCCTAGTTTCTATGGGATCATAAAACTGTTCTCCAACTGTATTAAAACACGTTACTCTTATTTCACCACCATCTGAGTCAACCAAGTCAAAACTAAATTTTTTTTCCATCTCCTTTTGCATTGTTA
This sequence comes from Sequoia sempervirens, assembly GCA_007258455.2. Taxonomy (NCBI): domain Eukaryota; kingdom Viridiplantae; phylum Streptophyta; class Pinopsida; order Cupressales; family Cupressaceae; genus Sequoia; species Sequoia sempervirens. The sequence continues at coordinate 152,900,138 of VDFB02252616.1, forward strand.
AAATGATGAAGTTGACCCTTTGTAGTGATTCTCGCCTTTATTGACCATCTATTTTGGTATGGATACAGTGTTGCAATAAGAATGGTTCTTGTAGGAGGTTCATTTTTTCCAACAATTGGGTGATCATATGCATTGTTGGTAGGATTCATGCCTAAGTCATCATAATATAGGAAGTATCATGAACAATAGAATTAGAGCATGCCCACAAAAATGGAAGAGAATAAAGTTTACATAATTTTAAATAATTTAACCATTTCTATAAGAGAAAACAAACATTAAAATAATAAAAATTACATGACAAAAGAAAAGTATTGTGATTATACAGTATTTAGAATAGTGGAATAGTTGTACAACTCATGTGTTATTTTAAAGAGAACCTTATATCCAAAGGTATGCAAAGCAATTTAATACATAATTTAACACAACTTATTTACTTCTTGATCAAATAGATAGCTAATAGATGGTAGTAGAAATTATTCAATTAGACTTAAAATATGATGTCTAAATGATACAAAATTCATATTTGATGACCTACAACAATATTATTTCTCTACACATTATCCAAGTACACCTAAAAAGCTTCAACAATATGAGAGGAATGAACTTCCTCATATTGTTGATCATAATACAACTCTTTTAGGAAGCTACAAAATGCAAACACCTTTTCAAAAGTAGCACAAAGTTTTTTAGCAATTTCTTCCATTGATACGATATCCCAAAAATTGATATTTTGTGCATATGTGCTCGTTAATTCAAGTTTCTTGACAATTTTTCACAATCATCTGAAAGAGATCTTCACAGACTTTCAATATGGATTTCATTAAATTCATTTGGAGTTGGTTCAGAGTTGCTACTTTCCTATACTTTAAACTCAGTCGTTTCACCAAGATCTATCATACTAATATTTTTCTTCTCCTTGTCAAAATTCAACATCTATTTTCAAAAAAAATTGCTCACCTATTTTGCTAGTAAGGTAGACACAAGAAAAATAAAAGAAAAAACTACTAACTGCTCCAACAAAACATAGACCTTTTTTTTCCCTTGATGTTTAATATAGGTTACAACAACCTCTTTTAATAGAGGTCTTCATGAATTCAAAGATAAGAACCTCTAAAGAAAGTTGTGAATAAAACAACTTTAAAAATGCTTTAAAAACAAAGAAAAAAACTAAAAACTAAGCTAATCTAATTTCCTTTTAATTTTAAAACTTATTTATCCATTACCTATTGATTGTAATTTTATGTATCTATAAAATCAAATTTTCTATTCTTTTTTCTTTTAGTATAATTATAAAATAAAATCACACTTAAAAAATCTAAAAAGCAAAATCTTGAACAAAAAATAAGAAGATAAGATTTAAGAGTGGATATGAATAATTAAATAAAATCAAAACTCTAATCCTCAAATTTTCATCATTTTTTTTCTAATCAAAACTCTAGTCTTAACCCTAATTGAATAAATACTTTCAAATTTCTTATAATTATAAAAAATATATTTGTGTTAATTTTACCTCTCTAAATTAATTAATAGTTTTACTTGAAGTAAATTTTTTTTTTAAGGTGCAATACACCCATATTATTAGGGGTAAACAAAATAAATACTAGCATACCTATATTTAAAAAATATATTTAAGTACGCCGAGAGATATCCTTCTCAAGACGCCTATTCCACCTATGTGTAGTAAATTGATTAAAAAATAACATTACTTTAACCATCTAAACAACATTATTTTAAATTGGATGATGTTTGAGTTCCTTAAACTGGGAGTTCATTAATTAAGAGTTAATTTATCTTACTTTAGAGTTGTTTAGGAATAATTTCACTTTATTTGATTTATTCATCATAATTGTCACTTTAATTGTGATACATGGCTAGGTAGACCTTTCGTTGTTCTTCACACTTTTTTCATGATTTTACAATGTGTCATTATTCTTGCTAATTTTTAACATTAAATTTGTTATCACATTCTCATGAATTCTTTGAGGTTGACGGTGTTTTGAAGATGAGAGAGTATGTTATAGAATGATTGAATTTACAAATAATCATTATCAATAGGGAATGTTACAAAACTAGTTAATATTTATTAGGATTCATGGTGGTCATCACCAAAGAATGCATTTACTCACTTTAATAGGACATCTATCAAGCATACCCATTAACCCCATATATAAATAACATAGCACCTTATTCATTGATTTTCAAATACCCTTAAAAATAGCCATATCTATAAGAAACTTGTTTTCAAAGTGAATTAGAATTAGAATTATGTTTGTTAAAAGAAAAAAAATTGTGTGGATCTAAATCTTTTTCGGCTATGCTTAGAAAAAGAGTATATTTAACTAAAACTTTGAAATTGTTGCCATCTCCTCACAGAATTTTCACAAACAACTCAAACTCTATATGTTTTAGATTATATATACATAAAAGAATACATAAGTTCTAACACATTATGGAACATAATTCGATTTAAAAAAGAAAAATCTTTATAGTGCAAGCCTCTTGTTTATACAACTGATTTATTTAACAAATCTTATTTACACATGCATGGAGTAAACTTATTTTCTAGATCTTTTTTTTGTAATTGAGCTTTATTAGTCAAGAGAAATGAATAAACACTCTTTTTAAGAAAATGGTAAATCTTGGCATTCAACTATATTTCTCAATTAAATGCAATGCAACATACAATAAACCCCATCCAAAGTAGGGAAACATTTTGAAATTCAAACTTATTAAGAATCAACTTGTAGCCTTTTCCCCTAAAACAAAACTTAATTTTGTTGTGGGGCGTTTCCGACAACACCAACACATTAGACATCCCCTTCAACTCACCTTAAATCTTGCAAATTGATATGTTTGTATGCTTTGAATGATTTCAAACATTTTTGAACCCGACATATCTTTTATTATTTTCAAATTTTTTTGAACCCGACATATCTTTTATTATTTTTTATCGGCATGTGAGAAAAATCAAGGTAGTGATAGATGCATGTCATGAAGGTTTGAAGCAACTGAGTTTTTAGTTGTTGAATTCCTTTTCTCCAAGTGAAAAGAGAGATACGTTAAAAAAACAAACCTTGGTTCTTTATCCACTACAAACTAAATCAACTTATAAATTTAAACTAGAGTAGATACCTATCTTAAATTCCTTATCAATATAGTTTAAAATAGAAACTTATCTTTGGGAAGAAAACCATATCCTTTGCATTTGTCCCAAATTTTCCAATCACAAACCATGTCTCAATGGAAAAGAGCCCATAAACTATTAGCACAATACATAAAACTCATGACCTGCACTAAAATATTTTCATAAATATCTTAACACTTTGAGTTAACTAACTAAATATAATCTTATTAGGTACTTGAGATAAAGATAAAGAACGTATTTCTTAGACCACATTCACTTGCATATTCTATAGGAGCACTAAATGCAAGGCTCTCTCATCAAATTATCCAAAGGGATTTTTGGGGATGAGTATTTTTGCTTTCTTTTGCATGTTAAAAAAAAGATGTAATGTAAATATCTTGCATTGAAATAAAACTCAAACTCATACAAATCAATTTAAACTAAAAAAATATGAAGTTAAGAAAATGAAAACAAAGAGTTTAAAGTATTTAACTCAATTTCAAAATCAAATATAAAATTTGTACAAGAGCCAAAAAAAATTAAAAAACCATTCATTGCATGTAAACCATTACAGCTAGAAGCTTCGAACATATGCAAAACAAAGATGTAAAATCGATTAAAAACCTTTCATTGCATGAAAACCATTATAGTTGTAGTTGTTACAATCGTTTTATCTTCTCACACTCTTTAAAACTAAAAATAATATTAAAAATGATAGCTTTAAAACAACTTTAAAAACAAAGCAAAATAGTAAAAAAATTGGTCCTCATCCACTTCTATTTCTAATGCCACTATAGGAAGCCCCTCCACTTAAATACAAAAAAATTAAATAAAATTAATATTCATTTAAAAATAATTCATCAATTATTAATTATAATTTAAGAATAAATTATGAACTAAAATGTATAAAATCAAATTATACTTAAAAAATGCATTTAAAAAAATCATAAAATAATTTAGAAAGTTTTTAATTTAAATCTCTTTAATATGTTTGCAAGAGAAATCACACAATATCTTAGAAAACTTAAATTTCATTCTAAAACTAAATTAAATTCTAATTTCTAAAATTTATAAAAATAATATATTATTTAGTTTTTAAATAACTAATTAAATTGTCGTGATAATTTTAAGATGGCGTCAATGGCTCTGCAAGCTGAGCCAGGGCATTCGCGCCCTAGCTCGTTGCAGTGAATTTCTTTGCTATGCGACAGGGAAGGGGGGTTGTTATCTGCTTTGTGGGGGTGCTCGCTAGCTGCTAGGGTGATCGGTGGTGTATTTTTTTCTTGTTGTTGCATTCCTTATGTCCTTTTTGGTGCTTTTTGGCTGCGGATACCTATTGGGGTTTGTCGCTGCGTGGTGTGTGTGGGAGTCAGGCTCTTTGGTGGGGTTAGGATGGTGGTTTGAGCCTATAAGAGGTTTGCATTTGGAAGCAGCGGGGGTTTGGTGTAGGGTGTTGTGTGGCGGAGTAGAGGTGGTTGTGTGCGGGGGTTTGAGGTGACTGGGGCTTCGTCAGGAGGAGGTGTTTTGGATGCCCCCATCTGGGGGTGTGGCATTGTGTGGTACCATAACCCTTGTTTGGTCCTTTGTCCCTTGGGTTTTCGAGGGCCTGCATGTTCGCCTAAGGTTTTTTATTCAATGTCGCATGGGGAATCTTCTAGGGCTTGCCCCAAAATGGATTTCCATTTGATGTTTGGTTTGAAACCCTCTCGACAGGGTTCAAATTTTTTTGATAATAATCTTTTTTCGATGGAACCTGAAAATGTTGAGATGGGCTTGGTAGGTGGGCCTAGAATTTTGAAGATTAATGGGTGCCTCGAAAGGTGTAAGGAGAGGCCGAATGTAGTCATTTTGATGGAGATCTTGGCTAAAGATATTGATTATTATTCAAGACATTCTCTTTATTGCAAATTCCTGGGTTTGAAAATTTCGTTGCAATTCTTGGATACATGGGCCCAAAGGACATGGATGCCAGAAGGGGAGATGGAGATTCACCTCTTGGCGAATAACTATTTCATGGTCACATTTGACTACATGGTTGATCGGAATAGGGTTTTTGAAGGGGGCCCGTACTTTTACAACCAAGTGGGCTTGTTTATTAAGCCATGGCATGCTGGCTTCAACCCGGCGGAGGAGCTTCCGAATCAGGTTCCAGTTTGGGTTCGTCTTCCAAGGCTCCCTGTGGAATGATGGCGTGACGATGTGTTGTACTTATTATCCTCAAAGTTGGGGAAACCGGTGGGATCATCACATCAAACACAATTCAAGAAGGTAATGACTTTTGCCCGGTTTTGTGTGGAAATAGACTTAAGTAAGCCATTGCCAGACTCTTTAGAAGTGAGTGCAGGAGAATATTCATGGGTGCAGCAGCTTGATTATGAAACGTTACCTTTCTGTTGTCATTTATGTCATGAGTATGGTCACTTCTAGCTCAAATGTCCAAAGGCCAAGCCTTTGGAGGCCCAATCTCCCCAGCCTTCAATTAATCTGCACAGATTGGATAAGGGCAAGGATCCCATTCAGGGTTTTGGTGGCAGGGAAGATGGTTTTACTCCTGTTAGAGGTCGAAACAGAAATAAAGGACATAAATGGACTCTAAAGGATAGGCAAGAGGAGGACACCTTCAATAGGTTCGAAGTGTTGGAAGATCTTAGTAAATAGGAGGTGAACCCAGGTTTTTTGGATCTAGATCATGGGACTTTGGATGTTGATCTGCATGGCCCTGTGGTTGAGGCAATGCATGCTCCCCAACAGGAGGGGGTACGGATGTGCCATGCTTAGAGGAGGCTAGGAAAGATCCTGGATAGGAAAAGCTCAATTCAAAGGTGATTATGGCTCTGCATGTTGATGGGACTTTGGACCTGGTGACAGATCAAAAAATGGGGGTTTAGGATGAGTTGGGTGGTAGTGCTGAGGTAGTGAAAGATAGTGTGGATAAGGCTCACCTCTTGCAAAAAGTGGGTTCGGAGGTGGGTAAGAAGAATACTAAGTTGTCCCCTCAGTTGGGTGTTTTGCGAAAAGATCTCAAGAAGGGGGGCTGGATAAAATTTCTAAGATGGGAAGGAAGAAGGATGTGGAAAAGATTAAGATGATAGGGGAGACTTTGGTGGAGTCGGGGTCAGTCAAGACTCTAGATTCACATTTTTCAAGCCCCTTGAAATGATAGTTCTTTCTTGGAATGTACGGGGCTTGAACAGTGGCCCTAGACAAAAAGCTATTTGGGATTTGAAATTAGGAGTCATTCGCTTGATGTTTTTTTTTTGCAGGAGACTAAGCTCTTTATGGAGGGTATGATGGATTTAGTTCCTAAGTTATGGAGGAATGGTGAGTTCCAATGCATTGGGGCTCAGGGGTCTTCTGGAGGGGTGGCATGCTTATGGAAACCGCAGAAGATCTGCCCCCAATGGTGGGTGTCTTTTAAGTCCTCCCTTTCCATGGTGGCTTCTTGTTTTATGTTAGGGGAAATTTCTCTCTTCTCCAATGTGTATGTGCCTGTGGAGTTGTAGGGAAAGCAACTCTTGTGGTCCAACATTAGTTTAGTTCGTAGCTTATTCCCTTACCATCCTTGGATTATTGGAGGTGATTTTAATGCTATCATGGAGCTTGTGGAGAAGCGGGGTGGTATTGCAAGGCTGGAGGCTTCTGTGTTGTTGCTCTAGGACAATATCTCTACTCTGAATCTTGTTGATATTAGGCCAGGCAATGGTAGTTTTACTTGGAATAATAGGAGAACTGGGGATGCTTCTATTTCGGAAAGACTTGATAGATTTTTGGTGTCTAGTTTTTGGTTGGGGGACAAGTGGATGACTAGCTTTGAAATTTTGGATGGTCGAGGTTCTGACCATTGGCCAATTAAGCTGGTGGCTGATATGCCTCAACGGTGTACTAGACAGACCTTTAAGTTCCAACTCATGTGGCTCAGGGATGAATCTCTCCATGATTTGCTCCTTGGCTGGTGGGATCTTGGGAAGCCGACACATGGCATTGCTATGTACTCTTTCTCAAAGAGGATCTAGTATGTTAAATACAAGTTGAAAAGGATGGAATAGGCAACATTTTGGTAATATGTTCTAGGAAAAACAGAAGGCGCAAGATAATCTGGACCTAATTACCAAGCAAATTCGTGATCAAGGCCTCTCAGAGGAGTTGAGCTCGTTAGAGGTTGCTGCAACAAAAGAGGTTGAGGAATGGGAGTTAAGAGAATAATTTTTTTGGAAACAAAAGTCCCATATTGAATGGCTTCAGGTTGGTGATCGGAACACCTCTTATTTTCATAACTCAGTTAAAGACCAGAGACAAGGTAATGCTATTTCTTCTCTCTTGTTGCCTGATGGGGAAACTTTGTCCTCTTCCGCTTCTATTTCTACTGAATGCATTTGATATTTCTCTACCTTGTTCTCTGAGGATTTGCCTCCTGCGAAGGAGGATGAAGCAAGGATTCTAGATTGTATCCCGCAGCTGGTGACTAATGAAATGAATGATTCATTGCTTGCTCCTATTACCTTGTCAGAGCTTGAGAATGTTGTGTTCCAGATGAAGAAAGGTAAAGCCCCTGGGCCTGATGGATTCCAGTTGAATTTTTTTAGGAGTTCTAGGAAGTGGTGAAATTGGATCTCTTAGAGGTTGTCCAGGAATCCTTTTTGAATAAACAAATGTTGAAGTCCCTGAATGCTACTTTTTTAGCTCTTATTCCAAAGGAGGGGGTTAATTCTTTGGATTTTTTAGGCCTATTGCGCTATGTAATGTTGCGTATAAAATTATTACTAAGTTGATTGCAGAAAGGCTAAAACCTTGTCTTGGTGGGTTAATCTCTGAGGAGCAGGGGGTTTTGTTGCAGGTAGACAGATATTGGATGGGGTTGTTATTGATGCTGAGACCATCCATTCTATAGAATCCTCAAAAGAAAAATCTATGTTTATCAAGTTGGATATGGCTAAAGCGTATGATCGTGTTAAATGGAACTTTCTGTTCAAAATTCTTGGAGCTTTTGGCTTTGCTGAGGGTTGGATTGAATGGGTCAGGAGTTGTGTCACTTCTTCTTCCTTTTCGGTGCTTATCAATGGTGAGCCCACTTGTCTATTTGGTGCTTCTAGAAGCCTTAGGCAAGGAGATCCCCTATCTCCTTACTTATTCATTCTCCTTGCAGAAGGCCTGGGAAGGCTCATTCGTGCTCAAGTTGCTAGCGGCTTGCTTCAGGGATGGATTTGGGGAGATAATATTCCCCCTCAGTCTCACCTTCAGTTCATTGATGATACTGCCTTGGTGGGTAGGGCTAAGGTTGAGGAGGCTCTCAACTGGCGCAGTGTGTTGGACAATTACTTGGCTGCTTCTGGGCAGCGCATTAATGAGGGGAAATCCTTCATCTATTTCTTCCATACTCCTAAGGCTATCCAAAGGAGAATTGTTGGTATTCTTTGTTTCCAGATTGGCTCGCTTCCTTTTTCCTATCTTAGAATCCCTCTTGCCACTCGTTCTCTCCCCAAAAGGTTTTGGCAAGAGACTCTTGACAAGTTTCGAAGATTGGTTAGTCATTGGACTTGCAGGTGGCTTTCTTCAACAAGTAAAGTGACTCTTCTAAAGTCTGTGGTCCAGGCTCTCCCTCTCTATAGATGCTTTGTTCTTTCTGCTCCTTCAAGTTTTATTAAAGATTTCGAGAAACTCTCTCATCAGTTTTTGTGGGATGGCAATCTTCTTCATAGCAAATGGAGCTTGGTGAAGTGGGATGTTGTTTGTAGGCCAAAGTAGGAGGGGGGTCTTGGTGTACGAAGAACGGATTGGAATGGGCAGGCCTTGACTGCCAAGTTGTATTGGCATTGGTGCTCACAACAACACATGTGGTGGGCTAAAATTCTGACCTTCAAATATTTGGGGGTGGTGGAAAGTAGGGGGGTTGTTAGATTCCGTATGGAGGGGAAAGGTTCTATGATCTGGAGTACTCTTAAATGGGGTGCCAAGCTTGTTAAGCAAGGAATTTTTGGGATTTGTAATGGGGGTCAGGATGCTCTCTTCTGGCATGATTCCTGGGATGGACATCCTCCCATTGTGTCCTCTCATCCCCACCTCCATGACTTGTGCTAGATTTTCATGAAGGCGGGTTGGTGTCATGTGGCAGACTTCAAATCTCAACAATCTTTGGGTCAGATTTTTGTGTCCAGGTGGAAGGACCCCTCGGAATGGCCTCCTAGTGGTGTGGCGGAGAATCGTCATGAGGTTGCTAAGATTTTATCAGGTCGTGCCTGCAATTCTCTCCATGGGAGTGATGTGCTTGCTTGGGGTCCTGATTTGAAGGGTAAATTTTTGGTTTCCTCTGGCTATCAAGTTTTGGATAAATAGGATTTTGGGAGCTCCCAAGTTTCTTGGTGGAAGCAGGTTTGGAATAAATTTGCTTGGCCTAAGTGTAATTTTTTCTCTTAGCTCATGGTTCAAGGTAAGTGTCTTACTTGGGACAATCTTTGGAAATGTGGGTTCTAGGGCCCCTCCATGTGCGTTCTGTGTGGTCAACATGAAGAATGCTTATAGCATCTCTTTTTTCAGTGTTCTTTTGGTAAGACTATCTGGCATCACTGGTGGAATCTTTGGAGCTTATCGCGTTGTCATGTATCTTCTTTGGAGGATTTTTGGAAAAGAAAGGGTTCTTCTCCTGCCACTACCTCCTTTCTTAAAATTTCTTAGAGCATTGGTCCTAGTTTGATTGTTTGGAAAATTTGGTTGGAGTGTAACAGAAGAATTTTCTTGGATAAAAAATGCTCATGGGGCAACTTTAGAGGTGTATTCTTGGGGCTCTACATGAGAATTTGACTACAAAGTGTGACTTGTCTATGCCAATCGATCCTAGGGACTTGGGCATTGTTAATATCCTAGGTCTCGTCACAGGGGGTAGGAGTGTTTTGAGCAAAATGCATCGTAGGCATGGGCGTGAGAGGGTTGCTCATGAGGGCTTTTGGTGTCCGCCTGCTCTGGGGGAGCTAAAAATCAATACGGATGGGTCATCTAGGGGTAATCCTGGGCATGCTGGGGTTGGTGGTATTGGTAGAGACAGCCTTGGAGTGGTGGTTTTTTTCTTTTCTATGTATCGTGGTTTGTAGACTAATAATCTTATTGAAGCAAGTGCTATTCTCTTGGCGATTGAGCATCCGGTTGGTCTTGGATGGTGACAGATTGTTTGTGAGTCTGATTCTCAGGTGGTTATTGACATGTTGAATAAGAAAAATTTGGAGGATACGAATTGGCAGCTAGTTGTGGTTGTCAATCAGATTGTGTCTATGTGCTCTACTTTGGAGTCCATTGTTTTTCGCCATGTTCCGTGGGAGTGGAATAGGGTGGCTGATGGGCTGGCTAGATGGGCGTCGGAGAGGACTGATTCTTGGTCTGTAGATGATTGGGGCAACCTTCCTGAAGACATGACCCCTATTCTTGAGGAGTGGGTTGCTAAGGATATGAGGAGTTTCTTGGGTGCGAATTAATTCTTGTTTTGTTGGGCCCCTTGTGGATTCTTTATTTGGACTTTGTAATGTTGTTCTGATTCAATAAATTTTTTACCCTCTTTTATTAAAAATTAATTAAATTGTCGTGATTATAAACAAATGAATTAAATAATTTTATATTCATTTTAAATTTAGATATATAAACAATCTTTCTATTTTTTTTTCCTCTTTTTGCATGTAAATCATTTAATTTTCTAAAATGATACTTAAAAATGCATTTAAAAAAAGTATAAAATCATTTATAGAGGAAAGTTTTTGATTTAAGAGTTGCATTTTCATCTTTATTTCTATCCATACTTTTTGATTTTATGTACAAACATCTCTAATAATAAAGTAGGGAAACAAGATTTTATCAATAGTTGCATGTCATTTGAATGTCAAAATAAATGTAGGGAATAAAAATGTACTCATATTTTTCATTCCATTATGTCAGTGTAAGAAGCCTCTAGCTTAATTAACTTTACCTCTCTAAATTAGATTGCCTAATAAAAGTAATTAATAGTTTTACTTGAAGTAAATGTTTTAAGTAAAAAAATACTAATTGCATGTTTGATTTTAAAAATTTGGCTAAAATATTTTAAGTACTTAAAAATACTAATTGAACAATAAAATAAGTAAAAAATACTAATTGCATGTTCAATTTCGAAAATTTGGCTAAAATGTTTTAAGTACTTGCATTAAGTTAAATGCAATTAAAGAAAACAAATTTAAAAAATACTAATTGCATGTTCAATTTTTAAAAAATGGCTAAAATGTTTTAAGTACTTGCATTAAGTTAAATGCAATTAAAGAAAATACCACCCCAATGGGGTTTGAACCTTGGTGGCAAGAACAACAATGTCACCTTTAAACCATTAAACCATGCCAATACCGATAGTATTATTTATAAAATTTTAAAATAATTAACAAATATCAATTTATTATTTATTTAATTTAATTATTTATATATATATAGAGAGAAAGAGAGTAATATTCATATATACTTATGTTACTAGCAATTGCACCTTGGTGTGCAATGGGTACGCCGAAGAGGTATGTAAGGTAAATTAAGGATTTTTTGGGGTCTTTTTTTGAATATATTTGTGTAGTACATGAGTTTTAATTAGTGGGTCATTTAGAAAATGGTGTTTTTTGTTTAATGAAGGTCTAAATGGAGAAGTGATGGCTTCAAATAAACACACATCCACTTATAGGAATTGAAACACAATTAAAATAAAACCTATGAATCATGAAGATAATCAAGCTCCATGACCAACAAGCTCATGTTATGTTTGCAATAGAGAGAGAGAGGAACTTATATATATAGAGGTAGAGAGAGGGAGAGAAAAGGGGGTAGAGAGAGGTGGACTGATAATGGGATAGAGATAGAGGGAGATATGAAGGAAGAAATATGGAGAGATAGAGAGAGTGGTAAAGAGATATAGATATAGAGGTCTAGAAAGAGGAAGGGGGAGAGGGAGAGAGGGAAAGAGAGGGAGCAAGATGGATGGATAGAGAGTTTGGTCCATACATGTTTATATAATAATAAATATAAATAGATTATACATGATTTAATTCATATTAAATATATTATATTTTAATTACATATTGTATTATATTTGTATGTTAATTTAATTTATACTATATAAGAATACTAATTATTGGCTATACTAATTTAATATAATTTAATTAGTACTATATAAAAAATCATTTTAAAAAATAAAGTAATTTAAGATAATTTAATTTGGACTATTTAGTATTATATTTTTTATTATATACAATAAATATTAGATTTTTCTAGGTAGATAAATACATTTAATATATTAATTATAACACAAATTATAGAATATTTATATATATTATATATTAATCAAATATTGTATTATATATATATTGTTTGGTAAATCACTGCTAAGGGGCAACACCCAACGCTTTTATCCACCATGGCTAAATTATAGAATATTTATATAGATTGTATTATATTTATATGTTATTTTTATTTGTATTATATTTAAATATATTAAGTAGTAATTATATTAATTTTGAGTTACATTCAATATTTTTTATTATATAATATAATTTATACATATAATATATATTTTAAAAATATAATTAATTATTAAATATATGTATAGGATACTATATTAAATATTAAATATTATGTATACAATAATAAATATAACTATAATACTATTTTTAAAATGAATTTTATAATTTACATTATATAAAATAAAATATATTATAATGATGCAATCTATATTATATCAACTATCAAATACAATAATAATATATAATAAATATATTATAATATTATTTTTAAAATGAATTTAGTAATTTACAATATAAATATAATGTATATCAATGATACAATTTGTATTATATACACTTTAATGTGTACTTATAGACTAATTATATATTATATTATATTTATATATAGTAATTTTTATTATATATAATATATAATATATAATTTATGTTTTATAGTATAAATTAAATTACTATGATATCCTTTCTCAAAGTACATTTAAGATATTTAAATTAGAAAATACTATATTTTAAAACAATGGTTGTGTCTAAGTAAATATATAATTATTACTTAAATTTTCAATAAAAATAAATTAAAAAATCTTCCATCACATGAAGGTTTAAAATAATCTTAAATAACATCTAGATAACATAATAACATAATAAGAATTAACTGTAGAATTATTGTTTATTTCCTTTCAATAATAAAATAAAATATATATAACATATAAGTTTAAAATTATATATGCAAATACATTAAATCTATTTGATAATAATACTCATTTTTAATTGATTGACTATTAAAAAATTCAATATATAAATTATTATGTAATATTAAGTAGAATTTAAATGAAACATTATGAATAAAAAAAATATATAATAAATAAAGCTTATTTAGTGTATAAATTATTATAATCATATCTAATAAAATTTAAATAATAATTAATATCAATTATAAAGCTAAAAATAAAAACTAATTTATAAATTATGTTCTTAATCTCAATTAAACATCATACAATTTGATATACTGAAAAAACCAATCTAATTGTATATCAAATCTTATTAACATTCTTTATTAATTATAATTATCATATATTTTATATTATTATTTGTAAATTTCTATTTGTAAAATAAAACATTTAATTTATTTATTATAAAAAATCAATATAAAATTTATATTAATTATTGTTAACAATTTGATTAATTATATAATAATAATTAAATATTTTTACTATATTAAATTATTATTAAAAAAAAAACAAAATTAATCTAATAAAATTCAGTCATATAATATAAAAATTATGTAATTCTAAATAAATTTCTTAATCCATTATGCTTGTTACCTTTGGAGAAGCTTTCTTTTATTTATTTGGTGAAAATGCACTAAATTTCCTCCGTTGGAAAGGCTTAATACGCTAGACAAACATGAAATACGCTTTTTAACTTCATAGCCAGTTTTAAAATTTTGCAAAAACCAATGGACGGACCATGTAATTCCAATCGTCTTGCATCGGTAGGGATGCTTTTACGGCTGTAGATCTATCAACGGAAAAAATGCAAAAAAATATCAACGGAAAATGAACGGCTAATATGACTTGAACCGTATTGCATCGCTTTTTAAAGACACTGAACCGTTGATTTAACTATTTCGCTTGGGCTTTCTCAAATAGGTAACGCCTTGGTGTAAAATATATTAAAAAATAATATTTTTAAATTAATATTATTTAATTAATTATTATTTTTAATAAACACATTGTAATTAATATAATAAATATTACTTAATTTAATGTATATGAAATTAAAATCATATTTATCATTTATTATAAAATAATATAATAAAATTATATTGTAAAATATTATTAAACAATGGTAATAATAAATATTATTAGGTATTAGTAAATATTATTATTTTATTTATTAAATATTTGATGATTGGTGGTATTTTGAAAAGAAAAAAATAATATTGTTTCTAGTGTGTATATGTGTGTTGAGGAATGAAAATAATATTTGTGTTTAAGTTGTCTAATCCTATCTTTTAGAATATTTGAAAAATATTTTAATTAAATTAGAATAATAATTATAAATCTAAAATGTGTTGTAATATTTATTCATTATAGCTAATTTTTAGAGTAGGTTAAGAAATAAATGAAAAAATAAATTTAATTAGAACCAATTTTATTATTAAATTTAAATGAAGGATTAATTATTAAATTCAAAAAGAAATTAAATGAATATTTTAAAATTATTTTAAAATGGCATTTTTTTAATATTCTAAGAACATATTGAAGCTTTAACACTTGCTTGAGGAGGAAGAGAATCTCACTATTTATAGTGGTGTAAGAAAGCACCTAAGAAGTGGGTAGTTCTTTTTTCACAAAATGAATTAATATTTTATGTTTTAATGGGTCTTTTCTATTTATGATGCAACTTAATATATTATTTGAGGAAAATATGAAGGCTATAACATTTGACACATAATGCTACGTTAAAGGTGGGAATTACATATGACAAATTTTTATGATGGAGCATAATGCTATTTGAGGCATATTCCAAGGATATTCTATGATAATGAGGGGTTACATATGATAAATTTTATGACAAAACATGACGTTATTTGAGGCCTATTCTATGACAATGAGGGGGTTACATATGACATCAATTAATTGAGATTTATTAGAGAATCTCTTTAAAATTGGAAACTATATTTACATTGATTAAAATATTTTTACAATCTGAAAACTTATAAATTGTAGAGATGAAAATGTAATTAATATGTTTTGGAATTCTTTTAATTTTTAAAAAATGAGAGTTAAATGAATTTTTTTGTAAGAAATATTAAAACTACTAATTAAATAACAATTAAAATATCTAGAATCAATAATATTTACTAGCTTATTATCTTAATATATTAATCTATATATTATACGCCGAGAGATTTCATTTTCGATTCGTATTTTTTTTGTTTTATTTTTTTAATTTAAAAAACAGGTTTCAAAAATGAAATCTCTCGGTGTATAATATATAGATTAATATATTAAGATAGATAAGCTAGTAGCAGTCGTGCGTAACACATTGAAAAATTTAATATATTTAGGGTTATGATTAGAGTTAGCATTTAGGATTAGGGTCTATATCATGGTTAGAGTTAGCATTAGGGTAAGGGTTTGGTTGAGATTTATTATTATTATTATGACTAGGGTTAGGGTTTAGTGTTAAGGTTGGGTTTATGCTCATAGTTAGTGTGAGAATTATGTTAGGGTTAGGGGTAGAATTATGGTTAGGGTTAGGGTTTGGATTATAATTATAACATGTTTCATGTTAGGAATAAGGATTTGGTTAGTGTTAAGGTTGGGTTTATGGTCATAGTTAGTGTGATAACCATAATTCAATGCTAACCCTAACCCTAACCCTAATCCCAACCCTAACCCTAACCCTAATCCTAATGGTAATCCTAAGAGAACACTAACCCTAATTCAATACTCACCCTAACCCTAATATAACCTTAATGCTAACCCCTATTAAACTTGAACCCTAACCCTAACCTTAACCCTAGCCCTGACCCTGACCCTTACTCAAACCCTAATTCAACACTCACCCTAACCCTAATATAACCTTAATGCTAACCCCTATTAAACTTGAACCCTAATCCTAACCCTAACCCTAATTCTAACCCTAACCCTGACCCTAACCCTAATCTTAACCCTAACCCTAACCCTAATTTTAACCCTATCCATTATCCTAATTCTAATCCTAATCGTAACTATAACCCTTATTCTAATTCTAACCCTAACCCTAACCATAATTTTAACCCTATTTGTAATCCTACTTCTAATACGAATCCTAATTCTAATGGAAACCCTAATTCTAACTATAACCCTAATCCTAACTATAATCCAAAGCCAAACTATAACCCTAATTCACCATAACTATAACTCTAACTCTAATTATAGCTCTATTAGTAATCATAAGCTTTATCATAATCATAATTGTCACCTTAAAACCATAATTCTAACCCTAAGATAATTCTAATGCTAGAACCCTAGAATTATAACTCTAACCCTAAATCTAAGTGCAATACTATTTTAACCCTAACCTTCTTGAAAGGCTATCTTAACCCTAACCCTAGTTATATCCCTAATTCCAACACTTTTTAAACCTAACATTAATCCATATTTCTAAATTTAGTGTTAAACCTATTTCTATTCTAATAATTATTATAATCATCAGTCTAACCCTCACCTCATTGCTAACTATAATCTAACCTTAGCATTAGTTCTAACCCTAACACAAATCCTAAACCTAAACGTAGTTATAATCGTAGTATATTTCTAACTTAAATTCTTTTATAAACTAACCCCAAGATTTATCCTAATGTTAGCCTTAAATTTAAGATATTTTCCTAATGTTAGCCTTAAGTTTATGCTAAACAATAAATTTAGGATATTTTCTTTTTATTTAGATTTCTATTTTTTAGTTTTAAATGTATTAATTTAGAATTTTTAAAAAGAAGTTTCTAAAATTTATAAACTCAAATATGAAACAACTTTTCTCAAAAAGAAGTTTTTAAAATTTAGAAATTTATTTTAATATGTAATAGTCAATTAAGAAAATTTATTTCATACTCAAGTTTGTTTGAGAAAAGTTTTTTTTTCAAATTTTAGAAACTTCTTTTTATGTCTAATAGATATTTCTTTTAAAAAGATCTTGGATATTTTACTTTATATTAATTTAGAAACTTATCTTTTTATGTCTAATAGATATCTCTTTTAAAAAGATCTTGGATATTTTACTTTATATTAATTTAGAAACTTATCTTTTTATGTCTAATAGATATCTCTTTTTAAAAGATCTTGTATATTTTACTTTATATTAATTTAGAAACTTACTTTTATATGAAATAGTGAATTTAATTTAATTTTTTTCTTAATTTTCTATGTTAAACTTAATTCATCAAAAATGTAATTCATCTCTTAACATTCTAATAAAGTCAATTTTTTTTATTTTCCTTTATTGCATCCCTTCTTTATTCCACTATTAGATTAGTTGGTTCCTTTATTATGTTGATGTTTATTGATGTTTAATTTAAGTAAATTGTGAGAATATACATGTAAACTATGATTCTAATATACATATGTTCTATTCAAGTTCCAAATCTAAATGGCCTTAAAAAGATGATCTCCTTGATCAACCATATAAACTAATTGTACATTAAATATCAGGTTTAGCAATGAACCTTAAATAAATATTTTAGAATTCAACTCACAAAGTTGGAAAAGAAAAACAATAATTTAAAAATTTAATATTTTAAATTTTAATTTGAGACCATTCCTAAACTTCTTAAAACACTTGGAATTGATTGGATAAGGAAATATAAATCTCCCAATTTTAAAATAAATGTATAAGTATACAATTTTTACCATTACAACTATATATCAACTCAAGTTGTGATGTTTTTTTTTCAACATAAGATAATTATAGAAAAGTAAACAACTATTACTCGAAAATGGCTTAGGCTGAACTTTATTATATTTGATAGTGCCTTTGTGCTCCATTGGAAACATTGGGTTGCGTTGTGAGTTATCTGAAGGTAGACATGTTTTAGAGGTCAAATGTTACTCCAAGAGAAAAAATAATTCTGACTCTAGGAAAATTCATCACCAACAATTCACTAATGGAAAATTCTTGCAATTAATTTTTTGCATGGTGAATTGTCATGAGGGTAAATTTTCCCATAGTGAATTTTTGGTGGTGAATTTTCTGTGGGTGAATAATAATTCCATTATAGCTTGGTTACACATATGGACCAAGTAATGAAATGACACATTTTACTGACCTAAACTGAACAGGTAGAAAAAATGTGAAAAAAAACTTTCTGACACTTTTGATTGTGGTAAAATTTGAATGACAATGCTTCAATCCACATTGTGCCATCTGTGTTGGGCCTTCAGTTTTTGTAATATATATATCTTATTACCAGAGTCCATGTAAATTGGACAAAAGGAAAGGTGATTTTTTTTAATATTTAGTAGTTTTTCAAAAATGAGTATAGAATCGTATGGCCCCTTTGTGTAGGTGAAGTTGAGAGATTCTGAATGAATTTAGTAACAATTCAACTTTTGATATGATGAGGCAAGGATTGTGTCACTAATGATTTGGGTGAAATGCATACAACTCCCGAGGATTGTGTCCCTAATATGATGAAACATACACTGTAATTCCAACTCCCAATACCAACAAATTGGAAAACGAATCAGGATTTTTATTCTCTCAACAAAAATGAGTATAAAAGACCAAAAAGTAAATTATATGACAGAGCTATTCAGACATTTGATTCGTATGCTGTCATGAAGACAAAGTACTCTCTACAATTTGAAATTTACTCCAAATTTATACAGATCTTTGACATGGTTTGAAGCGAACAATTAAGGGGCATGCACTGGTACCAACACTTCAATAAAGATTAATAAGTTCCAACTTATACTTGAGAACACTGGTAAAGCAAAAAGCTATATTAATCATGAATGAAACCCAATAAGCCCTTGATATTCATGATCACAGAGATCAATAGTTTGTTT
Organism: Sequoia sempervirens; assembly: GCA_007258455.2. NCBI lineage: Eukaryota > Viridiplantae > Streptophyta > Pinopsida > Cupressales > Cupressaceae > Sequoia > Sequoia sempervirens. The sequence goes on from VDFB02252616.1 coordinate 152,919,322, forward strand.
GAATAAGCCCTTGATATTCTTGATCATAGAGATCAATCAAGATAACAGAGATCATAAAAAGAAAATCATATTACACTGCAAACAGAAAACTCCAGCATTTGTCATAACTAAAACAAAGGAAGAATCTCTAACAATTACTACCACAGATTTGTTGATGATTTTTCTTCTCTGCCTCGGCTGCATCGGATGCATCAACCTGAATTATGCCTCATTGAAGACCTGCTTCAGCCAATTCTTACTCATTTTTAGCTACTAATCTATTCACCTGCAATCCACCATCAACGTCATCAAAGAAAACTAACTAATTACAAATGAGATAAAAGAAGAGTTAAAAAAATTCCATGAAAAGTCAATAGGAAGCGATCACGTTGGAAGATCTCAATCCTTGATTCTCTCGATTCAATGTGGCGAGCAATGATTTCGTCCTCCTACTGCCATAGTTTCATGAAAGCTAGAGGAATTCAAAAAGATACCTGGATGTGTTTGGATTGAAGGCCAATTCAGACAGCATCAACGAAATGGGATTTCCCTATCTCAACCTCGAAGCCAAACAGTTAAAGAACAGTCCTACCCTTTTCTAAATTACAGAGTAAAGAAATTTCCGGGTAGAGACAACATGCAAAAGGGAAGAGAGGATTTCAAGAAGGTGATAAACGTGTTTCAGGATACGTGTTTCAACGAAATGGGATTGAATGCCAATCGCTTACACATGCCACATAGCTAAATCCTCGGGTAATGTTAAGGGGTGGAAGCACCTGGTTTCGACCTTCTCTCAAGCAATCATCAAGCAGACTCTCTGAGACAGGCCATGATTTCCTGATACTCACATTTCTAACTTTGCCCATATATTCTCTTCAAATCAAATGAAACTTTATTATCACCATCAACAGACTCATATTTAAGGGAACAACAGGAATACGAAGCAGCATAGAATCATCGGCAGATTAATATGGCGACTCTTCAACTGCGAATCAACAGGGAATACGAAGCATTTCTTTTTGCTAAGACGGTTACTCTCGCTGGCCTCCTATAGAGGCTGCTGCCACTGTAGGCTTACGCCTCTGGGCGTAACTCTCGGCGTAAAAAACATTAAAAAACAAAAAAAAGCCTATTAACTAAATTAGAACAACCAAAAGATCAATAATATTTAAAAAAACAAAATAAAAAAAAAACAAAAAAACACTGACTTAAAGTTTTTTAAAAAAAACTTAATTTAATTTTTTATTTTTTTTGCTTGGCCCCCAAGTTTTGTATACCTCTAAATTCGATCTCATCTGCTTTGTCTCAGCATTCTCCAACGCTTTAATTTTTTATTTTTTTTGCTTGGCCCCCAAGTTTTGTAAATCTCTAAATTCGATCTCATCTGCTTTGTCTCAGCATTCTCCAACGCTTTAATTTTTTATTTTTTTTGCTTGGCCCCCAAGTTTTGTAAACCTCTAAATTCGATCTCATCTGCTTTGTCTCAGCATTCTCCCAACGGTCAAGCCCTCCATTCGCTTGAATATCATTATCAATTTTCATCGTTCGACTCAATTGTCAATGGCTCTTCTGTTGGGTCCTCCAGAGCTCTGCGATTTCACTTATACAGAAATTGGAACAAAGGCCTGCGATTTCATTTCTACGGAAGCTGGAACAACAGGTGACGAATTTATAGACATGCTGAGGCGCGGAGGCATGGTGATGGAAGAACGCCCTTTTATGGGAAGGACGGAGAATTTTTCTGCGACTTATTTGTCTTCAGGGGACGCCTGCCTCGACTTTTTCTTTCATGTTGTGCCGGACACTCCGTCTGAGAGGGTAACTGAATTGTTGGAAGGCGCGTGGAAGCAAAACTCTCTCACCGCTTTGAAGCTCGTCTGTCAATTGAGAGGGGTCCGAGGGACGGGAAAATCCGACCGAGAAGGATTCTATGCCGCCTCCTGTTGGATGCATTCTCACCACCCCAAAACCCTCCTCTCCAATGTCTCCGCCTTTGCTCGATTCGGATACCTGAAAGATCTTCCGGAGATACTTCTCCGCATACTGCAAGGGCCCCAACAGATTGAACAAAGAAGGGCCTACAGAGCGGCGCACAAGCAAAAGATCGAGCTTGCCAAAGCCAGATCTAAGCGAAGGCGTATGACCTTGGAGACTTCTGGCTATTTTGCCCGGAAGGGAGCCGCTGCAAGAGAGGCCAAAAAGCGCGGGACTCTCAAGCCCGGAGAAGAGAGGATTGAAGCAGATTTGTTGAAAGGGAAGCAGAAGAGCCAAGCGGCAAGGGTTGCTAGGAGGCAAAAATTGATGGAAGATGCGTCGAGAGCCCTCAAACGCTACTCCAATGATTCAAATTACAGAGCACTGCATGATGAAATCGCCCAGCATTTCGCCTATTTACTGGCAAAGGACTTAGAGGCGCTTAAATCGGGCAAATTGGGGAACATAAGCTTGGCCGCAAAGTGGTGCCCTTCTCTTGACTCCTCATACGATCTTTCCACTCTTCTCTGCGAAAACATTGCCCGAAGGGTTTTTCCGCGTGAAGAGTACCCCGACATGGCAGAGGAGCGGCATTATGCTTATAGGGTCCGCGACAGGCTCAGGAAACAAGTGTTGGTTCCGCTGCGAAAAGCCTTGCAGTTACCTGAGGTGTATATGAGTGCAAATTTGTGGAGCGAACTGGTATACAATAGAGTGGCCTCTGTGGCAATGAAGAATTATAAAAAGCTCTTCGTTAAGCACGACCCGGATAGATTCGCCCAATTCCTTACAGACGTGGAAAGCGGGGAAAAGAAAATAGCGGCCGGAGCGCTGCTTCCTCACGAAATCGTTGAACAAGCGCTTCAGTCAGAGGGCAACGATAGGGTTGCGGAGCTTCAGTGGTTGCGAATGGTTGAAGACATGACGAGGGAAGGGAAGCTGACCGACAGCTTGGCGGTGTGTGACGTGTCAGGCAGCATGAACGGGATTCCAATGCAAGTCTGCATCGCTCTCGGACTGCTCGTTTCGGAAATGAGCTCCAAACCCTGGAAAGGCCACGTAATCACCTTCAGCGCGAATCCGAAGCTGCACTTGGTCAAGGGCGACACACTGGCGGAGAAATACAGATTTACTCAAAATATGGAGTGGAATATGAATACTAATTTTCAGGAAGTTTTTGATGTGATTCTCAGCATGGCCTGCAAATGCAAGCTGCAGCCGGAGAAAATGATAAAACAGTTGTTTGTGTTCAGTGACATGGAATTCGACGAAGCGTCGTTAAATCCGTGGGAAACAGACTACATGGTGATAAAGAGCAAATATAAAGAGGCAGGGTATGGGGCGCCTCCGAGGATTGTGTTTTGGAACCTCCGCGATTCGCAAAGCACGCCGGTGATGAAAGAGGAAGAGGGCGTTGCAATGGTGAGCGGATATTCCAAGAACCTGCTCAAACTGTTCTTGAAGGGTGAGGAGATGAATCCAATGCTGGTCTTAAAGCGGGCAATTGAAGGGAAACTATTCGAACAATTGGTTGTCCTCGATTAATGCCGCCGTTTATTTCACGGATTCAATTTCGAATCTTTATGTGCTTGCAATTTGTAAATATTGAAATATTATGCTTTTAATTTTTTTTAAGCAAACATTTTAAATGGGTTTTCAAAAAATGAATTAAACAAGAGATGTATTTGTCGATTGTGAGTTGTGTTTGATTGTTTGAGAGATTTAGTTGATAAAAGCAGTTAGGGGTGTGCATTTTCAATGTGTATTGTTTTTAAAAAATACATGATTTATCTGACCTTAGTAAAATTTGGAGAGCATTGTTATTAGGGCAAGAGAAAAGCTTAGGTCAAGCTAAAAAGTTTATAGATGTAACATGGCGGAAAACTAGAGGTTGTGAGTAATTCAGCATTAACCATAAATGGTTGAAAAGTTGGTGGTATAAAATAACAGGAATTTGATAAAATATAACACTGCACAGGAAAATAAAGAACAGAGCAACAAAACAGAATTGAGAAGAACTCAAATGTTGCATATATTAACAGCATAAACTGGTACATATTTATAGTGGAAATACACCCAACAACTTTCAAATAACTGGTCACTGATTCAACAGCTAGCTGTAGCTGATTGACAGCATGTTGAGTTTTATTGACATCAAACTATAAGATGGACAGCTAACTGATATCGTAAGGGACAGATCATACAGTTAGTTTAACACTCCTATTCAAACTCCTCCTACATGCATAATTGCACAATTGACTGATTACTTGATGGTGGAGCATTAATTCCAACAGCATTTGGAGTTTTGATGTATGTTTGTAAGCTTTTGTAAAAGTGTGTTATCCTCGGAATCTAACAATGTATTTGTGGTGTTCTGAAAACTTCTCCAAATGAAAAAGTCCAACATTGCAGAGTAAGTTGTGGTGGAATCCAGGCTCCCAATGCAAGTTTGCATCCAAATTACATTAGTGCTTCTTAGCTCCAAAAGTCAAACATAATATAAAGTGTCAAGATTTTACTCCCCCTTTATATAAACTACATAGATGCTTTCAAACTTTGAAAACCTATTTGTAACTTTTGTATTTGTAAATGGAAATCATAAATAATATAAAGTAGGTAAGAATGTGAATGTGTGCACTTTTGTAACATTTAGATTTGTAAGTGGGAAAACTAATACACATATTAGTAGAGGGATACAAACTTTTTAGTTGTATCTTTGCACCAATTACAAATGTGCTTCTCCATCCCAAAACTTTGTAAATAAAAATTTCAACATCTATGTCCAAGCTTGGAGGCACAAACATTTTGCACTCACGCAGTTGTTGCATACATGCATGATGAGCCCAAAACCTCACAATATATATAGACCATGATGATTCAAGTCACAAATGTAATCTAAAACTCTACCAGTGAAGATTTAAGTTGCAAATGCAATCCACCACAAAAAGACTCCACATGCATTTTCAAATCTGAAGTCCAGCAGCTAAGTTTCAACATGCTAATGTGAGCTTTGGAACAGATTATGGGCATTGCAAGGAGACAGCTCCATTTAAATCCATGTCGTTTCATTGTTAAGGAGGAATGAAATTAATTCAAAGGTTAATGGTGCCAAGATAATATTTTTCATGGATGTGCGAAGCAGGAAACAGATACAGTTTGTTTGTCATTTGTTTGTCATGACAAAATAAGCCACAAAAATAACTCCATGTTAACTTGATTGTAACCACAAAATAGGCTTGTAAGTCTATTGGTCTTGCTACCTCTCCATGAAGGAAAAACTAAGCAGGCAATCACATGGGGGCTGCACTTAAAACTGACTCCATTGACCGGTGATGAATCAAACCGTTGGACAAACTAACGTTATTAAGCTCCTTAATTCAAGTGCTTGATTTTTACATTAATGAACATCGAGTTGCAGTTCTAAAGGCACTCATGGAGCTCTGTAACAAGAAACCACATGTATCATCTATGTTTCTTTAAAATCAACACAACACTACTTTCTACATTAGTTTGTATGTTCAAATCAGACAATGGGAGTGCATTGTTTGCAAGCCTCGAGAATGCTGATGTCATGATGAAAATAGGAAAAAGACTTTTGATGAACATTCTACCATTATGTCAAATTGCTGAGAGATCACCTACAATCATAGCTGATCTCATATAGACCAAAGAAATGAGAAAAGAAAACTGATTACCTCTCCAATTTTTACTAATAGACAATCTTGTTGACAAAAGGAGACACAATCCTGTGCAAAAATACACTCTCATCATTCAAATCCATTATTCTTTTTGTTAGCTAACAGTCATAACATCCATTTACAAATCTATATTAGAATAGACTAAAATTGAAATTACAAATGATCAATTATTAAAACCTTTTACTGATGAAAATTGAGAGAACAACAATTACCAACTATTAAAGTTTTTTACAGCTGAAAATTGAGAGAACAACAATTACCAACTATTAAAGCTTTTTACAGCTGAAAATTGAGAGAACAACAATTTATATTATAGATAATAAGAATGGATCATAAAAAATTGTAAAACTATTTAGATCACTAACCGTTTCCTTTTAAAAACAGAAGTTAAAAAATTTAGAACTAATTGGTTCTGAATTATAATCCTTACTAAAAGACTAAACTAAAACTTTTTTGGGAAAAGAGAAATTTCAAGTTTCAACATGCTAACGTGAGCTTTGGAACAGATTATGTGCAATTCGAACATTTAGATCTTGGTGGGATAAAAGGTTTTGATTTATTGAGTAGAGACATTTCAATAAATATCAGTTCATCTGAGCAGATGCTTAAAAATGTGCTGCCATATTCATTTTATGCTTGAAGAAAGTTTATTTTTAAGCATTAAGAAAATTATTTTGTCTTTTTGTGAACATCTTTGTGAATGTAAAAGAAAGAAATAGTTCACAAACTTAAGATCTGGCTGGTCTAGGTACTGAGAATAGCATATTACAAACTGTTTATGAACCAGGGTGGTATACATAGTTTTATGGGATAATTTTTACCAATTGGTTATTTCTTAAAAGAAATTAAAAAAACAGATTTGGGTAATTAAGATTTCTTTTCTAATTAATTTTTTTTTTTGTTCAGAGAATTAAATATATGCCATGTTTTATAGAAATGTACATAAGATTCTTAGATGCGTCCAATTATTCATGCATTAATATTATAATTGAAAATCCTATAATCTTCCAAGTAAACACACTTCCTATTTTGCGAACTATTTAAAATCTCAACTACGACTGGGCTTAAGTATCACACACTAAGCCTCTACTTCCGGCACTGACTATGCTATGGTCATCCTCTGGCTGATGCATAGTCTTACAAATTTTGTCAGGAAGTACTGTAACTTGGCAGCAAATTCCTGTACTGTTCCTAACTCTGCAGCAAATTCATTTTGACAGCTCCCCATTTGTTTCATTCAATATATTTTAAATTTCAATTATAGGGGAAATTATTAAACTTCCTAATAATTGATGTTTTAATTGTATTATTAATTATTATTTTTAAATGATATTTGTTTATTATTCTTAAAATTTATAAATATATGTTATAATAAAATTGATTCATTCATATTAGTTTTCAGAATTTTTGGTATCAATGTTATTTTTTTTCAAATCAATAAAAATATATATTTAAACTTTTATAATATGAAATAGTATTATAAAATTCATGATATTTAATTTTTATTTATTTTTATAATAATTATTTTTAAATGATATTTTATTATTTTAAATTGATTCATTCTTATCAATTTTTAGAATTTTTAGAATCAATATTAATATTTTATTCAAATCAATTAACTTAGTTATTTTTTTGACCTTTATATATTGTAGAAAAATTCTTTGTTCTTATTTTAGTTGTAAAGTTCATTATTAATAAATTATTTGATAGGTAATTTTTATGATTAATAGATTTTTGTGTTGATAGTTGATTACTTTTAAGTTAGTTTAATTTTTATGTTTAATTTATAGGTGATAATCTATTTTAGTTTGGTTATGATTATGTTTATAATTTATGTATTATTAATTGCTAAGTGATGTGTGTTGGCAAGTATGACTTCTTATATGTTTTCATTTATTAGTGGATTTGAGGATTCAATTTATTGATTAGCTTGTGTGCTTATATAGTAGTTTTGTGACACCATTGTGGTAGTTTTAGGGTGTCACATAAGTGGTTAATGTTAGTAGTTTTCCAATTGTAAGTTTGAAGACTCACGGTTTATATTCTAGTTTTAGTTTATATGTTGGAATTGGATATTTAATTAATTAAATTCTCACCACTAGATTGATCTTTTTCATTTTGATAAATGAAGATGAAAACATAAATTAATTTATTTAGTTTATATATATGAAAGAACAAATTATTTACTATTAAAATTCAAGGACACATTATTTACTATACATAAAAAAAATTATGCAAAAGAAATTTAAAAACCATAAATCACATAGTAAAAGCTCTATATGTATTGCCTCCAAATATAGATCGGTGTTATTATGAAATGGAATTGATGATAATGATAATAGTGCATTGCTTTGGTGCATAGTTTATGTGTATGTTTGGTTTCTTTGGTGTGTATATGCAAATATTATAGAAGAAAAAATAGAGGGCGAGTGTACTCAACTTATTCAATCTACAATTTATAATGTGACCCTAACATTATTTTTTACACAATTAAGTAAATTTTAAGAATTTATTTAGGAATTACAAGTGACAATTTATTTTTGAAATGAAATTAATGGAATTGAGAAGATCCACACATTAATTAATGAGAATGTTTTTGTTATATATAAGTTAGTTAAATAACCACATACTAAAATATATAGAATTAAATATCCAATTCCAACATATAAACTAAAACTAGAATATAAAACCAGAGTCTTAAAACTTACAGTTGAAAAAATACTAACATAAACCACTTATGTGACACCCTAAAACTACCACAATGGTGTCAAGAAATTACCATAGCACACAAGCTAATCAATAAATTGAATCCTCAAATCAACCAATAAATGAAAACATATAAAAAGTCATACTTACCAACACACATCACTTAGTAATTAATAATTACATAAATTATAAACATAATCATAACCATACAAAAATAGATTATCACATATAAATTAAACATAAAAATTAACCTAAGTGAAAAGTAATCAACTATCAACACAAAAATATATTAATCATAAAAATTACCTATCAAATAATTTATTAATAATGAACATTACAACTAAAATAAGAATAAAGAATTTGTCTACAATATATAAAGCTAACTAATAAAAACCATTAAAGGAGAATAATAACTAATCTAATTGATTTGAATAAATATTAATATTGATTCTAAAAATTCTATAAATTAATAAGAATGAATCAATTTGAAACAATAAAATATCATTTAAAAATAATTATTATAAAAATAAATAAAAATTAAATATCACAAAATTTATAATACAACTTCATATTATAAAAATTTAAAATTTAAATGTATATTTTAATTGATTGAAAAAAAAATAATATTGATACCAAAAATTCTAAAAACTGATATGGATGAATCAATGTTATCATAACATATACCTATAAATCTTAAGAATAATACACGAGTATCATTTAAAATAATAATTAATAATTCAATTAAAAAAATCAAATATTACAAAGTTTAATAATTCTGTTGTAATCGGAATTTTAAATTTATTGAATGAACCAACTAGGAAGCTGTCAAAATGAGTTTGCTGTAGAGTAAGTTACAGAGAGTACGGGAATTCGCTGCCAAGTTACAATACTTCCAAACAAAATTCGTAAGACTATGCATTAGCCATCGGATGACCAGAGCATAGCCAGTGTCGGACCCCAATGAAAAACTGGAAAGGAAAAAGAACATTGATCAGTTAGAGGCTTAGTGTGATACTTAAGCCCAACCCTCAACTACACAAAAGTTTTGAGCTACAAGGTGCTCTTTTCTGGGACTAGAGGTCATGTAGGTTCTAGTTGGACTAGAGTATATACATGACCGACTATCTCCTTAAAAGATTGTTGTGTGAGAGCAGAGTAATACATAAATTTTTCTTTAATTTGTCACTTCAACACATGCCAGGGACCAAACTTCTTCACTTCTGTCATTCATAGGAGTCAAATATGGTTGAAATTCAACCTACATATAGACCAGGCATTTGTGCAAAATCATTATGTATCATGAGCAATTTGAATCCTTATGCAATGCTATTTTTAGTATGTTCATTTCCCATATTGAATTGAAATAATTTATTTGCAAAGGTACACTCTGAGTTCATTGTAAAGATTCTTTCAAGGAAACATGTGTTTGCTACTATATGATCTAAACATGTGAACATCAGATCATTATTGCAAGACATGAGATCATCCACATTAAAGTTGAGTTCTACTATCCTTGCAAGGCAATGACAAAACCATTTTTTATTGAACTCAAATCATTAAATGCAGAACATTACAGATTTAATTTAAGATGAATGCAACAAATCTTCAAGCATAATAGGAAAGATATAAATCATTCATTTGCTTATCCAGATATACTAAAATGCATTAGGTCTTACATATGTTTGACATACCCGTAAATCCCGTGGACAAACAACTTGAGTATAGAGAGTCCGGTGGAAGAAATATGTACAAGCTAATATTCCCGGGATGCCAAGGCTCACACAACACAAAAGGAAGATGAGGATTTAATGCCCCTTCCTTCATACAGATCACACTGGTCTTCAACACTCTATCCCTTCTCCATACGACTTGTCACCATGGGTAGAGTAAAATTCCTGGTAATACAAGAGACCATAATTTAAAGCTTGTTGATATCAATTAATGTGTTGTAAGGAAAACAATGAGAATTGGAGATAAGATAATCAGATAATACAAATTGGTTGGGTTGGTATGGCATGTGAGATACTGACTTAAATCATGTGCAAAATTCTGTTAAGCTATGGTGAAATGCTTGACACGTGCATTTTAATAGTCTTTGTTGTCCTTAAGCATAGACCATTTAGATTTGGATTAAGAAAGTTTTCATGGAAGGTGCATATTTTTTAGGTGCTTTCTATTGAACTCATTAAAATTATCATATTATTAATTCTTGTAATAATTTATATTTCAATTTCCATTATCAGGGTCTTTTGGGCCTATTGTTCTACAATTTATAATGTTTATTATCTATACCAAAATACAATGTATACTTTTTGGTAATGAATCATATTTTCTTAGATCATTCAATTGTATTAAAGATCTCTATTCAAAGGTGTTCAAAGCAACATCCATTAATTAGCTAAAAAGTTCTTACAAAACATTATAATGTATAACAATCTACAAAGTCCAACATATCAAAGATTTAAAAACAATTTGTTCAAATGGAAAAAAGGATAGTAGAGGCAAGACTAGCTTAGCAAAACAGAGATTGTCCCTTATGTGATTTAAATTCCAGTGAAACATTGCATATGTACCGAGCAGTTGGGAAGGCCACTGTTAGAACTCACTAAAAATCCTGTCCAAAATTAGGGTAATGGTATTACAGTAGAAATAATTATTTAACATTTATTCTAGGCTATGATTTAACAATTTTATCCATGTTTAGTTGTGTGGTAGCATTTGCAATACCTTGATTGCTCATATCGTTGGCTCTTGCATGGAGTAATCTTGGTGATTTCCATTTCCTCCAATATAGTAAGGGAAAAGAACTTTGTAAATGAACTAAGTTAACAAAGATGTTAATAAGAGAACTTACGATCCTGTAATTCTACAACTGCAAAATGCATTTGCAAGTTTCGCTAATATTTTCAACCAACAACCACTAGTTATAGTAGTTTATAACTAGCATAGATATTTAGCCGATAGACTATATATGGTGTGACGTTTTGCCTCAAACCTGTCTCACGTTTGAAAACCTCTTTTTGGCTGGTAAACATCAATAGGCTGAAAGTTAATGCATTCAAAATCATATCTCCCCTGGCCATCAAATCAAAATTTAACTTCAAACACTATGAAAATCTTATCTCCCGATGATATTTTTTATTTACTTTTCACTTTTGGTAGATAGGATTATTATCTTTGTGGTAAATGCACTATCATTAGATTTGAATGGCCAATGACCAGCATTGATTGTCTCAGGCTCACAAATCTAGTAGCTTTGAAATGCTGATATTTTTAGATATGATTTTTGTTTATTGCAAATAGATTGAAGCAACCACTACATGTAGACAGGTCTTGGTTCACCTCATCTTTCATTCGACGATGAAGACTCACGTTCCCATCATTGGATGGCTCATCGCAAGAATTTTTTTTTCAATTCGAAGCTTCTTGAGGAGGAGGTGGGCATGTACATGTGGAGATGTGCAGAGGAAGTGAGGGAGAATTGGGGAAGGAGAAGGTGGAGAGGATGGTGAATATTTTGATGTCAGAAGAGAAAGGCGATAAGATGAGAGAAAGAGCTGCGACCATGAGAGATGTTGCCAGAAAAGTAGTAATGGACAGTGGAGATGGAACTGAGAAAGGCTCGTCCATTTGTGATGTTGACGACATGATACAATTTATTTATTATTTATTTTTTTTTTGCAGTGGTTGGTTTTCCTAAAAAATTTCATCCAAAATCTACCCATTTTTCTCATCACACAACATGATTTGTGTAGAATTTTGAGGCAAGTCTTTTGTCATGGAGTCGGTGATTTTTTTAATTTTGGGTATCTATAGTCAACCACAAATTTGATTTGGAAATTTCCTTTGTTGACTAAAGAGTCTTTGTTTGCAAATTCTATTATGGATTGGAGTTGTATTTTCGCAGCTGACATTTATGGTGGAGTTCATGTTTGTTAAGTGGTGTGAGGTAAAGAAAGCACCTATTCTTGGTTATTGCAGTTTCTATGTTGAACTTACATTGTATTTGGCAAGATGACTGTTATAGATGAGATAGGTGTTGTTGCTTTTCGAAGCTGCTATGTGCAACATTTCATGGATTAGAAAGTTATTGTTTTTTGACACAACTTACCTCTTGGGCTTTGAAGTTGGTTTTGGAAACCATGGGAGCCTTCCTTTTCATGTTGAGCTCTATTTATATGTTGGTGCCTTAACACGTTTTATGAGATAGGTTGCAGATTTTTCAGAGACACTATTATGCTACAGAAATTATTCCAGAATCCTGTAATAGTGTGAAAAATCTTGAAGAGCATAGCTTTGAGATTGTATTGTAACTATTGTTGTTGCTGATTAATACAATTGAGCTGAGTGTTTGGAGTGTGGGATTTTTCCCGAAAGGGTTTTCCCATGTATATGCTGTGTTATGAGTTTATTCTGTTTTGAATATCTGTTTATGTGTTTTTAGATGTGCATCTGAATTTGTAAATGTTAATTGGTTTAGAATTTTTGCAACTCTCTCCTGATAGATTCAGTGTAGGAAATTATTTTTGTCACCTATGTTTCCTTTTCAAAATTCTCTGGTTAGTGGGTGATAAAATGGAGGAGTAAATGTGTAATGGTAAGCAAACAGGTCGCCAATGGTGGGATGGGTAGTTATTCCCAAGTTGAGCGGACGGAATTTCGCAAGACTATTGTATTCATTTTTCCTGGTTTTCATTTGCCCTTTGCATGCCCTTGTTCACTTATTTGAAGGCCTTTGTTCTCTCATCTGTAGAGCGATTGTGTCTCTTGTTGATTGATCCAAGGACTGTTTGTGCAACATTTGAGGAGCAGTTACATTGACAATAGTGGAGGCAGGTTTACAAAATAGAAACTTTTCTTTTCAAAAATCTAAGTTTTAGGTGCAAATTTATTAATGTGTAACATTTATTTTTGAAAACAATACTTTACCCTATTTTTTTGGACGTCTTTGAGACCATTCTGATTTACTTGTTGAAGCTGGGTAGAGAATGAAATATAAGGCATAAAGCCTTACAGATCCTTGGCTATGCATGTCTTTTAATGTTATTTTTTGGGAAAAGTTTTCAAGGTATATGCTAGTTTTCTTTCTTTATGTGGCTTGGTATAGCCGATGTATTTTCCTTTGTATATTCCTCGGTATTGATAAGGGACAACATAGTTTATGCTGCAAAATTTTGGATTTGAATTGTATTGTAGTGGTTAGTGCTATTTTATTTTGTATGTATTTCTCAATACAAATGAAAAAAAACAAACTTCAAAACTCACCGTTCAAACTCTCTCTTCCAAAATCTTCATGCGCTCCTTGTGAAACAGACCTGCAACAAGTATGACTCAAGATGTTACTTTCACTCTTACAAGAAAAAAGAATTTCAAGACCTAGCTATCAAAGAATGGTTCATGAGCATTAGGGATGGTGCCTCCAATAGATTCAGTTTTGTAAGATGTTCCTTTTGCTTCTAAGGATAAAATTGGTTTCAAAACCTCTATTCCAAAGCAAACCTTGTTAGGATCGACAACATCTGTTGGATAAGAAGTTGGTTCAAAAATGAATAATCTCAACAGGCTCTTCTTTCAACTCAATAGATGAAACTGATGAAGGACGCCCATAATTTGAAATCCTGTCCCACTCAAGCTCTCCCAGACCATAGCCTAGAGCATCAGAAGAGAGGATCATTTCCACAGTTTTACAAGGTAACTCTGTGGGTACACATGCATTTTCCATGACCTGATGGCTTACTAAATTGCATACCTATCCATACGAGCCCAATGCAGTAGACCTAAACAAGCTTGTGGAAATATTTTCAGGAGGAACATGTATCTATCCACATGTGTAGTTTTTGATTTAGCATTCATTGAATCACTGTCTAGAACATTTTGGAGATCAACCCCCCAACTGAACTCTCAGAAAATTCTTCCAAATAGTATTTTTTGTGAGATTCACTCTTGCTTATGGTTTGGGAATCAACCTCCCCAATTGACCTCTCACAAAATTCTTTTAAACATTCATTTTTATGGGCTTCCATCTTGTTTTCCAAGACAGGCACATTAGAAGCTAGACCAAGATAGAAATCCTCAACATCTGAAAGCATATCATGAACTAAGCCTTGCATTAGACTATCAGAGATTACCTCTACTTGTGAATCCAATCCTTGCAAACCCTGTCTAATATATCCTTTTGCATCTTCTACTCCATTGATCTCATCATAACCTATTTATTTTATCCTAAACATGATTGAGCCTGTTACACCAAAGACAAGGAGGGTGAAGCCCAAAATACTATACAAACTTTCCTGTTAGATGAGATAACAAAGCACCAATGATCAACAACAAGATCGACGCCCATTCAAGAACTGCATATATCAATACTATACCAATCCTCCCAAATTTCTTCTGCATAACAATTTAGTGTATGTCATATGGTTACTTATTTTATTAGTGAATTTTATCAGTTTCAGTACAAGGGTAGCCTTTTTAATGTACTGAGAAGTGACAACTTTCAATTTGTTTTATTTTTTAGTCATTAACCCTCTGTTTGTCATATGGGTAATTATTTTAATTGGGGATTTTATTAGATTTAGAAGGGGTATGCTTATTAAATTCCATGTCTACCTGTAGAAGCCACAAATTGAAGAGGGTACTTCAAAGATAAAAGAACCATCTTGTGTCCACCTGAAACCTGTCTCACATCATGAAATAACTGTTGGTTTATTGTTGAACAAAAAATGGTTTACATATTTTTTGATCATCGTAAGATGAATTCAGATCTTCCCAAATAATATCAAATTTCATTACATCAGAGTGGGAGCAGATATTAAAACCCAACTAATATTTTTATTTAGAAGGCTGCAAAAATCACGTGTCTAGTTCGATACAGCTCCATCATCCGCTCTTTGAATTCTCGCAGAGTATCCTCTAGGATTACGTAATGGGAATTGTAGAGGAAAGTGACAATTTTAGCATTGGAAAGTGGTAATTTTGGTTTTGGGCTAAATAATTTTTTGGATTCCTTGTTTTCGGAGCTCTCGTAGGTAGCTTTGTTGGGTTTATTCATTTTCTTTAATATTTCAAGTGGGATGCAGGGATTTTATTTTTAGGTTCAAGCCGATTTGTTTAGAATTAAGAATGAAATCCCATTTTTTGCTCTTGAGATGTTTGGAGCGTGCCTGATCTGAAGTAGGTTTTGTATGTGGCATTCATATGTCATCCTTTTGTCTAATTTTTTGTGTAGATCTAATAAGAATATTTAACAAAATATTTTATTGATTTTCTTTGCTTGAGTAAAGTAGTTTAAGTATCGATTCATTGGTTTCATTTTGAAATTTGTATTGAGAGAATATAAATAATTAGATTCAATCATGCAACTGTTTATCTATGATAAATAATCTAGTTATTTATCTATTTTAGATAATGAAAATAATAGAACTTTAAGTGCAATTTTTATACTATCAAAGCTTTCTTTTAGCTTAGAAGTTATATTTTAGTAAACTACATAAAATGTTGGGGATTAGGAACTTCTAAATTCTAGCAGAAGAGAACTATTTATATTGGTTGGGTGGTTTTTACCTTTGCAAAAGGAATCTTCTAGAGCTAGCATTGGGTTTGGAGATCTGGTTTATCCACTTATTGGGTTGGGGACTGCAACCAGTAATTTGAATGAGGATGAGGTTAAAGTAGCCATGACTACTGCTCTCTAGGTATCTATTTCAATTTTTACTCTACAAAATGCATAATTACCTAATTACCTATCCCAATCTAGTTTCATCATTCAACATTGTTGACAGACACATAATTTGAGCAGAATCTTGAGGTAAGTCACTTGTCATGGTGTTCTTATATTTTTCTATCGGCGGAACCCTTGCACCCTTTTTGGTGCAAGTGCTAGTTTAAATACATCTATCTAAAAGATCCAAGAGATGTCTCCCCCTAATGTCACTCCATTTCCATATTTTTTAACATCTTTATATTTGTCTTCATGATGAGGTGGAATTTCCAAATCCAACCGTGAGAGCCACTCAGAAGTATCAGAAGGCCAACTATAATTGTCTCCAGGAGTATTAGTAGAAGGCCACCTAGAAGTGCCACATCCACCACCCAATACTCCTCCAGAAGGCCACCCCAAGTTAGCCCACAGAGGAGGAGAGGGCAATTGTTGGCAAGGGCGAGAGTCATAGTGAGGAGGAGCTTGAGACAGGGGAAAGAATCCCTGGTACAGAGCCACTTCACCATCAGCCTCGCGAAGGTGACCAACCTCAGGAAGAAGTGGGTGAGGGAGGCACACGTGCCACAATATAAGGGGAATTTCTCTAGTGGTCCAAAAGGTCTTAAGGGTGAGAAACTTCAAGCACAACTTTGTTAGCTTGCACTTGAATATGCAAAAGAACATTAGAACAAATAATCACTTTAGAATATAAAGAAACAGATTTATCAATCTAGTTGTGAGAAAATATGCAGACATTTCTATCTTTCCAAATACTGAAGAGGATTTCCACCCTAAAAGTGTGTCAAATCTAAGTATACTTTGCGGGGAGCTTGGGAGAGTCTCCCAGCAAAACCATATTCCAAGAGAAGGGCTCTGGCTGAAATGGTTGAAAGAAGTCATGAATCTAATTCCATAGTTGTTGAGCTCTGGTATAGAACTAGAAGAGGTGCTTAAATGACTTAGCCTACCCACAAAAAGGGCAATGAGGGTCCTAGACCCCCAAGTGAACAAGTTGGCACCCCATTAGTAAGCCTTGGAAAAGAATACACCAAGCAAAGTGGGCGAGCTTTGGCTCAACACTTGTAGACCACATAGTAGAAAATATTTTACGCCAAACAGACACCAAGGATTGGAGGTGCCATCTTTGGTTCAAGTTTTCAATCATTGGAAAATGAGGCAAAAGCTATTGATAACCAAGCCAAGGCTTGTAATTTCTAAAAGGGATGTTTGGATACCATTTCTGGTCTTTCCACCAAGGCTTGGTGGCATAGATACCCACCTTATGAAGCATATCAGTTAGAATGACACTCACCAAGCCATTGTAACTTTCACGGTCATGGTTTTGAAAACCATATTGAGCACAAAAATATTCACATGAAAAAAATACTCATGGTAGGTCTATGAAATAAATTTTGAAGGGTTTGGATACCCTTCTTGTGAAACTTGAGAGCCTTATGCCAAGAAAGCTTAGTCAACGGTCGACTTGCACTAGCAAAAAGAGGTGACCACCACACATTCTACTGATTGAGTGAGATCCCATCACAGAATTCAAACCTAGACCAATGGAGCCAAGGCTTGACCACCTCCCAGGCTCACCAAATTCTTTTGGCAATGAAGGTTCCCACGATATGAACTAGCTCTCTCATAAAAAGAAGGTTTTGAAAGCCAATTCCCTTCTAAGGTCTATGGATGGGATATCCATAATGAATACAATGCATGAGGAGGATTTTACATGCCTTGCCACTAGTAAGAGCTTTGATAATCCATTTAACAAAAAGTGCAATCCCTTGTCACTGAGTGGAGAGAAGGCCAAGCCCACCAGAGTCTCTAGGCAGGTAGTAGAACTCCTAGGAAACATGGTGAAAACCTCGATGATTCTTAGAAGAGGCCTAAAAAAATTCATGGAGCAGCTTTCCTAGCTTAGCATACGAGGCCTTGGAAGGGGCCCAAAATGAGGAGTAATACACATGAGTCATTGCTAAAACTTTGGAGCAAATATGAAATTTACTAGCTAGAGAGAGCGGCTTGGTAATCCAGAAAGAAATTTTATGCTCAATTCGAGATAGAACCGCTTGCCAAAGATTAGTGAAAGAAGCCTGAAATCTAAAAGGGATGCCAAGAAATCAAAATATTTCACCAGGAGCAATCCACTTCCAACCATATTGCTATATCTAGAGGGAATTGGGAAGGATAGACTATCTGTAGCACAAATTTTTGTGCCATTGAATGGAATAACTAGAGGCCATAAAAATTGTCTCTAGGAAATTATCAAGAACAAATTTGACATTATTTTCTTCTTCCAGCAAGGTAAGTAAGGAATCATCGACAAAGTGACCATTGACCAGCTGGGCTAGTGAGTTAGGCAAAGAGAAGCCACAAACCAACCCTTGGGAGATAGAGTGAGCTAGAAGATATCCAAACCCCTCAACACCAAGCACATAAAGTGAGGAGGCAAGTGGGTAGCCTTAACGAATGGAGTAGAATAGACCAAAGGATTGGGACTAGTGACCATTAATGGTGATGCAAGTAAAAGTGTTAGAGAACAACATTTGCATAAACTAGATGAATTAAGGGCCAAATCCCAACATAGAGATCATAGCAAGTATGAAAGGCCATTCTATGGGGTCATGAAGCTTTGGCAAAATTAATTTTGAGAAAATTGACCTTTTAATTAGAGTGTCTTTCCCATTACATGCCTTCTTAGACAACAATAATGTTGTCTAATATGAACCTAGATTTAATAAACCAGTTTGCTCCAAGTGCACAATCTGAGGTAAAAGATGGAAGATTTTTCAAGCAAGAGCTTTGGAAATAATTTTTTAAGAGGCATTGAAGAGCATGATGGGCTACCAGTTACAGATATCCTTGGAATTTCTAGCTTTACGTATGAATTTTATATTACCTTTGTTAATAAGATTACCTAGGCTTTTAGAATGAAAAGCTTCAAGGTAAACCTTATGTAGATCTTTCCCTACACAATCCCAAAAGGACCTCGTAGAATTCATAGGGAACCCATCAATTCCTAGGGCCTTATCATCGTTCATAGTGTTGATAACTTATTTGAGATCTTCAATTTTGTGATCAATTGCTCATAGAAAACTTTCTAAGTTGAGGAAAGCCTATTTGGCACAACAACAAGACAATCTGAGAGCACATGATGCTGCTCAAGAGTATATTCTTGGGCTGTGAAGACCTGCTCGTAGTGCTTAACAAATGGCTAGAGAATATTAGGTAATTCAGAAAGCACATTATTTCCCTCTTTGATCTGCTTGATAGTAGGTGATGAATGCTTGACTTGAAGAGCCAAAAAAATTCTTTCGAGGAACGATCCCTAATTTTAAGCCAATAAAAAATGGCCTTGATTTGTGCCTCTCTAGTAGCATAATTATCAACTACTTGCTTTTGATGCCTTGACTCTGTAACCTTGACTTGTAGAGAAGGGGAAAAGGGGTTAGCCGCTAAAGCCTCAGTGGTAGAATGAATGTCAGGCATTGTTGCATCATAAGATCATCTGAGGAAGATAGTCAGTTGGCACCCATAAATGCCAAGAAACCTTGAAATGCAAGTGATGGCATCATTCCACCACATAATTTAACCAATATTGTGAGGTGGCCTACATTCCAAATTCTAGATAGTGTTGATGTGGGTCAGTGTGGGTTGATGACAATAGAGAGGTGTTCAAAAAAACTGGGTCCTACTAGCATGGGGCTACCTTAATTCTCATTCAATACAAAACAAAATGGGAATGTGGTCTGAAAACATCACATCCATTACCAACTTAATCATAAATGGGTAAGAGCTAGAAAAAGAGAAAAAAGATTGAATTGAGATCATAGCACAATCAAGGCATTTGAATATCCTATCAGACCTAGCTTGATAATTGCACCAAGTGTGCCAGAGAGAATGAGAGTGGTGGCAGCCAATATTGGACTCGAAAAGACCCAATTTATTATGCATGTAGTACTAGGCTTCTCTTTCTCCAGCTGCCCATCGAACTGGTAGAGTACCAGCCTTGTCATATGCCATCTCAATCATATTGAAATCCCCACAAAGTAGCCAGGTAGCAACTGACAATGAGTAAGCTATCCATCACTAGAGAAGAGATCTTTCAACAATATCATTTGAGGTATAAACATTAATAATCCCAAAGGAATGATTATCAATGTTCAAAAGAATCCAGATGACTCTATGTGTGGGGTCAGCCCCATGATCAACCACACACGCATGTCACCGTGGGGACAAAAGGGTGATCGTTCTGCCACATATAGCCTTGTGATTAGTAAAAACTATTTTACTGGCTGGACAAATAGAATGACAAGCTAAAGAGAGAAAAAAACCAACAACTTTCACTTTGTGAACAAACAGAACATCAATACCAACATATTTCTATAGAGTATCCCTAACAAAATACTTCCTATAGAGGTTTGTGAGACCTCGAGCATTCCAGGAAAGGAAATTCATGTTAGAAACTCCACCATTTCATCAGATTCTGGCTCTTCTAGAGAGGAAAAGTGTTTCTGCAAGAATTCTAGTGGGACTAACCCAATCTAAATGGTAGGAGACAAATGCAACCATTTCTCTTGAACGTATTCTCCTTCTTCCAAAGGTCAAGAAAGACTGCAAGACCTCCTATGAATTCCCTACATAGGAGGAGACTCAGTTGGCTACATTATCATAACTGAGGTAGGCTGGGGTGTAGCCGTAGGCCTTGGATGAATTGGAGTGCTATGAGAGCCTATCTAGGATTCCTTCCCATTCATAGAAGGTTTTGAAACTTCCTTTACTAGCTTAGGGGTTTTGGTAACTACCCCAGAGCCATTGGACTTATTTTTTTAGTTGGTAAGTGTTGTCCCTTTTTCCTCTGGTTTGGTAGTAGTACCTTCTTCCTGATGAGGCTTGTTAGCTTCTCATGGTAGAGATTGAGTATGGGGGACTACAAGACGAAAATCCTTAATATTGTGGTCAATAGACTGACATTGATAACAAGTGTTTGGTAGATTAAAATAAGTGACCTTCAGGGTATTACCGAAAGAGCCAATTTGAATATCAATAGAATCTTTCAAATCCTGTGAAAGGTCCACTTCGACAAAGAATCACTTTTGAGGGTGAGCTTGAAAGAACCTATCTGGTTCGACACAAATAACCCTCCCCAGAGAGGAAGCAATATGGCACTATAAAAAATGCAAACAAGGCAAGGGTAGACTAGGAAACTCAATCTAGACTAGAACCCACAACTTGATGTGATCTGAGGCAACAAAGTCCTAGGTCCAAGGTTGGAAAATCAACAAAGAGGACTAGACATACCAAGGACCATGATTTAGGATTGTCTGAACATGATTGAACTCCGCAAAGTGAAAAAGAAACAATCCTTTAGTAAAATTTTGGACTATATCAAGGTAGACCCCATGATTGAACCCATTCTTTAAGCACACTTTCAGAGGGATTCCTCCCAACAAAATAACTAACAAGAGTATGGTGCTCTAACCATTGACATGCAAAATCAAAATATGGCATGGGTAACACCACATCATCTGTGGAATCAAAAGACTTACCTCGTGGAATACTTTTAAAGCAAAAATATGGGGATGCTTGTTTGAAGGATCCATTGAGTAGAGCCTTCAAACCTCCAACACTAGCAAGAAATCTTGGGTTAGAGCCAATTGTAGGCATAATAAATCCACAAAAAATGCAGTAAATGTGGTCATACACATAAAGTGAATGAAAAATATTGTTCCTAAGGCACAGTATGATGGAAGAGGGGCCAAGGATGACCTCAGACACAAGAAACCCTAGCAGAGCTCATTCACCTTCTTTATTTTTTATTTTGAATGTATCATTCTATTTCTTGAAAAACTACTATTCATTATAAAAAATGTTTAATATTTTTAGTTAAATTAAATTATAGATATATTAAAAATATTATGCAGAGAACAAAAAGAAAAACTATTTAGAATTTTCATTTATATTTTTAAATATAAATACAAATAAAATAAAATTATAGATTAATATCTATAAATGAAACTATTAAAACAAAGCATAAATATATACTGCATTATGCATTTTAAAAAATAAAATTAAAAATTAAATACAAAATTACATTAAAAATAATTCTTCAAATAAAATAATTAAATAATAATTAGAATACTTAGAAAATCACAACACTCTTAAATGATTTTCAATCTAAAAAAAATTGGTAATCCAAAGGAACAGTTTAGATTTAGGACATGTTTTGGAGGTCTCACTTCTTGTCCATACATAATATTACAATAGCATGTTTTTGACACAGGAGGACACTCCCCTCTTGCAAAACCATAACATTTTACAATTTCCAGATAAACATACACAATCATATATTCACAAGTAGATACTCTCTACCAACCATTTGAATCTCAAATTCAATAAAGATTGCACACCCAAGTCTTACATATTTATTGTTATTTAGATCACAATTATACTCTTTTCATCAAACTACAATTAATATATATGTAATGGAAAAATTACAAATATCATAATCTTCACTAGTCTCATTCTCACTTCTTTCTCTCTTAAATATGCAACTCACATTCCAACTTTGGTGCCTCTTTATTGCCCATTTCTTCCCATTTCAATATTCTCATGCAAGTTTGTATGGTGTGGTCTACCATTTGTATTTTATCTGCCTCTTCTTCAATTTTAAAACTTACTTGGCACCTCTTCTCTACATTTACCTTTACAAAACCTATTATGTACTTCTTTGTGCATTTTTAATTCAAAATAAACTAAAATCACACACAACCTTTTCCTTCTATTTGCTAGTTTTAAATTTTAAAATGTACTCAACGTGGGCATAGTAGCCACTTCCTTCTTGCTAGTTGGACTCAACTTCTCCTTATTCACTCTCTTGCGCTGGCTTTTTATTCCACTTGTTGTTTCCCATTTACTTTTCTCCTCCATTGGAATTGATGTGGGGTATCTCACTAGGCATTCCCCTTCACTTTCTCACATAGCCTCTTCAATTCATCTCCTTTCTATTCAGATTGACCCCCCTGCATTCTTTCATTTGCATTTTTTTTACTTGTCATTTCTTCTAACAACTACATAGTATCTTGATTTTTATTTGTCTTAAATATTTTCTCTTTGCTTGCTAGTCGTGAATCTCCACCTTGAGCTTGGAAATTTTAACAATTAAATTTTATTCTCTCTTATATGACTCCCTTGATCCTTTTCTCTGGTGATTTATTTTAAAAATATTCTATGCAAAAACTTTAGTCTTCATATGCAACCTTGAGATGTGATTCCACTCAAATTTTTAGGTTGGCAATAAATGTTGATTTATTTATTATCGATAATACAATAACCAACAATGTATTTGCTCAATTGAAATCAAATTACAATGAAACATCAAGGAGAGACTATGCCTGACAAAATCGAGAGTAAGTGTTCATTTTATTTGAGACAAACAATCAAACTAAAAAGATGAATTGAAATAGACATTATGTCAATTGAAAATGACAATAATGTTAATTCACTCTACCTCCTAGACCATGAATTCAAAATTAAATCACAAACTAAAACTAAACAAATGAAAATCCTTTTGGGTGAGGTCGATAGTTGGTTCGCTCAAGATGCTCCTACATCAGATGCGTCAAGTAAGAAATTTGTGAGCATAGGCTCACAAAGGTGAAGTTGAGTAGTTGAAATACTCTTCCAGGTTGCAACCAACTTGCAACAAACTCCATTGTTTTCCAAAGTGCTCAAGATCAATCTTTCTTCCTCTTTTTCTAGCATCATGTCAAAATGTGCGCCATCTTCCTCCAATAATGCTCCATTCTCTTCATTCTCCTTCTTGTGGATTCACATTCACCATATGTCATCCTCCTTCACCAAATGCTCTCTACTCTCCTCTCCTCCTTTGTGGGATGGATCCAACCCATCAAAAATTGGCCACCTCCACCAAAATCCACTTGCATCATCCCACATAGTCTCTACTAGCAAATATGCAACATATACAAGATACTTTGTTCTCTATCCATCTCTCCTTCTACCATCATATTTGAAAAGAAGATATCATCATAAAATAAATTTACCTCAACTGCAACATTAATTTTTGTTGCAACATCTTTCGTGCATCCTCGTTAGCTACAACTTTTTGTTCTTCTCCCTTTGCTGCAACAATGAAAAAATTTTCTTCACCTTCACCATTCGCTGCAATCTCTTTGTTGCTCACTTCCTTATTTTTTTCATTTTCCCCCATGCCTTCCTCATGGCATTTCTTCATTGTAACTTCTTCAGTAGGGACTGCACTCACATCTTTCTCCTTCCATCTCGAACTGCAACACTCATTTCCACTGTCCTATTTTTTCTTCCCACTCCTCTTCACCAATTTCCTCTCATATTTTCCAATATTATTCTCCAATTTCTCTATTCTCATATGGATCTTTCCCACTTCCTCATAGACCATTTGTCCCATCTCCTCAAACTTTTTATTTTCTACCTTCTCCCAATATTATTCCCAAAACAATATTCTTGTGGGTCTCCTCATGACCCACCCCATGCTGTATGCTGCAATCTCATCTCAACTTACATGCTCTACATGTCTACGGTTTGTCCCTCTCGACTCCTAATTGCTTTGGACTCCTTACACACTTGCAACAATTCTCTACCACTTCACACACTCGTTTAGGTGAGAACTGCCTCACGGTCAATGATTTGTTCATACAACTCTACCCACAGGTCCTCGTGGATCCTCTCCACTCTCAAGACTACTTGCTCTAATACCATTTGATGTAGGAAACTCCCCTCTCACATAACCATAACAATTTACAATTTCTAGATAAACATACACAATCACATATTCACAAGTAGATACTCTCTACCAACCATCTTAATCTCAAATTGGAGAAAGATTGCACACTCAAGTCTTAAAAATTTATTATTATTCAAATCACAATTACGTTATTTTCATCAAACTACAATTAATATATTTGTAATGAAAAAAATACAAATACCATAATCTTCATTGGTCCCATTCTCACTTCTTTCTCTCTTAAATCTGCAACTCACATTCCAACTCTGGCACCTCTATACTGCTCATTTCTTCCCATTTTAATATTCTCATGCAAATTTGTATAGTGTGGTCTGCCATTTGTATTTTATGTGCCTCTTCTTCATTTTTAAAACTTACCTGGAACCTCTTCTCTACATTTACCTCTGTGCATTTTTAATTCAAACTAAACTAAAATTACACACAACCTTTTTCTTCTATCTACTGGTTTCAAATTTTAAAATGTACTCAACATGGGTGCAACAACCCCTTCCTTCTTGTTGGCTGCTCAACTCCTTTGTTTTCACTCTCGTGTGTTGTCTTTTTATTCTTCTTGTTGTTGTCCATTAAAAATTTTCTCCGGCTTTGGAATTGACGTGGGGTCTCTCACTAGGCACACCTCTTCACTTTCTCATGCAACCTCGTCAATTCCTCTCCTTTCTATTCAGATAAACCCCCCCTACATTCTTTCATTTGCATTTTTTCAACTTTATTTTCTTCCAACTATGTAGTATACATCTTGATTTTTATTTGTTTTGAATCTTTTTCTCTTTGCCTACTAGTTGCAACTCTCCACCTTGAGCTTGGAAATTTTAACAATTAAATTTCATTCTCTTTTATACAACTCCATTGATCATTTTTATTAGTGTTTTATTTTAAAAAAACATTCTATGCAAACTCTAGTCTCCATACACGACCTTGAAATGTGATTCCACTCAAATTTTTAGGCTATGTTCAATAAAAGTTGATTTATTTATTATTGATAATGCAGTGGCCAATAACTTACTTTCTCAATTGAAATCAAATTACAATGAAACATCAAGGAAATACTATGCCTGAAAAAATCAAGAGTAAGTGTTCATTTTATTTGTGATGAATAATCAAACTGAAAAATGAATTGAAATAAGACATTATGTCAATTGAAAATGACAATAATGTCATTTCACCCTGCCTCCCAGACCATGAATCCAAAATTAAATCTACTTTGAAACTAAACAATTGAAAATCCTTTTGGGTGATGTCAATAGCTGATTCACTCGGGATGTTCCTGCATTAATGTGTGTTGAAGAATTGTACCAAGTATCTTTATTCAAGAAGAAATATTTAGATGAGCCCCTATTGACTGCCTAAATCAAAGTGTCTTTAAAGACCTTCAAAATTTCCTTGATACTCCTCAAAAGCTTTGAAAATATTTGAGTAACTTACAAACTTTGTTTTCTTCTTCTAAAGCATTCCTTAGTAGGTATTACAAAATACAAACAAGGAGGAGGATCTCATTTTTGAAGAGAACGCAAATTACACTTAAGTGTGATTTATTCAATTTTTGCTACTTTAAGTGTGACTTATTTTTGTTAAACTAAGTGTGCTTTATTGTATTTAAATTAAAATGGGGTTTTTAATATAAGATTAAAATAAACACTTTTAGATGCACATTAAACATTAATAAATATTAAAACTTGGAAATTAAATATAAATTATAAATAAAGTAATTAGAAATTAAAGAAAGAGGATAGAGATAGAAAAACATATCTATTTTTCTGTTGTTTGATGCAAATTTGCAGGTGGTAGAAGGTTAGAGGACCTAGAGGAGCAACTACAAAGTATTATGAAATTGTTCATGGACAAGAATTGTAGTAGACACATACAATTTTACAAGTTCACTCATATTTGACAGAGGTGCTAGTGGCCATCTTTGGGTGTTAGTATCTAATAGGGGTAGTGACTTTATCTGGGCACTAACAACCTTACCTAGATGTTGATGACATTAACTAAGCATTGATGATCCTCTTTGGGTGCTAGTGTTTGACAAGGGCACTACTAAACTTCTTCAGATGATGTGTCTAACATGTTATATTTTGTGAATCTATACAAAATAAATTAAGGACCTAATGTCTATGAATTAGCCACAAAGCATAAAATAAAATAAATATAAGATGTCATGAGTTAACTCTCAGTTAGGAGATGAGTTAATTCAATCAAGTGAGGCATAAATGGCCATTTATTAGATAGAGATGGTACCTAACCGCATCAATCTAAAATTGATGTGATAGTGGTGACATTTGGTGACCTCAAATCAAGGGTGGCATATGCTATTATTAGCTACCAACGAGGGAAAGAAATTATCCTATTATCTTAAGTAAACTTAATAAAATATGTACAATATAACATGTCATATATATACTATTCTAGGTGAAACATAATATTACACCAAAGTGTATCTTAGAGAGACAAGTATAAATTATGACAATGACGCCTATTAAGATTAGGTGTGTCATTCACCTTACATAACTTAAGGACTATTATAAATTAGTTGTTTGTAGATGGGTAAATATTTTATATTTGTACAATAATGATGAAGTAGGCAAAGTAGGATGCCCAAGTGAGGATAGGGACATATGTAATTATTTTATTATTCTTTGGGACTTAAATATTATTGTAATGAGGTTTTGATGATGAGGTTATTTAATGGACTTGTTCTTCCATTATTAGTGGATATAAGATATAATTAGTGTTACATGGGGGAGTGCTTAAGAGTTATAATTGCAAACTTAAGTGGTGGAAGTCAAAGATTCTTGTGTAAGCTATTTTATATTTCAAAAAGGATCTACATGTGTTGAAAACTGTGTCTCAACCTTGTTACTAATGTTAATACTATAAAATGTGATTTTAAAACTTTAAAATAGAAAACTTAACTTGTAGTCCATAGAGTTCGTTTTGAGCTAGAATAAATAATTTGAGTTGCTTAAACATTTATTTTAGTGATTCTGATCTATTCAAGCTCTACAATTGAAAAAAATCGCACCCCACTAGCTTCCCTGATCAAAATTTATGGCCTCTAAAAGTTGAATTTGACACTAGAAATGTAAAAACATTTATGACACATAAAAGAGCTATAAGGAGTTACACTTGTCAATAAACTTATGAAATGTGTCAAGTGACACACCTTAAAGCATATTTGAATGGAGATAATCAATAAAAAATAGAATTCCCAAGTTAATGAACTTGGATTATGATGAGTTTATAATGGGAAGAAGGAATACACTATTTTTAGCTTGTGGACTCATCTTGGAATTTGGGTGGGACTTCTAACTAAGGATTTGAACACCTTGTTTTGAGTGGTTTGAGCTCATGGTTTCCAATTTAATATTTAATGGTTTCATGTATAGTGTGTCATATTTATTAGGTGTTCAAGATGGAGGTTTTGATTACAAGTTTTGTAGTGCTTTGGATGACAATTTTTTTTTTAAGTGTTTTTATAGGGTATATATGTGTCTTATGTCTTCTTGTAGTTACTTGTTCTCTATTTATTATTTCTTTCTAAGTTTTTACATGTTGGAGTAATATATATATATATATATATATATATTCCTTGAAGGGATAATATTGAAATAGCTACATATTTACTAGTTAAACTTTTTTTTTAGTAAATTTCTTAAGGGTTTGTAGATTATTTTCATAACATTTAATATCAAAGTTGAGTTAGTTTTATGGTTTGCATGTGGTTACATGCAATTTCATGTTATTGGATATAAGTTACATGTACTTGTGATGGATCCATGGCGATTCAGATCTAGGCACTCTTCCATTATTGATTTCTTAGTTTGACAAGTATGTTGAAATTTGTAGAAAGTGATTGGTTGTTTATTAGTCATGTATGTGTGATATTTTATTGTAGATATGGGAAATGTTTAGGAAACAACATGACAAGCACTAGAAGATTGCTAAGAAGTTTAATGGAACCTACATTAGGATATGGAAGCTCAAGGTGGAAGATCTTGGAGTTGGTTATGTATTTGTATGTTGCATGGTTGTGACTTGGAGCTCTTGTTTGGTATTATATGACTACCCTATAGCATGGTGGTTGTTCTCCCTCATGTTATGGTCATGTGTAAAGAAAGGTGTTCATGTTGGGTGCTTCTTTTGGCTTCTTGGTCACACAAGAAAAAACTAGCTGTGTTGATTACCATTAGGAGTACTTATATGCAGGAGCATCCAGGGGTACCAAGTGATCCTGCACAACCAAAAATATTTTAAAGTTTAATGATTGTGTTTTATTTTGATTTTTGGCTACATGTGTAAATTGTTAAAATTTTCAACTCCTCCAATGTAGCAGAATTTGGTGATGGATTGTGGGAAAATAAATTAATTAATTGATTCACTTTTTTATTTTTTTAAAATATTTGAGTTGTGTTAATTTTCTAAAAGGGAAAAATTCCATGTCCAATCCTGCGAGTGCACAATTATTGTAAATTGTAACTCCATTAAAAAACAATTGAAATTGCATCTTGTTGAACTAGAGTGATGGGAATTGATGGAATGGAGAGAGTGGGTGTAAGGTAGGAAGAAAAATTTGAATTTCACATTGAATGCACATGCCAAGAAGAGGAAATCCATGCTAGGAAGGAGTAATGAGCATTCTGGAGGTTTGTTTGGCATATTATTATTTTTGGGAAAAGAGAAAAGATTGTTTGGGTCGTAATTGTGAGGCCCAATCTTAGTAAAAATATCATAAATTTCTCATATACTAACAAAATTAAGAATTTCAAAATGATCCGAAAAGATGGAAATGAGGTACACCAAACCCAAAAACCGTTTGAGGAAATTATGATGAATGGAAGAGCTTCAAGATAGGTAGAAAGTGATGGGTTTTCTTGGTAGTTTAGTGGAGGTTGTTTTAAGAAACCAATAGCGGTTTCTTCTTACACAATTTTTATATATTGATGCTGCTCATTTGGTGAAATCGGCTTTGGAGGAGTTGCAGGTTTACATAACCAGATGTTGCTGGATTGAGCATAGGATTAGAGACTCCATTGTTGCAAATTTATATTTGCATAGAAGCCCATGTTGTAAGGGAGCTTATGAGCTTCCGCATATTGTAATCCAAATTCATGTTTGCTACAATAAAATATAGTGTTTTCCTTCTTGAATATGCTGTGCTATTTTGAGTTGTGTTATGAGTTTTTAGATTTGTAAGGGGAGTTTATTTCATCAAATTACATTGTAGTTGTGGTTTTAGTCCTTACTTAAGTGGAAGAATTAGATGATCATGCCTTGGTTGCATGCATGTTGTGGAGTTTTTCTTTTAATGACTTGGAAATCCTAAACATCCTAGTTCCCTCTTATGCATGTATATAATGATGGTTGTGAATTCACTTGTGGCCTAGATTTCTTGGCAATCCTTTGATCTTCTTAGATATTTGTACTTACATGTTTTAAATTCATGTTGCTTGGATTCTATGGGATTGAGTTTTTTATATTTTTATTTTAAATCTATGGTTATGCTTATCTTTTATATTCCATTTACTTCAAGTCACAAATTTGGGATTTCAAATTTGTTGGTTTCTAAATGATTTAATGGATTTGATTTTCATTTATGGTTTTAGATGTCAATCAAAATTTATGGTTTCGTATCTCATAAAGAGATAGAACTCAAGATTTTCTACATGGAGAAAATTGTATAATCGCATGCATACTTTGAACATGGCTCAAGGAGGTTGGTTTTGGCCTTCTCAATGCAAAATTATTGGAGGTTTTATTCACTCAATTATTTTTGTAGTGGTTGCTTGGTTTGGATTCCTAAACTATCAATTTCTTTATTGTATGGTTTGTGGCAAGTCGTCTTTTTGATTTATGCTTAAGTTGAAAATTTAACATGTTATCTTTGATTGTCTCTTTTTGCATGTCACTTCTGTGGTGTTGAGTCTCGTGTTGTATTTTTTGATGTCTACGAGTTTTCATGTATCTCTTTGGTTTAGTTGGACTAAATATCGTGTTTTTTTATTAATTTTAAGATGTCACATGTGTACTAGAGGTTTAGGTTGTGTGTTCCTATGTGTGCATGAAGAAGATCATATCTTTAGTGTGTTGTTGTCTTGTGTATGTTGGCTATATTGAGGCAAAAAGTTGTGGATTCTATCTAGTTTGTGTTATTTATTCATCATCATGCATTAATATGACCATTGTAGTGAGGTAGAGAAATGATTGTTTGGAGTGCTTGATATATTTGTACTTTAGGAACTATAACATTTAAATTTGGTTTCATGGGAAAATCTAGATCATAATTCAATGGAATTTTTTGTGTGGATATGTAGTTACTAGTATCTTCTTGGTGAGATCATATTTTTATTTTACTTTTGAGAGCTCCTCATGTTGTAGTTGATTTCTTTAATTGTCTAAAGACTATGAATGATCTTCAATTAGGAGACGCATGTCGTAGTTCCATGTGTAACTTAGGATCATTTTGAAAGGTTTGATAGTGATGTGGATTTTCCACTTTGTGATGGATGTTGGTGTAATAAAGAACTCTTTGATTTTTCCTCATGTGAGTAAGAGAGTTATTTGATAGTTTCTTGTTCTATTAGAAAAGGATGGTTATCTTTATTTTCATGAGGATGTAGATAATGTTTTCATAAAGATCCCTTTAAAATTTTAGTTGAATCGTAGTTATGATATGAATCACAAAATCATGGTAAGTTCTTGGTTTTTATACTGATCATTTAGTAGGAACTTTGGTGGTAGTTTATGTTAATTTTCTAGATGAGTGTTATGATCATTTTGCACTATGTGATTTTGGTATTATAAGGTTGTAGCTAGAGTTAGGTTGGAATGAGATGATTAATTATGAACATATATCTAAATGAGACTAGAGATATTTTTTGTTTTTTGGATTGTGTGTTGGAATGGTGAGTCTCTTGAATTGATTTTACCTAAAATATTGAAGAGCCTACACCTAGATTTGGATGTTAGTATGTTAGTTTAGCATGGAATTATTAAAGAGGTTTTTCTTTAGTAATAGAAAAATATTATACCTCACTCTCAGTCCACTTGGTAGAGAATGCTTTTTTTGTTAAATTTTCCACCTACTTTTTAGTTATATTCTATATTTGTGTCTTATATTCTCATATTTATGAGGATTGAGCTATGAATGCCAATTTAAGGACTTTTTTGAGGAGTAGATGTATGCTTATACTCTTAGTTGTCTCCTTATGTGTGGGTCTTAGGTTGTACAGTTAGAATTTATGATTAGTTTGAGTACATGAGATTTTTAGTAATTTCCCTAATTGTGGGAATGGTTGTTTGTTTGATCATCCTTTGGTTTGAGAAACTTACATTTATTTTGTTGTGTTTAAATTGGGGTTGAATGATTAGATGCTGAAAAATTATGTTTGGGAGTTTTAGAAGGAAATATTACTTTTCATAGCTAGAGAAAATGTTGGTATTGGTAGGGTATATTTTGATGTATATTTTCTCATGTTCTATTATTTATCTTAGAGGTTTGATTCATTTTGTATTGGATATGAGATTTTGTATAGTTGATTATTTATTATTAGTATAATTCATTCTTTGTAGTACTAGTGTAAATAATTGGATTTCTTTAATCTTTATTTTCTATGTGATGTGATGAAGTTGAGAGAGATATAGTGAGTAGGGAAGAGATTTTTGAAATGCTTTAGTTTGTAGGTTTATAGATTAGTGTGTGTTCTTTGGCACATGTGATGGAAGATTTATCCATGGCCACTATGTGAGTGTTGTCGGTGGAATTTGAATTCTTTTGTTAGTTTTATATTAGACATTGTTCATATAATGAGTGTCTTAGGGAGGCATATGCACCATTGGATTATTTTATAGAGGGCTTCAAATATTTTTTCATGTATTTGTTTGTTACCAATAGAGGAAATTTTTTTTAGGATGTCCAATGAATATATAGATTTTTGAATTATGATTGAGTTAGATATGTTGATAGTTGGAGGTCTACATGTGATGTGTGTACCGTATTTTGAGGTATGGTTAGTTGGATGTGTTAGAGATAGGTTATGGTCACTATTCTATTTATTATGTTCAGTATATGGCAGATACTCAAATCTTATTCTCAAGGAAATGAACTCTAGTGTATGTGCTTAGATTGAAGCATAACATTGATTTCTTATATTTTACACTTGGGCATAATGGATGATAAGAGTGGTTTGGTATGGTGGTCAGTTGGTGGATGTTTTAGACTTTATTGATCTTGTGAGAATAGAGAAATTTATTTTAGAACATGGTTAGATTCTTGGTAGTAAGTTCATTTTTTTAGCCCCTTATGTTTTTTCAATGTGAATATCAAGTAGAAGAATGTTAAGATTAAGTGTGATATTTACCTTGTCTATCCTAAAGTTTTTTGTAACATAATTGATCATAGATAGATAAATAATTTATGTCTCTCCAATAATCATTGAGTAGGACAAATTAGATTCCCATGTGAGGGTGGAGACATGCAATTATTTTCTCTTTGAGGATTTAGAAATATCAGTGTAATGTCGGAGTTGATAGTGAACCCAACAACTCCTAGAAATTACTTACAACCAAGAATCCTATCACATGAAGAGAGAATCCATTGGTTGTTTTATGAAACCCTAGAAAGAATCATGATAGACATATGTATTGAATGGATATAAATCAATACAATTAGATAAATGAATTATTATAAAAGAAAAAAATAAAACCCTAGGTGAGGATTAGATTAGATCATGACAAGTCCTCATTATATGTTGTAAGAAAACATGGATTAAAAATGGAAAAAATAACTCCAAATTAGCATAAGTGAATGAAGTAAAATGAAACCTAATGATTAATTGAAGATTGATTAATTACTAGATGATTATTTACTTACTCTAACATTTATGTATCTCCAATAATAATTGAGTAGGAAAAATTAGAAGCCCATGTGAGCATGGAGACATGTAATCTTTTTATCTCTTTGAGGATTCAAAATATCATTGTAATGAGGCATTCATGAGGAGTTTATATATAATGGATTGAAAGGGAACCTTCTATTATTAGTGGGTGTAAGATCTTGATATTGCTTCACTAGGGAGTTCTTAGGAGTTACACATGCCAACTTGAGTGGTATAAATCAAAGACTCTATTTATGTGTTGGTTCTCAAAGTTGAAAAACCTCAAATTCCTAATGAAAAACTACACCAATGTGCCAATAGGTCCAACTTAGGGTAGATAACTTGTAAGTTATTATTGGAACAATGAGCCAAGCGATAAGGATGGGAAATTATTTCTACTTTAAGATATTTTAATTTAGGACTTTTCCACATTAAAAATTAATTAAAAATAAAATATTCATCAAAATTTTGGAAAAAAACATCTATACTAATACATGATCTTAGATAATTTTTTGTTGAATGAATTTGTAAAATATTTAGTGAGACTAAAAAATTAGGGGGAGGACACACAATATTATGTTATATTTTTTTAGTAAAAAATATGACCACTTTTTGTGCTCCTAAAAATTGACCCCCTTGATCTCCACCATTAAAAAATATTGTTGTTTAGAAACTAGATTATAAGCACAAGTATTATTCTTCTCATCACATTGTCATTTTATGAGCACATGAGTGGGCATGTGCACAAAATGAGAGACCAAAAAGTGGCCACAACCACTTTTTTTTCCATTAAAAGGAAAGTGTGAGCATCTTATAATGTGTTGGCATTAACTATTGAGTCAAACCATGATCATTTTTAGTTCATTAAAATAAAATAAATATATGTTGAGCTCATTAGAGCCTAATCCCATTTCTCCCAACACCCTAATGAAAGTGAGGAAAATTATGAGTGTTTTTACAAACTATTTTAGTGAGCTCAAGCCAACACAATTCCTCCACAGTGTGCACAAGGTCAGAGAGGTAAGATTATAAGATTTTTAGTGGTTTAAATGAAAATGAATTTTGTTTCCATTTGTTTTGATTCATTTATTTTATTTTATTGAAGAATTGAAATCCTTTAACACTCCCAAACACTAATTCACCAAACATGTGGAGGAATTTATACTAAATAGAAAGAAAAGACTAACCCTCTTGAAACTCCTCCATATATTTCTAGACCTCCTTGTGACACACAAGAAAATTCATTAGATCAAATTAAAACCAACACAAATGAACTCCAAAATTTGATGGATATATTGAAAATACTAATGCAACTACTTCACATCAAAGAGTTTTCATGACATCTTTGAAATCTATTATTTCTCATATATATTCCATAAATGGACAAATAAACATGTGGTCCAACCTTAGAGAGGACACATGGTAATTATATTCTACAAAATTGGTGTATAAACAAGTAAAAGAAAAAATTGAAATATGATTTATGTGCATTGTTTATTGATTTGAGAACCAATACATCCTTTCATAGAAGTTGCAAAAAATATCTTCATTGGTGCCAGCTTTAAAAAATAATGAATTATTTTTGGGATAGGTGGTAAATGATTTTTGACCATCCCCTATGGCACAATAATTGGGTCCCATGATATTTCTTGATGAAACTCTATTATGAAATTTTCTTAATAAGATTCTAATTTTGATATGTTAGATTTTTAGGGTAGAAAAAAAGGCCATGCATGAGATAGGGAGGGGGCACATCATTCCTTAGACCATGTCCCAAGATTCCTAGGTAGGATAGGCATTCAACATGATGAAGGGATACTCCACCCAACACTCACATATGAAACAATAAAATAGATTCATACATAAATTTTCCAAAAGGAAATAAAACCACTTTATATTCCTTTAATGAAATGAAATAAGAATGTAGAAAATTACAATGATACAACCACATGGGCTTATCTCACTAAAAAGAGATTCAAATCTATTAGAAAACTCTACAAATCAGAGCCACAATCTACACTAAAGGAACCATCCTTTGTAACCTCACTTCATCTCTTCATTTGACACCAATAACTCTCCTCTCTTTCTCCACAACATTCAAATTTATAGAAAGTGTAACTCCCCTCCCCTTGAGCATTCAAAGATCCAAATGTCCATTTTTCTTCCCTTTGAAATTTTGGTAACCTCTAGGAGCCATAACTTTTGAATTGGGTGTTAGATTGATGAAATTTTTGAACTATTGAAAAAATCACAAAAACTTGAGCTTGAACCAAAGACCACATCTAGGAAATTTAGGTTTTTGGCCAATTTTTGGGCCTATTTGAGGCCTCTAGGTGACTCAAAATTGACTTTCAAGAATTTACAAGGGGTTTTGAAATTAAAAACATTTATATCTAATAAAATATAAATGATATAAAGTTTATTTTTTCACTGATGGATTAATTTTACAATTTTGAAGTCTATGTAAGATTTCAAGTCCATACATGCACAAGTGCCAACTTACTAAAAATAGAAGGGTTATTAGCCATTATTAAAAATTTATTCACCAAACCTAATAGAAATCAAATCAAACATTTTTTTTGGTGATGTGAGATTGCTCTTACACCTTGTATGATCCTTCATCACATTATGTGACAACCCCTTGGTTAAGAGCACTCCCTTTACAATATATAACTAACAATAATAATAGAAAATAGCACAAAAAATGCAAGCAAGAAACCATGATTTTCTATTATCGCTGGAAGAGAATGAATTTACATCATATCTCATTAGATCATTTGAAAGTTTCAAACAAATTATACTCCAGGCTCTTAGGTCTTACAACTAGACCATTATATCTAATTCTCTCTAGTATAGCTCCACCCCACCTCCTTTGTTAGCTAGGATTTTATTTTTCCTCTCTATCTTCACCAACAAGCCATCTCCTTTATTGTAACTCTTGCCTAGATTTATTGTATTTTCTATTTTTAGCAATGACCATCTAGAGTTTCTTCTCCATTTGATGTATTTTCATCGTAGATCTGATCTTCATTAATTTCATCATCTTTCCTTTCCTTAATACTACCATGTCACCCAATCAAAAATTAGGAATAATTTCCTCACTTTTTGCACTATCATCTCAAGCACATTTTTGATCCTGCCTTACTTTGAATCATTAATGACACGTAAGCATGTCATGTTGAGTTACTCTCATGTCTCCCCAATATTGACCTTTATTTTCAATACCTCTTTCCATCCATGTCATCATTTTGCAATTCACAATAACTATGTGAATTGATGTATCAACCAATTGCCATTCACCACCTCCCTATTGGGTCCTACAAAAGTCATTGCCGAGACTTCACTGTAATGCCCCATCTTAATAACCTAAGAATGTTGCAAATGTGTTATAAAGGTGTAATAATTTTTTTTAAATTAATAATATTAAGTTAATTAATTACATACATTCTTAAGTTAAACGACGTTACACTACTTTGAGTTTTCCATAAGCGACTTAAGTATTTCGCATTGCACTTAATAATTCATAACATAAAATAAACATTGCATAATAATTTAAATTCCCATTCAAGATATAATAAAGTACAAATACATTTCCATACATTGCATTGATATGATGTTACAATACTCATCCATCTGATGAGATAGTTCAAATAATAGATACAATTTTACAGAGAATCACCTCTTATACATTTGAGGGATAATTTTACATTTCAAGTTACAATATACAATGATGAAAGAATAGAAGGAATCCATGTGCGAGCTCTCCATCCATGAAGCGCTCAATGCAACAAACATACTGGGGACCCAACGGAGTAAGGTGCACGTTCCACCCAACTATGTGGTACCCGTAGGTCCACCCCCTGTGCTAGGAGATAGTAATAAGGCTACCTAGACCAAATCTACTAACCCTAGACACTAGTACATACAAACTATTGGTTACATTGCTTCCAGATTTGACAATTGATTTGAAACACAAACACAAGGTTTAACTGTTATTCTAGGTGGAGTGTCATCACAACGATGCAATGGTTACCCTGGTATTTCTTCCTAGGTCCCGGCCCCCAATCCTTGGGTTACCCTGGTAACCTCTTACGAAACCCGACCCCTATTACATACAGTTGCGAAATCAAATGTCCCTTAAGGAAACGAGACATCGATTTTCCATTCCAGGCCTTCTCGATTTATACTCATAACTATAGTAACTTATGAGTCATAAACGAGGCATGCATATCTTGTTAAATGTTTTAGATCTATCTACTATGTTATTTAGTTTTCACTGACTTACTTAACTAATCGTAAGTTACCCTGACACCACTTTGTGTGTCGGCCCTTACGACTAGCCACTCCCCTAAACATAACAAGGTTACTAGGTTCTCTGTCTAAGGTTTACAAGTGTACACATAGCCATAATCATTATAAAAGACTAATCACATTACAATGAACAACGACCAATATTCATAACTTTGGTGTCAAACCACCAACAAAACTATGTACACATACTTAGAAAACACTTGATATTTTAATTATCAATCACATTCCCCAAATTTAACGGTTGGTCTGGAAGACTTGTTTATTCTATGTTTTCCCAATTTGTCCAAAAAGGAAAATATTTAAAACAGATTGAAATAAATTATTGCTTCTACTTTAGGATATACTAAATCCTTTCAATCAATCAAAAATAACTAGAATTAAATTTACTGATTTCATAAGAAAATTTGCATCATACTGTTCTAAAATTGACATTCTCAATTTAACTAATAAATAAATATATTAATTATTCTCTTGCAAATTAAACTATCAAATTTATTATTATTTTTTTTATATAATAATTTTCACAAACTCTTATATTTATTCCAATTCATAAATAAATATAATCATACTCGAGAAATACAAATATAATCATATATATATATATAATTATATATTTTAATATAAAAAAAAAACATTATAAATAAATAATTCGAATCTCATGTTTGTTTCCAATTCGCAGTATTCATATAAAGAAAACTATTTAAAGGAAATATATTAAATAAAAATAAACAAATATGAGGAAACCCCAGCCGTGGCCCTAGCGCTGTTCAAGAGGGAAGGGTGCGGCCTTCCCTGTGGGAAGGGCGCAGCCTTCCCAGGGCTGCGCCCAGCAGCCTAGCTGCTGTGCGCAGCTTTGGTTGGCTGCGCCCACCACCAGCACATATGGGGAGGGTTTCGACCCTCCCCCAAACCAATTTATTTATTTATTTTTATAATAAATAAAATCCAAACAGAAAACAGCGTTTCCATGGCATCTGACCTGCGAATTTTATTTCGTATGACAGATTTTATTTTTATAAAAGATTTTTTTTAAAAAAATAAAATAATAAATTCAATTCACAGTAAATATATATATATGTCTTAAGATCTTTTAAATACAGACAATATATTCTGACTGTATTTTCTACAGAATTTGAGAAGACTTAATTCTGTATAGCAAATTCATTATAATAAATTATCTACAGGGGAGATTTCTTTCAAATTACATAATCCCCTAAATTTTAATCAGATTCAACAAAGAATAAATACAAAAATCTTTCCCAAAAGATACTATTTATTTTTTAAAATCTTTCAAATACAGAAAACACAATTCTGACAAAATAAATCTTCTTCTACAGAAATTTGAGAAATTCTATTTCTGTTCAGGGAAATTTTTTTTTTAAATAATTTCAGCAGAACTAAAACACAGAGATTTTCTTTAGAAATTTTCTAAAATCATCAAATTTTCACACAATATAAATAATTTTCTTTTACCGACAGTTTTTATTACAGCAAGTTGAAAACCACAAGAAAAATACCTGTATCTCTTTGCTAACTGATGAGAAGAAGCTTTGTTGCCTTTGTTGCCTGTAACCTCCAATCCTTTCCCGTACAGCAAAACCCAATCCAATAACAAGATTTCCAACTAACACAATAGATCCTCCCACCTAGGGATCTTCCACAAAGTAATAACTACTCCAAATCACAGAGAGGTAACAAATTCTTAAGAAATCAAAAAAAATTTCACACAGAGAAACAATTTTGCCAATGCCCAGAAAATTTCCCCGAGGCAATTGAATAACCCCGTGCAAATTCCCGAGATCCTCAAAATAACCTCCGTAACCAAATTCCAACAACCTCATAAAAGCACTGGCACACTTGTCGAGAAGAGGTTATCAAAATATCTTCTCTTTCTCGGCAAATTTTGCCAATTAACTTTTGCATGCAATTTATTTAATTTATTAAATTTAAAATTTAAAACTCAATTTTCTTTCAATTCACATGCAACTTAATTCTAATTTATTTTCTAATTTTCTAATATATTTAAATAAAATATAATTTATGCACTTAATAATTTAATCTAATTAATTAATTTATTTAATTAAATAGTTAAATCCTTTTAAGACCAACTATTTAACTAAATAAACTAACTAATGTATTAAATAACCAAGTAAATAAATTTCAATCATATTTAAATATTAATTAAAATAACCAAAATTAAAGCATAATAATTAACATTAAATTTTAACCAACATTTACCTTTTCAAAACAATTTAACCAACAGAAACACATTACAACCTATGACTCAAAACTGAAACTGACAGTGTACTAAAACTAAGGTTAAAGACCGGACTAGGATAAACCTAACTACTATCTCCCATTCAACATTTTCCGTTGAGTCTTGACACGCTTAGACCTGATTACACAGGTGGAGTCGGTGTCATGTACCTGCAAATCCTGCAACCAAGCAAACAATGTACATACATGTATATATATAAAGCATAAAACAAGCACACCGTGCAGAGAAAATCACAGATATCACAGGGCACTCGCAAGCGAGTGATGCGATTTTGTTCTCCACACCCATACACTCACAGAGAACTGACTCAATAAATATTGTTAGTCCATCATAAACATGTGCATATCCATAAACAACTGAAAGTAAACATCTACACCACGTCATATCATGTCTAAAAGCAATAAACATCACACAAAGTATCATCATGTCACAGAATAATCCATGATCGCTCAAAACCAGCGATCAAAGTATCCAACAAACATAATAAGTCTAACAGTAGGAAAAAGTATTAACAGAAAGCATAGACATAAACAGAGGGGTACTACATTCATAGCATCAAAGTGACTTCATACCAACTCCATCTGATAACCAAAAGCCTCCTCGATAAAGCTTTGTCAGAATTTTGAAGGGACGCCTAATGATCAAAATGTCCCACCGATATATTTATCTACCTTCAATGTGAAGACTTCACAACCAGGTTCACCGCTGTCACCTTCACTATCATTATGTTAGAGAGACATGAAACAAGAAAAATTTTGTGTTCTGATTAGTCAATTGTTCACTAGTTGTGAATGTAGATGTCAGAGTTTGTTTGAGGTCCAAGAGAAATTTTGTTGGTCTTGATTTCTCTTTGGATAATTCTTATGACTTGCAGTTCTAGGTTAAGTTGTTATGATCATATTGATAATACAGTATCTGGAAGGATTTTATCATTCTAAGAGTTGCATGTGCTTAATGTGTTCTATGTTTTTTACATTGGTTTGACCAATCTTGTTTGAACACTACCTTCAAATTGATGAAGAATGTTGGGAATACTTGGGTCCTCATCAAGTGTGTGTTTAGGTTGCCTCATCAAATTCCACCCTTGATGTTTTGGTGCCAACCTAATTTGAATTTAATGATGGTTGACAAAGTTGAAAATGTGTCATAGTTGAAGATGGTATAAATACAATACAGAGTTAGTGGTGAGAGAGTACAATGAGATAAGTAAAAGAAATAGATTGATAGACAAAAAATTATGTGAATCTTTGAAAGTATGTGATATGAGTGTGGTAGGTCAATGCGAAGCCTAAATGTTGAGTTTCTAGATGCAATGAGCTGAAGGTGGTCCAATCAGATATTCATGCATGTCAACAAGTGGTTGAGAAAATTGTGGTGGAATGATTTGTTCTATTGAGATTGTATTCTCTTTGTAACATATCCCTTCTATCTTCTTTGATATCTTAAGTAGTGATCCCTCTGGGTGTTAACCTTGTTGGAAAGTGAGTCCTGATCTAGATAGTGAATCATTCTTTTGGAAGTGAGCCTTTTTCCTCAAACAACAAGCCTTTGTAATTGATTTTGATATTATCTATAGTGTGAGTTAATCCTCACCATGTTTTTTCCTTCATTGGTTTTCCCATGTAAATTTGGTGTTACTATGTTTGTTTGATGGTTTTCAATTTCTACACTTGCACTTAATGTTTAATCATTTTAGTAGAGTTAAAGAATTGTGATTGATCCAAGTTCTGGTGAATGTTTTAAAGTCTAAATTTGCTACAATTGATTCATCCCCCCTCTCATTTGTCTTGTTCAACAATTGGTATTAGAGCTTGGTTCCTTGGAAAAGAGCTTAACCACTTAAGGAAGGTTTGGGATGGCTGGCAGAATTACTCATGATTATCTGAGGCCCGATGGAACTAATTATGCTATCTAGAAAATACTGATGGAAGAATATTTGGAGATTATGGATATGATGTGGAGAAATTTTACAAGAATACTTACAATCATCCTATTAATGGTTTGAGTACAACTAATGAGAACAAGGAACATGAAGTAAACAATAAGGAAAAGTACATTTTGAAGAATAGTCTCATACATTCAGAGTTGATTAAAGTTCAAAATATGAAGACTGCTAAGGAAGTCTAGGATGCTTTGGAAAAGGCACATGAAGGAGATGAAAGGGTCAAAGAGGAAAAATTGCAAAATTTGGAGACACGGTTTGAGCTCTTATACATGCCTGAAGATGAGAATGTTAAAGCTTATGTATAGAGATTGAATGAGGTAGTATTTAGAATGTGAGGACTTGGTGCTACAATAGATGAATCTAGGATTGTAAAGAAAATTCTTAGAACTCTCCCTAATGCTTAAAATGAAAAAGGTATGTGCTATCAAAGAACATATAGATTACAAGACTTACACTAAGGATTAGTTGTTGGGAACTCTGACATCTTATGAGGTGAGAAATCTAAATTTGAGAAATGGATCTAAATCAAAAATTTCTTTTAAGGCTACAAATCCTAAAAATCCAGACAAAGAATGTCTTGATGAAGTAGAAGCTAAATTTGTGAGAAAGATGAAGAAAGGATTCAACAAGTATGAAGGTAAGTTACCCTTTAAATGCTTTAGTTGTGGAGGAATAAGACAATATGCTTCTAACTGTCTAGAAAGAGCTAAGTTGAATAAACAAAGATATGAGAAAGAAAAGAAAGGTAAGAAGATCAATATAGCATATTATGTGAATGAGGATGCTATTATATTTGACATGTAATTTGATTATGGAGATCCTGATGACAATGAATGCTTGTTTTTGGCTATAAAAGATGAACCTACTTCTGTGAATTCTAAAAAATAGGTGAAGGAATGCCCTTCAGAGAAGGAGAAAGTAAAGGTACTAGAATCTCTTCCCTACATGCTAAACAAGAAAAGAACTATTTGGTTCTTGATAGTGGTTGTTCACATCACATGAATGGTGATAAGAGAAAGTTTGTTAAACTTAAAAAATATGATGGTGGCTTAGTTATGTTTGAGATGATACTGGTGCTAAAATTTGTGGGATAGGTTCAATAAGTTTTGATGGAAAGCATAATACTGATGATGTCTACTATGTTAAGGGTTTAAGGAATAATATCTTGAGTGTTGGAAAAATGTGTAGTAAAGGATATAATCTTGTATTTGGGGATGAAAGATGTGCATGATCAGGAAATATTTTAGAATGGTGATTATTGTAGGAAAGAAATTAGAAGGAAATATATATCAACTTAAGGGTCTTGGTGGACAATATTTTATGAATAAGTTTAATGATAGTTGGTTGTGGCATCAGAAAATGTGTCATATGAATTTTGATAACTTGGTGAGGATTAGTGAAATTCATACCATGAGAGATTTACCAAGGATTATAAAGATCATTAATGCTATTTGTAGTAATTATTAGTTTGGTAAGAAAGAAAGAAACCATTATAGATCAAAGGAAAAATATACTACTGGAAAACTAGATTTAATTCATGTAGATCTTTTTGGTCCTAAAAGAGTGAGAAGTCTGCAAGGTGAACGATACTTTATGCTTTTGATTGATGATTATTCTAGGTATACATGGGTTACATTTCTTGGAGAGAAATCAAATGCATTAGATAGATTCAAGAAATTCAAAGCTATAGTTGAGAATGAAATTGTAACGACCCGCCACACAAACCCCAAAGGACACTAAAATATCTAACATTTATGACATTTTTTTTTAATGTAAACTAATATGAAGTGTACATTAACACATATCACTAGTAATAAACCATGCATATATGATATCTAACTAAGTCCCTTAGGGTAACATGATTGCATTACATTTCAAATA
The DNA here is from genome assembly GCA_007258455.2 of Sequoia sempervirens. Taxonomy (NCBI): domain Eukaryota; kingdom Viridiplantae; phylum Streptophyta; class Pinopsida; order Cupressales; family Cupressaceae; genus Sequoia; species Sequoia sempervirens. The sequence continues at coordinate 152,963,469 of VDFB02252616.1, forward strand.
AATCTAACACAACACAACTCCCATAATGATGATTAATTAATCATGAGTATTCCACTTAACCATTATATAGAATTAATTATCAATGAAAAAACATCCATAACATTATATAAATGAAAACCATCCATCACATCTAAGAATTTAATATAAATATTTCCATAAATACAACACCATTAAGGACCACATACTGTGAAACAATAAACACATAATAATACAAGGATCATCAAAAAATATTTAAGCATGCATCAATGATCATAAGATAATGCCAAAGATTACAATCATTACATTTATGATATGAAGATAGATCATTCAAGGATTACATCAATACAATAGTACTTCCCAACATGAACAAGAATAATTCAACTAAAATGAATGAGTACAAAGCATCAAGACTGATCCAACTCTAGTACATCTCAGAGTCACTGCAAATAGTACCACACTGCACAACTCTATCTTCAACTGGGGACCCAATGGGGTTGGGGTGCATAGCACATTCCACCTGACCACGTGGGCCCTAAGGCCCACCCCTATGCTAGGAGTTGACAAGAAAGACCCACAACACAAATAGTCAAGTAGAAAGGCTACAAGACTCAACAAACAAGAGTAACAACAAACACAAGGAAACATTCACTACTAGAGGAACAAAATCAACAAGGGGGAAACAAAAAAATGCAAGGTTGCTAAAGGGTAGAGTGTCATCACATGGCTTGACATGGGTTACCCAATGCAGATATTCATAGGTTACTGGCCCTCATCTTGGGTTACCCTGACAACTTCAACCAATCCCCGACCCCCATTCTTACACATGCGAAATCAAATCACCTTTCATGAAGAAAAGGTAGTTGATTTTCCATTCTAGGCCTTCTTGTCTCATCCCAACCCTAAATGAGCACTTGGTCCATGAAAGAGGCATCCATTATCTTTTATTAATGTGTGTGTACTACCCATTCCCCTAATTATTTATTAGGTTATCACTTGATTAACTCAAATTCCACACAAGTTACCTTGGATACCACTTAGGGTTCCAACCCCCATGGGAAGCCACTCTCCCTACTAGCAACAAAATCTCATAATCCCAAACTGGGTAAACCAACTTGCACAAACTGTTTAAGCCAAATAAGTAAATACATCCAGTGAGGCATGCACCATCTCATGCTAAAATTTTATAGTTAAATAAAACACTTTCAAGTGCAAGGCTAAACCCACCAAGGTCAAATCAAACATAAAAAATAATAGTTCACAAAGAAACAATATGAAAACCAATTATAACGCAACATTTTTCTTTCCCCTTCTCTAGAAGCCCAAGAAGAACAACTAACCAAGAACTCATAAACAAGGGTACAAATCAACATTACAAGTTTCAACACGGATTCAATGAATAAAAATATCGTCAAATTACAATAACTCAAGAGGGAGACAAATGACATGGAACCATAAAAAATCAACTTTAAATTTCACTAACACAATCGAAATGATAAATCTCAAAGAATATTTAACTCACCATTATATTTTATCTTTTCATTAATTGGGAAATCATTTAAAACAATTAAAGAAATTATATAGCATATTTTATAAGTATCTTACTACACCTTTAACTCAATAATAATTTAATTTCCCTATATCTACTTACATTTTCATATTCAATTAATATCCTAAACCATTTTATCATAATTTATTTTCTAAAAGAAACATAGTTAAATAACATAATCTTTTCTTTTAATTATAGAACATTGCAACCAAAGAATAAATAATGGAGACTACATAAAAAAACCATTTAGTCATTCATTATGAAGTCATTTGCAATAATGACTCCATTTTATTTGTTCTTCACTATAAAAATCATTTTAGAATAAATTTTGAAGAAACTATATAAACACACAAACAAATTTCCTTTATTTAAAATTGTAATATATAAATATCATTGTAAATGATTATATATATATTTAAATGCTTTGTTATTTTGAACAGCTAGTATTTCATATATTTTAATATTCTTAATTGGATTTGAGTATTTTAAAAGATACCAAAATATGTATAAAAGACATGAATATGGATGTAATTACATTAGCCAATTTGAAGAAACCATATAAACACACAAACAAATTGCCTTTATTTAAAATTGTAATATATAAATATCATTATAAATGATTATATATATATATGCACACACACACTTAATTTAAATGCTCTACTATTTTGAGTATTTAATATATTTTAATATTTTTAATTGGATTTGAGTATTTTAAAAGATACCAAAATATGTATAAAAGACATGAATATGGATGCAATTATATTAGCCAATACTCTAATCTATATATATATAATAAATGATAACGAATAATAAATACTATATAATGTTGCATGTATATAAGAAAATCAAATGATAATGTTCTTAGACCAACATTTAAAACCGAATACTTAAGGAGAGTAATAATAAACATATTCACTAAAGACTAGCTATTGCTAGCAGATTTGAAAGAAAATAATAACTGAGGCCTTAACATTCTAAAATTTTCAAAATACAATATCCATACATAAATATATTTCCAACTATCGATAATACAAATGGAGTAGACCAAACCAACATGCAATGGATAGAGAGAGCTAAGGGGGTGCACACCCTGACAAGGACGATGGGCCAGTTTTGCATAGTCGCCCCTCCCAAAATAATTGAAATCATGTTATCCTAGAATATTATGCTTAAACAATGGAAGACTAGGTTTCAACATCCTAACCTAAATTATAACAATGAAGCAAGAAGAAGAAGAAATGTAGGAAAAAGAGGGAGCCTAGGAAAAATGCCATACCTAGCTCGCCTACATGTCGTGACTCACAATAACTGTGAACTTCAAACACATCAGATTCATCAAGAAAACACAATGAGAATGCAATAATTATCTCCCCCTATCATTTTCATGAAGCCGACTCCCCAAATTAAATCTATATTTAGAAAGAATGATAGCTATGCCTTTAAAATTGGCTGCCCACACAAACATAAACTCTACAAAGCATGGTTTAGAAACTCAACCATGCTAGAAGTAAATTTAATCCAAATTCTAAAAGAGGCAAAAGGACTGAATTCATAGCCCAAGCACAAGACACCCTACATGGGTTGCATGAAATTCAAAATTCCTCAGTCGATGTAAGGGACACAACAACATGGTGAGGATAGAGAAAGAATGACTCCATCATCTTTCCAAGATGCAATATTCTTGTGAAGGACAAACGATGATGCTAAATGAACAACTGAAACTACTGTATGCAACCATTCTACAAGCAATGACATAGGCTAGCTATGAGGCACACCAACATCATCTAAGGTGGCTTCAAAATCATTCAAGCCATTCACCAAGGAAGTAGTGATAGAATTCTAGTTACCTCATTTGTTTTATTTTTGCTTACTCTACCCAACAAAATAGGATAATCGGGTGGCTATACCAATCAGACCCACTCCTAACTAAAAGGAAAGCTTTCTACACACAATTTGTAGCCTAAGACAAAATTCAAGAGTCGTTGGAAAGTTCCATTTATTATGGCATTTAAATCTAGCCATTCAAAACCCAAACACATAAAACAATTCTAAAGTAAAATACTACCACACAATGATTGCATCGAATGAAGAAAGAATGAGATGATATCAAAATTGAATGTCAATTACACTCCAAAACAACCAAAATAAAATCAAGTTTTCCTACCTAAATTCCTTCACTCACAACAAAGAGGACGAACCAAAGACCTCTGTAGCTTCAGATTCTTCCTTCAAACTTGATCACTCTCTGAGATTAATTTTCTTTCAAACAAATCAAAACCAAAACTATAATCTTTTAAGAATTATTTTGCAGAGAAAAGTTTTCTTTTTGAGAAAAAAATTAATTGATCCCACATTTCTCCAAAACCCTCCATACTTCAAACCAAGAAAGAGTTTTTTTTTCTTACTTACCAAATAAAAATCCAAGACGAGATAAGATAAATCAAAACTAAAAAAATCAACAAAATAAGCAAGTTTCCTGATCGACACTCCCTTTGAAGACATGCATGTGCACACATAGTCTTTTTCCATCTTTTTTCTATTTTCACTTGTTTTAACATCAGTTCAAAAATATTACAATCTAGATTTACTTAAAATCACATTATTTTACATATTTAAACAATTATCCTCACAATAATAAATTATTAATTATTATTAATACCATTTGAAACAATACTTTGAACAAAACTATTTAGTTTAATTATTTCTTAATAGACCATGTAATTTATATTAAATCATAAAATATAATTTATTTAATTATTATTTTAATTTCCAAATTCATTTAAATTACATTGTAACAAATTTTAATTTAATTAACTAATTACACAAAACCACTTAAAATATTAAGTTTACCAAATAATTCAATAGGACAATAAACAATGAAAACACAATTAAACACTTACTCAAATGCACAAAAAGGCCAATATGGAGGGGTACTACATCCTCCCTCTAGGTTTCAACTTACTCCTAGAAGTTGCAAAGTGAAATAAAACTTATGCAATCCTACAAAACATCATCACAACAACCACATGAAAAAATCAAATACGGGAGACACCAACAAGACAACTATGAAAACATAAAAACCATACCAAAAGGGTTACCAGATGGGGATACTCATCCTCATCAAGGATGATGGCAAGGGTTGGGGACCTTCTTGTCAACTCCATTTTTTTCCACATCGCACCCATTGGGTTTTGTAAGGAATGCTTAGACCTGACAGTGTTGGGGGAGTCGATGCTTGGTACCTGCGACCTGCATCAAAACAAGATGTCAAGCATATATATATATCCAATAGAAAATACATTGTGAGAGGAAATCGCAACATAGTAGGGCACTTGCAAATGAGCAATGCTAATTTATCCTCTCACCAAAACTTCAAGAAGTAAACACATCATCATAAATATCATAAAGTAATTATTTAATCAAATGCATAACAAGGATAGTACTATGTCCATATGATAAATATAACCAGTTAAATCCAAATATAATGTCAAACATTATGTATCAACATAACATAAACATCCGAAAAGAGTATCATAATCATCCAAGTAAACTAAATTATCAATCAAACAAATCAAAATGGTGAACAACCACCAACATAGTCTCAAGGTCCATAAGATACCATAAAAAGTGTCAATGCAAAGAAAACATCACGAGAGACATAACAACAACACTAGAATCCCATTGGACCCTCATGAGCTCATGCACAGGCTCTCAGGTCAGCTGCACGACCTGTACCGATAGCCTAAACAACCACACCCTAATGCCCAAACTGGTGGTTATCAACTTTCGTAAATACTTGGTGAGATCTACCCGCATCACCCACCATTGGCTTGGAAGCAGATTTGCTTTAACTAAAACCCATAGTGTTCCTCTGCGGACATTTCCTAGCAACGTGGCCCAATTGGCCGCAAGAGAAACAACCTGGCCCTTAGAAAAAAAAATCTATCACTTGGAGGTACATTGGACTATAGAACATTGCCCCTGCTAGCTGCAATCTAGGTGCTTTGTGCAAGTTGCTCAGACTAGTTACACTTGTTACACCACCAGTTTCAGTTCTTCTTGGAGTGAGAACCACTATCACCATGATGAGATTGTGAGTTCCTAGGTTTAGACTTAGTGTTGCTACTATTGTTCACCCTTGGCGGCCACTTGATGGCCCTTAGAGGACCCCAGAGCTAGAGACTAACCACCTTGAGGCCCCAATCCTATTGGGGGTGCACCTCCATTTGGAACACCCGTATGACCCCTAAGAGTCATACCCACATTCTCCACTAAACTAACCCTCTCCATAGCCACCTCCATAGTCTTCGAATCAAAGAATCAAAATCTTGCATTGATGCAGGCATTCAAGTCCCTAATAAAGTGATGAAATAGCATACCCTCATCATCATTGATCCCAACATATTTCTTAAGTTCATAGAACCGACACTCATACTGTTCTATAGACATCGCTGTCTATTTCAGCTCATGGAACTTGTTTGTATGATGTTGTCTACAATGTTCTAATAGGAAATAGGCTCGAAAGCTTTCCATGAATAACTCCCAAGTCACTAAACCAATATCTATGTGCAATTTCTATTCTTCTAATTGCTACCATGTGGATGTGAAACCTTTGAGGTGCATGATGGCGCACCTATCCCTAGTATTACTATTGTAAGGATGCATAGCGAAAACATGATCCAGATCAATTAGCCAAGTTTCAGCCTCTAGTCCTCCACCAATACCATCAAATGTGGGTGGATATTCCCTCAACAAGTCTCTCATGTGACCAGCTACCACAACATTCTGATCCACTAGCATATCTCCCCTTCTCAGTGATCTCTCTCTCTCCCTGACCACCCATTACTCCTCTTCCTGTCTAGGGCCTAAGTGGCCACGTACCTCTTCTAACAACTATCATAATTGCATTCCATCAAACCTTAGTTGCTCTAGATTCAAGCCTCTACCTCTTGGATTGTTTTGGGAACTTTGATGTTCCTTATGTTTCAAACCGTGGGAGCTCAAAGACAACAAGCTCTAGTAGTTGGCTCTGTGACCACCATCTTAACCTCTACCATAGCCATTACCCTGACCCTTACGCATGTTTCTATGCAAAATAAGAGGGGAATAAATCAGTTCAAGAGTTAAGCGCAAAGGTTAGCCTAGTGGGCTCAATCTACCTAGAGTACCCATTGTTTTCTAACCTAGCTCTAATACCAAGCTATAACGCCCCACCACATAAAACCCAAAGGACACTAAAACATCTAACATTTATGGCACATTTTTTTTTTAAAGTAAACTAATATGAAGTGTACATTAACACATATTACTAGTAATAAACCATGCATATACATTAACAAACTAAGTCCCTTGGGGTAACATGACTGCATTACATTTCAAATAACTCTAACATAACACAACTCTCATAATGATGATTAACTAATCACAAGTATTCCACTTAACCATTATATAGAATTAATTATCAATGAAAAAACATCCATAACATTATATAAATGAAAACCATCCATCACATCTAGGACTTTAATATAAATATTTCCACAAATACAAAACCTTTAAGGGTCAGATATTTTGAAACAATAAACACATAATAATACAAGGATCATCATAAAAGATAAGCATCCATTAATGATCATAAGATAATTCCAAAGATTACAATCATTACATTTATGATATGAAGATACATCATTCAAGGATTACATCAATATAATATTACTTCCCAACATGAATGGGAATAGTACAACAACATGGAATAATACAATTGAAATGAATGAGTATAAAGCATCAAGACTGATCCAACTCTAGTACATCTCAGAGTCACTGCAAATGGTACCACAAGCACAACTCGATCTTCGGTTGGGGACCCAATGGGGTGCATAGCATGTTCCACCTTACCATGTGGACCCTAAGGCCTACCCCCCATGCTAGGAGTGGACAAGAAAGACCCACAACATAGATAGTCAAGAAGAAAGGCTACAAGACTCAACAAACAAGAGTAATAACAAACACAAGGAAAAATCTGCTTCTAGAGGAACAAAAGCAACAAGGGGGAAATAAAAAACATGCAAGGTTGCTAAAGGGTAGAGTTTCATTGGATGGATCGACATGGGTTACCAAATACAAATATTCATAGGTTACTAGACCTCGTCCTGGGTTACCCTAGAAACCTCAACCGATTCCCGACCCCCATTCTTACACATGCATAATCAACTCACCTTTCATGAAGACAAGGTAGTTGATTTACCATTCTAGGCCTTCTTGTCTCATCCCAAGCCTAAATGAGTGCTTGGGCCATGAGAAAGGAATCCATTATCTTTTATTAGTGTGTGTGTACTATCCATCCCCCTAATTATTTATTAGGTTATCACTTGATTAACTTAACTTAGGGTTTCAGCCCCTGTGGGAAGCCATTCTCCCTACTAGCAAAAAAATCTAATCATCTCAAATGGGGTAAGCCAACTTGGACAAAATATCAAAGAAAAATAAGTAAATACATCCAGTGAGGCTCGACATGGATTACCCAATGAGGAAATTCATAGGTTACCGGCCCTCATCCTGGGTTACCCTAGCAACCTCAACTAACCCCCGACCCCCATTCTTACACATTTGGAATCAACTCACCTTTCATGAAGATAAGGTAGTTTATTTTCCATTCTAGGCCTTCTCGTCTCATCCCAAACCTAAATGAGTGCTTGGGTCATGAGAGAGCCATCCATTATATTTTATTAGTGTGTGTGTACTACCCATCCCCCTAATTATTTATTAGGTTTTCACTTGATTAACTCAACTTTTGCATGAGTTACCCTAGATACCACTTAGAGTTCTGGTCCTTGTGGGAAGCCACTCTCCCTACTAGCAACAAAATCTCATAATCCCAAATGGGGTAAGCCAACTTGCACAAAATTTCAAAGCCAAATAATTAAATACATCCATTGAGGCATGCACCATCACATGCTAAAACTTTATAAAAAAAAAAAACTTTCAAGTGCAAGGCTAAACCTAGCAAGGTCAAATTGAACATAAAAACAATAGTTCACAAAGAACCATTATGAAAACCAATTATAACACAAAAAATTTCTTTCCCCTCCTCTAGAAGCCCAAGAAGAATGACTAACCAAGAACTCACAAATATGGGTAAATCAACATTACAAGTTTCAACACGGATTTAAGGAATAAAATTCTCCTCAAATTACAATAACTCAAGAGGGAGACAAACAACATGGAACCATAAAAAATCAACTTTTAATTTCACTAACATAATCAAAATGATATATTTCAAATAATATTTAAATCAACATTATATTTTATCTTTTCATTCATTGAGAAATCATTTAAAACAATTAAAGAAATTATATAACATATTTTATAAGTATCTCACTGCACCTTTAACGCAATAATAATTTACTTTCCCTATATCTACTTACATTTTCATATTCAATTAATATTCTAAACCATTTTATAATATTTTAGTTTCTAAAAGAAACATGGTTAAATAACATAATCTTTTCTTTTAATTATAAAACATTACAACCAAATAATAAATAATAGAGACTACATAAAAACAACCATTTATTCATTCATTACGAAGTCATTTGCAATAATCACTCCATTTTATTTGTTCTTCACTATAAAAATCATTTTAGAATAAATTTTGAAGAAACTATATAAACACACAAACAAGTTGCCTTTATTTAAAATCATATTTAAATATCATTATAAATTATTATATATGTATATATATACCTATATATATAGGTGTAGACATGTAAAATTGACTTAACACTTATCACTAATTCAAAATGTTTAGAACGAACCCGAAAGAACTCGAAACAACTCTAAATCAATTCACAACATCTTAGAATGACCCCAAAATGAATTAGAACAACTTTGAATCAATTCAGAACATCTCATAATGAACTTGAAATGACTCAGAATAGCTCTGAATCAATTTGGAACATCTCAGAATGACCCCAAAATTACTCAGGACAACTCTGAATCAATTTGGAACATCTCATAATGACCCCAAAATGAATCAAAATAACCATGAATTAATTTAGAATGTCTTGGAACGACCCCAAAATGACTTGAAACAACTTTGAATCAATTTAGAATGTCTTAAAATGACCCTGAAATGATTCAGAAGAACTCTGAATCAATTCGAAACGTCTCAGAACTACCCTGAAATGAATCCAAACAACTATGAATCAATTCAGAACATCTTGAAACGACCCTGAAATGACTTAGAACAACTTTGAATCAATTTGAAATGTCTTGAAATGACCTTGAAATGAATTTGAACAACTTTGAATCAAATTGGAACGTCTCAGAATGACCCCGAAATGATTTGGAACAACTTTGAAATCAATTCAGAATGTCTCAGAATGACACCAAAATGACTCAGAACAACTCTAAATCAATTCAAAATGTCTCAGAATGACCCCAAAATGACTCGAAACAACTCTGAATAAATTTGGAATGTCTCAAAATGACCCCGAAACAACTCAAAACAACTCTGAATCAATTCAGAATGTCTTGGAACGACCCCGAAATGACTTGGAACATCTCAAAACAATCCCACGACATCTCACAATGCATCAAACTGCATTGAAGGACATTCAAAAACCCTAATTTCCTCTATTAATTGAATAATACAACATTATTTTATTAATTCACATTTCATCATTCTCAACAAATTTAATAAATACTATTTATTTAATAAAGTCTTGAAAAACCCTAATTCTACTATTAATCGAATAATACAACATTATATGATTAATTCACATTTCATCATTTCGACTAATTAAATAAATTACCTTTATTTAATAAATTCCTAATCCTTTCTTATATTGTCTTGATTAGTCAAACAACATCGATTATTTGATTACATCACTAATCCACCTTATTCCTCAAAATTAATTGAATTATTAAATTATAATAATTTAATTATCACATTTCCCTCTAAAATTTGAATAATTAAATCAAATCAAATCAAACTATTCAAATTGGCTAAAATAAAAATAAAACTGGAATGAATTAATTAATATTCCTCGCCCACTTTTTGATTGAGAAAATCATGGATTGCTAACTAAGCAATCTATTTTTTCTAACTCAACCATCTAGTTCCTAACTCAACCCTAACTAATCAATCAATTGCTAACTAAGAAATCAAAATCCTAACTAGCCAATCTATTCTTCAATCACCCTAATTGTGCAATCAAATTTGCACAATTCCCTCATGTCTAAATCCTCTCAACTCCTATTGACCGTTGATCTACATTTCCTCCAACGTGATCTCGACTGTCAATTCAAAATTGCTTTTTCTATATAACAAGCCTTTCTCTTCACAAATTAGGATCAAAATTTCAACTTACCTTATGCAACAAAGTGCTATCAAAATCACCATTGAGAGAGCTTCATCATTTCTTCATGACCAAGCATCGATCACCAAGCTTTTGCATACAAGCAATGGAGGCTTTGAAGTGATATGAACAACCAAACATCATGCAAATACACTCCAACATGGGATGGTAATATTTTCTTGTGTTGTTTGAATTCATTTTGTTAATCTTAGGATCTCATTTCATTCAAATAGCTTAGAATTGTTGATTTCATGAGTGATGGAATATGATAGATTAAGTGTTTTTGAATTAGATTAGCTTCTGATTTTAGTCTTACACTTTGATCTTGTTTTCCACATCTTTCCTGATGGATTCCTTCCCCCTCACACATTCTGGCATGCCCAGTGGGACCTAGGTCCCCCTCACTAACATTTTTTTGAGCTAAGTTGAAAGATATAGGGTTTTGGAAGTTTTCAAAGGAATTTCACAAACTTCCCAACAAAAGCTTGCTTTTGACTGGAAACATTTATGAGCTTTTGCTAGAAAATCCAAGCCTTTGCCATGGGAATGGTGCTTTTGCACAAAAACCATCGCTTTTGCTAAAAAATCCATGCTTTTGCTTCTTATTCTAGGTTTTGCATTGTACGGAAAATTTGAGCTTTTCCAAAATTTCTGAGCTTTTACAAATTTGTTTTTCTAAGCTTTTGATCTTTTTTTTAAGCATTTGCTCTAGAAAACAAGTGCACGGATCTTGCACTATTGTAATTAACTTGCTAAATGTTTGCTATTTTTGTAGGAACTAATGAATTTTATGCATGATTTGAAACACATTGACTTGTTTTATGCAGGGAATACGATCGGTCCAAGTTGATTTTAGATCCATAAGTATTTTTAATTAACTTAGGAATTTTCATTTTGGTGCTTAAAATTGAACAAAAAAAATTTCACATTTTATTTTGGTGCTATCTAAAATGAACATCTTCAAAGCTTTCTAACTTAGGAATCTTCATTTTGGTGCTTAAAATTGAACAAAACAACTCTCACATTTTGATTTTTGTGCTATCTAAAATGAACATTTTCAAAGCTTTCTAACTTAGGAATCTTCATTTGGGTGCTTAAAATTGAAAAAAACAACTCTCACACTTGATTTGGTGTTGTTAAAATAAACCTTTTTGAAGCTTTCTAAAGTAGGAATTTCATTTTTGGTGCTCATAAAGAGAACATAAAACACTTCAAATTTGGGCTCTAAAAATGAACACATTTCATGTTTTCATAGTTAGGAACCTTTAAATTTGGTGCATAAAAAGAGCACAATTGTCTTTCAAATTTGTTGACAAATGTCCGATTTACATTTTGTTGACCATTAATGACAAGGCCTAATTTTCTTAGAAACACTTCAACTTTGGGGCTTAAAATGAAAAAAATGTTTTCACACCCTTGCTATCTTAATTTCTTGATGTCTTGAACACTTCAATTGGTGTAAAGATAAAAAGAACATTTCAGTTTACTCACATATTCTTGGGGATAACACCATTCAAGGTGTTTAAATGAATCAATTTAAAATGAATGTCTTTTGTGCATGCATTGATTGGCAAGATGAAGTGTTTTTTCTTCTCCCCTCACACCATTTTGGTGATCTTGGGTGAGTGAAGAACATTTTTGAGCTTCACATTTATTTTAAAGTATTACCTTCTTAGAGGGTTTTCCTATTGAGACACATCCTGCACTAGATAACTCATAAGTGACCCAAGTGGTACTTTCATTCTAGACCACTATATAAATCTTTTATGAATGTGAGGAAAGTTCATCACTTGCCAAGTGTGGATGTCCTATACCGACGCATTCTTCCTCATTATCCTTGTGATGCATAAAAACTCGAAAGGGCAGGAAGGTTCTTAATTGAACAAAATGCCACATGTGTAGGTTCTCAAAAATAATATCCCAAGAACATGACTAAAAACCAACTATTTTAGAAGCCACCCTGTTTATCCAAAAACATTCTCTAAAAGTGGTGCATAAAAATTTACTTCCAAGAAGTTACTTGCCATGTCTGACTACAAGGCCACACCATAAGTTGCATGTAAAATCATCTCTTCAAAGCATGAGGCAAGCCCACCTAAGAGGATGGTTTCTCTCCACTAGGGTTGTAATTTGATTGTTAATGTAAAACTTATCCAATTACATTCAAAAACAGTTGCGACATCAAATTCAGTGTTTGGTTTAAAGAAAAAAGAACACATCAAAACAAACATTGAACAAGATGGTCAAATCACAAACCCTTTGAGCTAGTGTATACTTGTGAAAGAAACCTTATGTTTGCACTCCTTGAAAGGATTTATCCTTAAAGGTTTCCAAACATTTTAGTTTTATTTTCAGGTTGCATTGATCAAAGTAAACTCTTTGGTAACTATGGCTTGGGTGTTGTGATTTCACAACCTAAGCTATAGACTTCAGGTCACAGAAAGTCCATGCTTGTGAGTCAATCTAGTGCTATTATATCATTTGTCATATTCAAGAACAAGGGAAACAAACAACAAAGAAGTTACAAAATTGTCATTCCAACTCACATTATGTTTGCTACAACACTTATATTGCTTGTAAGGTCATTACTTGAACAAGATACTTAGAAAATTAGATTGGTCATAAAATCTCACTCATTATTCCCATACTACTTATTTGAAATCAAAATCCAAAAAAATATTAGGATCATTCCTCCACTCAAGAAAATCTATGATATCAACAGTTACTTGGAACTCACAAATAATTCAAGTATCTTTCCCACAATGTATCCTCTAGATTAAGAAGTGGAATATTGACTCTAGTTCTTTAGCATTTTGATTTCTAAAAAGTAGCTACATTCCACAACAACACTCAAAATTTAGGGTTTTTGAGTTTCATAACAAACCACTCCATTCAACATACCTTATGACCATTTGGCAACCTATAGCTCTCATTCAACAACCAGACCTTGTAGCACCTATTATCCAACCTAGCCTTACACACATTGAAAGTACCCAAACCAACATCATCAATAGTTTGAGAATGTTCATTTTTTAGAAAAATGAAACACCCCACCAATTTCTCACAACATCCATCATCTTGAACGAAGAAGAAGAAAAAACAAACATAGTGTTGTGTAGTTTTTTGCACACACACCCCGCTGAAAGTAGGGACCCTCTTTTTCTTGCATTTTTGGTGTCTTGGCCCTTCAATTTTGAGGATTATTGTACCTTGGCATGTGCTTAAATGTTTATTTTTCTTTCCTAGATGATTCCCCTAAGTTACATGTTGAAAATATCAAGTTCTAGAAAAAATTCAGGTTTTTACCTGAGTCCAAGATTTTCCACCCCTGTCGGATTTTCTTGGATCTTGCTCGGAATCCAGCTAAACACTGTGGTTTAGGAATGTTTGGTCTTCGTAGAATTCTACATGGGTCAGATTGTTCCGAAATCCATCTTGTCATTGGGTTCCCAAATTCTTCTTCAACCCTTACTTATCGGTGACATTAATGAAATTTGTACTGGTGTAAGGGGTATATTTGGTCGATTTCTTGGATTCTTGTGCCATTATGTTTTATTTTTTGTGTTCTATTGAGTTGTGGAGTGTGTTCTTGGAGTGTTGGATTTGATTTGGAGCGTTGAGTTTCTGAATTGTGAGTTTTGGTGGTGATTTCCTGTGTGTTTTTGTTGCTGTCTTCGTGGAGCACCATTAAATTCACATTTTCTATTTCTAAGATTGATTTCTGCTTCATAATGGTATGTATATGATGACTTTTCTTTTGGTTGATGAATGTATACGGTGCTTGGACATTTTTTTGGTTGTTCAGTGTTCAAAATTCTATGGTTTTGAAAGTTTGGTGCTAGGGTTGCATGACATGGTTTGATTTCTAGCTTCCCAAGTAGTTTTTGACATTGTTCATCTGCTTGCATTATGATACAACTTGCTTGAGAGTCATTACCCCCTAGTAGTGATTTAATGGTTGAAATGAGTGAATCTTGAGCTTGCCTGTGCGTTAATGGTAGAACTGTAGGGTTTGATATCTAGGGCATCACCATTTCGCCTTATCTTGCTTTTAAACTGGCCTAGAACACGAAGAAAATCTATAGGAGGCCCATATCAAATTTGTCTCGAGCTTAAATTCTTGAAATTTATGATCGATCCATCAATCTAGGCGAAATCATGATTAGAGACTGATGTTCAGATTTTTCATCCATCTCAGGATTTAACGGCTCTAGCGGATTTTCCCGATCTCCTTCATTTTCCTAGAATCCGCTATTGTTTTCGGAGTTTCATCTTCTTTGCAGATTTCCATCGACTCTGTATTTTCCCGAGAATCCCTTATTTCCTGTTTTTTCCAAAATTTGGTAGAATGTATCTTCCTTCGTAAAAATCCGTCCTATGCAGATTTTCCTAGAATTTGTTGGAGAACAAAGAAATATGAAATAATATAACTTATTAAGGGATTATTATGCATTTTATGATTAATTCATGATATCTTAGGATCTCACATTTTGTTTGTTGATTGATAATGATCATATTTAATTTCTTATAAGCCTTTTCATGTTCATTCCATGGGAATCCATCTGGCATGGAATTTTCCAAAATTCCTCTCTGGCTTGGATTCCGCGGGTGGAATTGGAACCCAAATTTTGATATGATCATTCTAAGTGAGATCTGATTGCACCTTGCTAATCTTTGGGCTTGTTTAAAGGATGAACATGTATTTTATAACTAATTTATGTGTGATCTTTACTATGCTTCCCTTTGTTGAGTGCAGGCCAAGTCTAGCAAGACAGTGACTGGCTCTTCAATATCTAAAGCATAAAGGATTAAAATGGACATCAAGAGCAAGATTCCTGAGAGTAAAATTACATCAATATGGTTAGAGACCTAATAGATACGAATGTTGGGTTTTGGGATTATGAAGAATTCAAAGTTAGAATGGTAGCCAAGGATCTTCCTGTGGTGGCTAGAAGAATGATGGAGTCAGGCTTGGCACATGTAGCTAGTTTTCCCTCCATAGTTCAGTGTTATGAGTTGGTCCTTGAGTGCGCTAGACATTATGACTAGGATACACAAAGAATTATTCATCCTCAAGGAAGAGTTGTAGAAAATCTGAATCCAATTTTTATAGTCCAGACCTTTGACATGTTGGATAGATCCCATGTGGTGGCCTTCAACATGGAGGCAACTAAGAAATATTATGAAGAGGAGACTATGAAATCACAATAGCTCATCAATTCCTGGCTGGAGAATCCCAAGTCCCATTATTCTAAGCTACCTAAGTAGTTGTTCAGAGAAAAGTTCAAGAAGGAATACTATGATGCCATCACATTGCTTAGCAGGGTGGTTGGATTAAGGAATGCAGGTATGTTTGAGAATTGGATGTGCCACGCTATTGTGAGGATGGAACAAGAGCAGATCAACTATCATTGGGTAGGTGTGATTAGTAGGGTGATCCATGAGTAGCTATACAATGTGTTGCAAACCAATACTTTCACAATGACCTTGTACTTAGTCTATGCACTTGCTAGATTCCACCCCTACAAAGGATTAAGCACGAAGGGGATCTTTGGACAAGATGTCATTTATGAGGTTTACCCTCAATTTTACTTAGGAAGATCAAGCTATAGGAGGGTGAATGATGCATTCACCATGCATATCACCAAATTGCTTCAAGGTGCGGAGCATGTAAGGATTTTAGACCAAGAAAAGGAGCTCATCAAGAAATGTGGGGCTTGGTTTATTTAGTTCCCAACTTTCTCATACATCCAGATTAATGGCTACCAATGGGATCCTTACCAACTTCCAAGGTATCCTATTGATCACATCCTACTTTTGGAGGTAACTAGACAGATTTGTGATTTGGTTGCCATTGTCAAGAGGGACAAGCATAAAATTGGTTTTGGTGGAGATTTTCCTTTGAGGATTAGCACTGGAGAGGCATGCCCTTCCATCAACTCTACCTAGGCTTCTGAGGAGGAGATTAACACTCTTGGTTTATCCTTCCACTCCAAGAGATCAAGGTTTGACATCACAGGTGAAGCTCAAAAGAGAGCCAGTAGAGAATACAGCCATAAGGTTGAGTTAGAAGATTACTGGGCTAATTGCAGTGATGAGTATGAGGTTAGGAAGAAGTTCTCTCAACTTCCAGTTGAATCAGTCAAATTGTTTAATGTAAGGGCAGTCCCAGATCAACTTGAGGATGATGGAAATCTGATTCAGGGCAACTCTTATGAAGTAGTCAAAGACATGCCAATTGGTGATGTGGACTGGTTAGAAGAAGAAAAGATAGAATTAGGAAAAATAATGGATCCTATCACCAAATATACTAGGATGTGGCTAAAACACAAGATATGGGAGTTATAAAATGAGGGAGTGAAGTGCATCTTTGATCTAATGGGGGATTTGAACCCTCACTCTACTTTTGAAGAATCATCAAAGCAGGATCCTAAAGGAAAAGAAAAGGTAGGCTCTCCTTTTAAAATCAAGATTAAGGATGTTCAAATGGAAAAGGCCCAAGAAGTAGAAAAGTAAAGAAGGCCAATTGCTAAGAAAAGAGGGCATACTTCAGGGACCAAGAGGCCTAGAATAGTAGAAACTAAAAAGCAAGATTCTGAGGTTGGGGCTCCTATGCCTAAAAGGTGAAGAATTATAAGACTATCACAAAAGGAAGGTTTTAAGGATGAAGAAGAGGTTTCTCCACCTGTGATAAGTGTAGAAAGTTTAGGGAAAAAGACACAGGTGTATACAAGGAATTCTAGGACTCCTTCCCTTGTAGATAGTGTGCTAAAGGCAGATCCTCCTCTGGTTTCCTCTCATGCAGAACAACAAGGTGGTGTTCCTTCTTCCCATGAGGCTCAAAGTGAACCAGGTGAATTCGAGAGGGCTAAGGAACATCAGGATGTTGAAGGTGAAGAATTTCATGAGGGTGAGCTTTACAGGGTAGAGGCAGAAATAGCAAAGGTAATATAATCTCCCTTGGTTGCATATGAGGATTCACCTATAAGAACTAAGGAAGTTAGCTCCCCTCACAAAGAGGAAGTATCAGATAAGGTTCTATCACTAGTGCACAGGGAGGAGCATGCTGAAGAAGAAAAGGACAAGACCAAGGAGGTTCCTGAAAGTCATAATTTAAATGAAGATGTGTCCAAGGATCAACAAGAGGAAGTAGGAAAAAGTGAAGTGCAATTGGAATCCACTATTCTAGACTAGTTAGAAAAGGAAATAAAAAGGAAACAAGTTGTTGTGGAAGATGCCCCACCCAATAGGGATGAGCTGCTAGCAAGGATCAACAAGGATAAGGGAAAGAAGAAGGCTAGGGTGATTTCAAAGATCGAGAGAGATGAGGCTAATAAAAAAGTAGTCCACATTGCCACTCCTATCCTGGATAAAAAAAAGATGATGTGACTAGAGGTGATTACAACTTGCAGACTATCAACCTAGGACCCACCTCCATGGAGCAAGACATTGAAGAATATCAGGGTTCCAGTGTAGTTATCTTGGGGAGATTAAGGAAAGAGGTTCAAAATAAACAAGAGCTAAAGAAAGAAAATGAAAAGCTTAGGAAATGTTTAGAAGATCTAATGAAACCCTTGCAGTCTATTGGTTCCTCATCTTCTACTGCAAACCTCCTTCCCAAGGAAACTATCATTGAATTGGAAAAGATGAAAGCCACCACTCTTGCTACTGCCAATTGGTTACAAGGGGTACAGTCCAAAGGAAATGATGCTATCCAGAACGTTCTCTCAACTAGAGGGGATGCCATGAGGGTGACAAATTGGATGAAAGAGGTATTAGCTCAAGATAAAGAAGACACATACCTCTTTTTGCAGAAAACTAAAACTATCATGGAATATACCAAGGGAAAACTTGTGAGTGATGGAATCCTCCCTTCCTCCAGAGCTACCAAACCTTGGGAATGGTTTGAGGCCTTGCAAATTAGATAGAAGGTTTTGAAAAAGATCTATAAGTAGAGAGGGAAAATTGATGATACTCTAGTTGGTGTTTACAATGGTTGGATTGCTTTCTTTGAGATAATGACAGGGAGAAGGAAAATTGCACCCAAGCACTTGAGCTTAGAACAACTAAGGAAGTGGTGGCATGAGGTTTATGTTCCAGTCAGTGATGATCCTATTTCTGAGCACCAATTGGATGATGCAACCACCTACATTACTGTCATTGATAAATATCTAACATACAAGGTTGAGTGGGACAAATCGGTGGAACATTCCAAAGAAAATATTGCATCAATTGAGAGCCGACTTAAGATTCTTCCTTTGCCACCCACAGTTGACCTTGACAAGGTCCTTTTGAGGGTGCATAAGATGATTGATCAGAATAAAGATAAAGGGGGAAGCTAGTTAATGTTGGGCTACATCGAGATTTGTGCTTCCCTATTATTTTTCATTGGTCGAGTTGCATTGGAGATCCCAGGCCGACCTGGATGAAGTTCAGTCATTTAATGCAAAGTTTATGTTATTTTGAATTTCTCTTGGCTAACTTGTCTTGTGGCCAATTATTATTGTAAAACCTTGGCTAGGCCGACATGTTTTGAGGTCTCTATTAATATGGCATTCTGCCTCATTTGAAAGGGAGATAAGAAGTAGAGACATAGAGATAGCTAGTATTGAAGCAAATTAAGCAGGGTAGAAGTTAGAAAATTGTGCTCCCAAGCAAATATTGTAACAAAAAGATGGAATTGTTGCTACATTGGATAATTTGATGCAAGTAATGACATTGTGATTTGGTGCCATACTTGTGTTCTTCTTATCTTGCATGGTTCTTGTTATTATATCTTTAGAATTTCTTTGAGGAAGATTGATGTTTAGTAGTTAGGATTAGAATTGATTTAATGGTGTTTATGGTTTGATATTTGAAGTGTTGCAATGATCCCCAGTCCATACTTTTTGCAGCTAGCTGACTATTAGTTGCCTTGCAAAGTTAGCCTAGACTATATATTCATTGTGCTTAGTTCAATTGTGAAGATTTGTTCATTTTAATTGTCTTAGGGTTGTCTTGGATGAATTTTCATGATCTGGAAATCTTATTACCTTAGAAGATTGCATTGTTCTTGTGAAATTACAAATTCATTTGGGTTAAGCAGGAATTGGTTTGTGTGGGATTGGTTCATTTTAAGTATTTCATCATTTGCATTATTAATATTAGAGTAAAATTAGTCTTAGTAATCTCTTTGAACCCTAATCTTTTGTTGTTTTCTTTATTATATGAGTTAGATTCAAAATTAAAAGTATCGTCATATTGCTAGATCTGATAAATTGAAGATTCAGTCTTTTCTTGTAGTAAGGTCCCATTGTGATTATCAGCATTTTCACATTTATCACTGAGTTTTTTATGCATTTTCAAGACCTGACGTTAGAGACCTTGGGGTTATCTCTTGAGGCTTGCTGATAGAGATTTACCTTTCAAGAGAGATAGGATTTCATATTCTATCTGAGTTGTTGTTGTGTAGAAAACATCATCAACACATAGCAGTAGGAAGACCCATGTTACTACCTCCCACCTGGAAATAGGTAGTGAATGACCTTGCAATAAGATATTAAACACCATCAACCACCATACAACATACCTTATTGATAGGGTAGGGTTGGATGGAACACTCAATGTTCCATGCTCTGGGTTCTTGTTCTCAAGAACTCCTAGGTGACTCTCCCACCTTAACCTTTAGGTCCTATCTCAGGTATAGATACCCCTGGTCCTACTTTCCAAACCCACTATCACCATTCTTTCATTCCACCAAGCCAATCTTGCTGCCTTGCCACTATCTCACCTTTGACCCTTACTCTTCCCTAAAGGCCAATTACCCTCAACATTCAGTTAGGTACTTGCAGGGGTGTAAAGATGTAACAAAATGCTTCATAGCAACCTATTGGGGTTCTTGTTCAATCACTAGACTCCAATTCTCCATCGCTTCCACCAAACCCTCTCCTAGGGTTAGAAAAGGCTACAAGCCTAGAGCCCCAATTAGGCCTCCTAACTTGAGAAAAATGGAATTTACTCCAAAACCTTCCAAATGACCTGGGTTCTTTTCTTTGGGTTTTGTGTTTCCCATGCCCACACCTTGAATATTTTTGGGGTTAGGAGCCTGTACTGTCCGTACACTGCCCTTACCCAAAAAATGGTCAAGAACTAGGGTTTATAAGCCTTTTCCAGGCTGCTTCCAAACTGTTAGAGTTTTCTCACACCAAATGGGTTGATGGAGCCTCCTCCTAACCACAGGCCTTGCCAAGAATCTCAGCTAAATTCTCCAAAAGGAAATTTTCCAAAACCTTAGCACCCCTGCAAGTTATGTGCCTTGCACTCCTTGTCTTCCCTAGTTGGACTCTGCCTAGCTCGCCTAAGGAAAGACATTGCTAGCAGCTCCTGCACAAACAAAAGCCCTAGAACCTACCATATGTACAAGCATGGAGTCTAGGCACTATTCCAAAAGGGTCGTACAGTTTGTATGGTGGGAAGGTGCTCTAGCACTCCATTTCATAAAACCTGTCTGGTTTAGACCAGCAACAGGGTAAAA
This sequence comes from Sequoia sempervirens, assembly GCA_007258455.2. Classification (NCBI taxonomy): domain Eukaryota; kingdom Viridiplantae; phylum Streptophyta; class Pinopsida; order Cupressales; family Cupressaceae; genus Sequoia; species Sequoia sempervirens. Next base: position 152,984,866 of record VDFB02252616.1, read on the forward strand.
TTAAACTATTTACAAAAAGTGCCTAAAAATTGAACAAGGAAGCTAATTAATGTTACAAAAGGCTTGTATGCTAACAACACAACATCCTACAATCAAAACAGTAGCAATTCTAATCCATTAAATCTCTATTTAGATGCAAAAAAATTAGAAAATGTAGCACAGAATGCTGTCTTCTTCACTTTCACAAAATTTCACTATAACATCAATGCTTCCAACCCTGTTCCATGGTCAAAGCACATCTTAAATAGGCTCCAAAAATAGTTAAGCTCTTTTTGTCAAACCTATTGATGACCTAATGGTAAAAATTATAAAATCCACTATGTTTTTCAACCTTTGGCAACTTTTGAAAACTCAGCAAGATGAGCTTCTAAACTTATTCTTCTCTTGACAACTTCTTTCCTAAAGATCAAAAACACCTCTAAGATAACTACACAATGGTCAACATGACCTTTATGAAAACAAAACAAAATTACCCTTCTATATTTCTTATTTACCTAATGAAACTGCCTATTGTTCCTTAGGTGCTCCTGCACCATTCTCCCCCTCTCAGCCCAAACACTAAGGAATGGAAGGAGAGATCAAGGACAGGTCAATACCAAACTTCTTGAACTGATCTTCTTGTACCCATGTGGCTTCTGAGTCATGCTTGTTCTTCCACTTGACAAGGTGCTCCATGTACACCTTATGTCTTGTAGCCTTCTTCACTCTTGACTCCAAGATCTTCTCTGCCTGAGGCTTGTCTTGACGAGGTAAGGATACATTGCTGATGTCCTTGAAGATCTCCTGACTGTTCTGAGCCACATCATTGACTGTCCCCTTATACTTGATCAAATTAGCTACATTGAACACTGGAGAGATCCCTAGATCGGTAGGTATCTCCACCTTGTATGCATTCTTCCCATACTTGGCCAATATCTTGCATGGACCCACTCTCTTCATCTGCAACTTGGTTGACATTCCCTTCTGCAACCTTGACTTGTTAAGGTGGACCATAACATAGTCCCCTACTATAAATTGCACATCCTTCCTTGACATATCTACCTTCTCCTTCAATTTTTGTGTAGCCTCAGTGATTGTCCTCTTTACTTGCTCCTGAATCTCCTTCATGGTCTGACTGAAGTCTTCTGCATGCCCACTTCTTTGTTCCATAGCTCCAAGATCTCTGAGCTCACATATGCCTCTTGGGTGCATCCCATACACAACTTCAAAAGGACTCTTCCCTGTGGTTCGGTTCACACTATCATTGTATGCATACTCAGCTTGTGAGATAACCATATCCCATGTCATCCATACTCCTTAGTTAGGCACCTTAGAAGATTACCTAGCACCCTGTTAACCACCTCTGTTTGACCATCAGTCTGAGGATGGTAAGCTGATCCAAATGATAAATTGGTACCCAATCTGCTCCATAGAGTCTTCCAAAAATGACTCATAAACTTCACATCTCTGTCAGAAACAATACTTAAAGGTAGTCCATGGATCCTTACCACTTCCTTGAAGAAGAGATGAGCTATGTAACTTGCATCATGAGTAGTTTTGCAGGGAATAAAATGACTCATTTTGCTAAATCTGTCCACTACTACATAGACACTGTCAAAACCAGTCTTGGTCTTAGGAAGGCCTACCACAAAATCCATGCTCACACACTCCCATGGTCTGTTAGGAATGGGTAGGGGTTGATATAAACCAACATTACTAGCTCCTCCCTTAGCTTTCATACACACAACACATTGTTCCACATACTTTCTAACATCTCTTGCCAACTTAGGCCAGTAATAGAATCTTTGCACTAGTTCTAAAGTCTTGTTGATGCCAAAATGTCCACTAAGACTGCCATTATGCTTTTCCTGAATCAGATTTTCCCTCATTGACCCTCTTGGAACACATAACTAATTTCCTTTAAACAATAACCCACTTTGCAAAGTATACTCTGAGTATTGGCTATGGAAATGGTTCTCAAAGTTAGAAAATACCTTATAGACCTCTGAAAAGTCTTCATCTTCCCCATAGAGATCTTTAAAACTGTCAATCCCTATGCTCTTCACTTGTATCTCCTGCACTGTCAACAACCTCCTGCTCAATGTATCTGCTACTTTGTTTAGTTGTCCCTTCTTGTGCTTGATGGTGAAGGTAAAAGCTTGGATGTATTCCATCCATTTCAAATGCCTATTACTCAACTTCTCTTGAGTGTTGATAAAGCTAAGTGCCTGATTGTCAGTAAAGACTACAAACTCCTTGGGTAGAAGGTAATGCCTCCATTTCCTAAGTGACTGAACCAAAGCATAAAGTTCTAAGTCATAGGTTGAATACTTCTTCTTTGCTTCATTGAGCTTCTCACTAAAGAAGGCTATAGGCCTGCCCTCTTGACTTAGCACTCCTCCTACTGCCACTCCACTTGCATCACATTCAACAGTGAACAATTTGTCAAAACTAGGTAATAAGAGAATAGGTTGAGTTGCCACTTCTTGTTTCAGTTTCTCAAAACCTTTCTCAGCTTCTTGAGTCCACTTAAACTTAGTTTTCAAACCACCTTTTATTGTGTCTAGGACTGGTGCACATATACCACTAAAGTTCCTTATGAATTTTCTATAAAATTGAGCCAATCCATGAAAACTTCTTACCTCTGTCCCTGTGGTTGGTGTAGGCCAGTTTAGGATGGCTTCCACCTTGCTTGGATCCATCTTCAATGATCCTTTGGACACTACAAAACCCAAATATACAAGCTCTTGCTTAAAGAACTCACACTTCTCTAGATTGATTGCCAACTTCTCCTCTTGCAACCTTCTAAGAACCAACTCCACATGTTTTAAATGCTCTTCTGTTGTCTTGTTGTATATGAGGATGTCATCAAGATACACTACCACAAATATCCCTGTAAAGTCTTTAAGCACTTCATTCATGAGCCTCATGAATGTGCTAGGGGCATTAGAGAGGCCAAATGGCATAACTCTCCACTCATATAACCCATCATTTGTCTTAAAAGTTATCTTCCACTCATCTCCATCCTTGATTTTGATTTGATGGTATCCACTCTTGAGATCCAACTTGGTGAAGTATTGGGCTCCTCCAAGACAATCCATTAAGTCTTCAATTCTAGGAATAGGGAACCTATACCTAATGGTGATCCTATTTATTTCTCTAGAATCAGTGCATAACCTCCACTTACCTCCTTTCTTGGTTGCTAAAACCACTGGTACTGCACATGGGATGATGCTCTTTTGAATCAATCCTTGATCCAACAACTCTTGCACTTGCCTAGCTACTTCTAGGTTCTGATCTGGTGTAAGCTTGTATGCTCCTTTGTTTGGTAATGAAGCTCCAGGTATGAAGTCAATTTGATGACTAATGGCTCTCTTTAGAGGTAAAGTTGTAGGTGTACCATCACTAACTATGCTCTTGTACCTTTCAAGTAACTTCTGGACTGCTTCCGGTAGGACTATTTTCTCAGTCTTATCTTCCTCTTTGGATTGCATCATGATCACATACCCTTCACCCCCTTGATGTAGGTTGTTAAGGAACTCCTTCCCACTACTCAACATGACACTTGGTGTCTTTGACTATCCCTCTTCTTCTTCTGATAGTGACTGCAACTTGAAAGTCTTCCCATCCTTCTTGAATGAGATGGTGTTCTCTTTCCCATCATGTATGGCACCTCTGTCATATTGCCATGGTCTTCCCAATAGTAGATGGCATGCATCCATGGGTAAAACATCACAAACCAACTTGTCTTTGTATCCTCCAATGGAAAACTCCACCGTTACTTGCTCATTCACTAAAACACTTTTCCCTTTGTTTAGCCATGTGACCTTGTAGGGGTTAGTGTGGGGTACCTTCTCCAATTTCAATTTCTTTACTGCCTCCTCTGAGATAATATTGTCTATTGAACTTGAATCTACTATGACCTTGCATACTTTACCAAGTATCTTGCGCCTTACTCTAAATAGAGCTCTTCTCTGTTTTGGTTCTTCCTTGACCGGTTGTCTAATCAAAACTCTACTGAACATCAGATTCTCTCCCACCTCAGATTCAATGTGACTGACCTCAGATGACTTAGGAATCATGTTGTCCTCTTGTGCATAAGCCACTCTCTTCTCATTGCTTGATGAAGATGCTTTCTTTGGGCACCTATAAGCAAGATGTCCTACTTGACTACAATGGTAGCATTTCATGTTTGCAAAGTATGAATTGCTCCTGCCTGCTCCTCTTCCTCTATTTGAACCTCCTTGAGGTCCTCTACCTCTATTATATCCTCCTCTAGAAGATGTTTCTCCTCCATGCTCTGTGAGTTTAGACTCTCCTTGGTTTCTTTGGTCATTTCCTCTACCTTGGTAGCCACCTCGCTGTCCTCTTTGATCTCTACCTTTGCCTCTGCCCATAGAAGCCTGGTCTTGCTTCCTCTTGTTTCTTTCCTCAATCTTGATAGCTAATTGGTAACATTGATGTACTATCTTAGGACTTAAAATATCCATATCCTCTTGAATGTTCCACTTCAAGCCGTTAAGATATCTAGCCACCTTGAGACTTTCATCTTCTGTAACATTAGACCTCATACAAAGTTTCTGGAACTCCTCTATGTAGGTATTCACATCTTGGTCTTTCTACCTTAGGCTTTGTCTCTTCTTATGTAATTGAATCTCATAATCATCTAGCATGTATGCTTCTTTTACTTTGGTAACCATACCCTTCCAAGTAGTTATAGGCTACTTGCCTTCTTTTTCCCTCTCTGTCTAAATGAACTTCCACCATGTCAAGGTAGAACCTCTTAGTCTTGATTTGGCCACCTTTACCTTTTGTGCCTCAGTGACTCCATCACATTCAAAATGGTTTCCCATTCCCTCTATCCAGTCCATGACTAGATCAACTTCCATTTTCCCACTAAATAATGGTATGCCTTCAAGTGCTTTTCCACTCAAGGCCTTCAATTCCTTCAAGAAAGGCTCTTCTTTCAGAACAGGGTCAGGTTTAGGGGTTTTGTCTTCCTCTGCAACCTCTTCTTCCTTTGGTATCCTTCCTTCAAATTTCACACTCCTCACTACTTGCTCAAGTTGGGCTATTCTTTCCCTCAATAGCCTATTATCTTCCTCTTGCTCTTCAACCATCTTGGTCAATTGTGAATTTGTCACCATGATGGTAGTATCACTTGAGTCAACCTCTGACATATATTATTCTATTCCCAAATATTTTACTCACTCTGATACCAATCTAATGGTGATAGTGGGGTTGGCCAGTAGGACCAGGGGTACTTATACCTGAGATAGGACCTAAAGGTTAAGGTGGGAGAGTCACCTAGGAGTTCTTGAGAACAAGAACCCAGAGCATGGAACATTGAGTGTTCCATCCAACCCTACCCTATCACTTATGACCATTGGGTGACCCACAACTCCCGTTCAACAACTAGGGATAACCACACCAATATTTCAGCTAGGTAACATACACATTGAAGGTACCCAAACCGACATCGTCAGTAGTTTGAGAATTCTCATTTTTGAAAAAATGAAACACCACACCAATTTCTCACTACATCCATAGTCTTAGATGAAGAAGAAGAGAAAGCATACAAGTAGCTGAGAGACCTGTATTACCACCCCCCACTTGGCAATAAACAATATTATTCATCCATGATCTCATGCAGAGTTAGGATCCCAAAAGCTAAGACTATAGGTCATTATTCTTGACTTAGGCATGTTAAACAAAAGGCTCTCAAGAAACATCTTGAAAGACTACACAAAGATAGAAAAAAACTGGTGGAAAATTTTTATAGACATGCTTCTAGAAACGATCCAAATTTGTACATGTTCTTTTTTGGCCAAAACCCAGGTCTTTTCCATGATACTGAACTTATCTAGAGAGGTAAAACTAGATTCACATACCCAAATCTACCCTCTTATTTAGACCAACATTGGATTTTAAAACTTTAGAGGTATAGCACCATTTTTTTCTTGTTTATGAAAATCACGAGGTCACAACATAGAAAGAAGATGGAAGCAAACAAAACCAACACTAGTATCCCACCAAACAATTCCATACCTAATTAAAGTAGTCCTTGGGGTTATAGGCCAGATGATATTGAAACACCACAAAAGAGGCCTATGTATAGAAGTACTTTCAGTGAAGAGGAACTAAACCACAAATAGAAGGAGGTAATTGAACAAGACAACCAAGACCCAAACAAAGTAGTTATAGAAGAGGTAGACACAAAGGAGGAAATAAATGAGGATGAACTATTCAAACATTCCAAACACCCCAAGGTTCTTAAACTAATGGACAAGATGTTGAGAAAGGAACCAAACTCCTATTTTTGTAAGTTAGCACAAAGTGGTGCTAAATTACCAGTGGATTTCAATGTATAAGCTCTCAAAGATACCAACCTTATTCCCTTAAGAGATAACTCAGTTGAAAGATAGATAAGTGAACCTCTAGGGATTCCAAACATGCAACCTTTGTTCTCACAAAATGATGGCCAACCCAAAGATAACCCCTATTGAGAAGACCAACTCAGGTTGAAAAAGAAGTAGTAGCACAACTGTATCAAGGAGGACCATCACAATATGAACCACCAAACAACAATCCTCCACCTAAATAGTATATACCTCAAGGAAAAACATAGGGCCCCCCTTCCAATGGTCAATACCTTCAATAGGGTGGAACATAGGGTCCCCCTCCCAATGGTCAATACCTTCAAAAAGGTGGGACACAAGGTCCCCCTCTGAACATTTAGTACCACCGATTAGGTGGACCATGTAGCAATACCAACAACAAGGTGTGGCACAGAGCACCCTTCCTCAGTCTTCCTACCAACAAGGTGTCCCAATAACACATCAATAGGGTAACCTTCAATTTAGTCTTTCCCAACAACAAGGTGTTCCACATAGCATGCTTCCTCAAAATTTTTACCAACAAGGTATCCCAATCACACATCAACAAGGTAACCTTCAATTTAGTCCTACCCAATAGCAAGGTGTTCCACATAGCATCCTTCCCCAATTATCCTACCAACAAGGTGTTTTGATAATGCATCAATAGGGAAACCTTCAATTTATTCCTTCCCAATAGCAAGGTGTGCCACAAAGCGCCCTTCCCCATTTTTCCTACCAACAAGATGTCCTGATAATGCATCAACAAGGTAACCTTCATTTTAGTCCTGCCCAATAGCAAGGAGTGCCTCAAGTGCCCTTCCTTAATCATCCTACCAACAAGGTGTACCAATAATGAATCAATAGGGTAACCTTCAATACGCTTCATCTCAACAACAAGGATCTAACCCTCCTTACACCCATCAAGGACCTAACCTAGTATATGAAAAAAATAGTCACCAATGTCTCATACCTTCACAATATCTGATATACAACCCAAACATGGTAAGATGACAAGGCTATTATACACAAAACTAAAAAACAAACCTCCCAAAAATGGACATGGAAATGAAGCTAGAAGCAGTCACCCAACAAGTAGTAGGAATGCAAGTTGGAAAACAAAATAAAACCTATACTATCCAAGAGATATGGCCATTCCCATTTGATCAAGCTGTCATTGAAATCCCCTTTCCAAAGAATTTTGAAATACCTAGGTTTGACAAAAAATATAAAGGAATAGGGGATCCAATGGAGCATATACGAGATTTCTCGGTATCATGCATGGAAGTATGACACAATGACTCATACCTCATGAGATTATTTCCACGCAGCCTTATAGGCCATGCTATGGAATGGTTCACCCATTTGACACCAGTAGTCATAAACTTCGATGAATTGTCTAGCAGATTCATAGGTCACTTCTCCTTCAACATTGAACAAGATGTCACCATTACAAGCTTATCCACAATCAAATAGAATCAAGGAGAATCTTTTATTTCCTATCTACAATTATGGAGACACACAACTAGTAGATGTAAATGGCCCATTCTCAATAAGGATTTGGTAGACATATTCATTACCATTGTCTTACCTGAGATCAATTAGCAACTCACAATGTTATGTCCATTAGACTTTGAAGAAAACATTGAGAAGGGATTAAATATTGAAAAATCCCTCATTGCAAGAGGTGCCCTTAAAATATATAACTCAAAAGATAATCCATCTACTTCAAATGAGAAACCTAAAGTAAGGGCTAAAAAAAAATGTGTCACAAACAACAGAGTGGTTGATACTAGAACACTATGGCCATCACAAAACACAGTTCCAAATAAACTGTAGGTAGAACAAACAAGATATGTTCCAAACAATGTGCAAAACAACCAAAATACCTATCTGAAGAACAATCAGGTTGTAAACCTACAAATGAATTAGGGGGAAAAATAGAGGCAGTATGATCAACCGAGAAGGAAATTCACAATTCTAGGTGAGTCATTAGAAATAGTCATGCACAAACTAGTACAACAAAACCTCCTCAAAACTAATGACCATCCAAACTATGAGGAACCTAGTTTCAAAATACCATGGTATAACGAAAAGGACTTGTGTAATTTCCACATGATCAAAGGACACACCACAAGCAGCTGCATGAGACTCAAGCACCTTATCCAAGATTTAATTGACAAAGGGGAGGTAGATGTCAAACATCATCCTAGGAATAAGGACCTACAAATTCACACAAACCTAATCCCAAACCATGCCAAGGGGAATGAAAAAGGAAAGAAACAAGAGTACCATAACACAAATTACACTTATGGGAACACAATTTTAGGAACCATCTCACAAGTTGATGATAATAGGGAAAAAATGTAGACTATATGAGCAGGAGACAATAACTATAACGTAACAATCGACTGAGAAAGAGTTACAATTCAAGGAGCACCACCCAAACTTGTAATAAAGTCACCCAAAGACTATAGTATTGTAGAAAAATTAAAGAAAACACCTACCTTAATCTCAATTTTAGAGTTGTTAAGACTATCACCTACCCATAGAGAAATACTTGAAAGGGAATTAGAAACAATAGTCCTTGATGACCTCAATCCTAGTCAGTTCCAAGCTATGGTTGGTAAAATCACATAGACTAATCACCTAATCTTTTCTGAGAAAGATCTACCACAAAGAACCTTTCATAACCAAGCCCTCTACATAGAGGTTGGTGTTCATAAAACCATGGTCAAACGGGTACTGATAGATAATGGTGTAGGTTTAAACATTTGTACCTTAAAATTTGTCAAACTGCTGGGGTATTTTGACAATGTGATTGGCAAAGGAAAAAGTATCACAATAAGGGCTTATGATGATCTAGAAAGAAATTATGAAGGAACAATTAGGTTACATGTATAGATAGGGCCAGCCCTAACAGAAACCACTTGTCAAGTACTAGATCTTGAGCTGCCATACAACCTCCTTCTAGGAAAACCTTGCATCCATGCTTTACAAGTAGTCCCATCCAATTTTCATCAATTCCTAAAATTCCCCCATGAAGGAAAAGAGGTAACACTATATGCTGATCCTGAGCTTTTTCATTTCTATCCCAATTTAAAGGAGAAATACAAGAAAATCCAATGAGTTCCTAGCAATGATATAGCATTCCACTCTTTTTCTTATGTTGACCCATCAACACTTCCATCTACCTCCACCAAAAACACCTCAAGTGACCAACCAAAAATGGAAGCCAAGATTCAGGTACTTGACAAGGTTAATGGGAATTACTTTTTTAACCAAGCATTTTGTATTGGCATACTTCCACCAACACCCAGAGTATATGGAGTTCCAAAGGAGATCAAGATAAAAAAAATGATTTCCAAGCCCACTATTTTCACTAGATGGTTAGACATGCAAGATGAATAAATATTTACGAAGGACTTTTTATCTATGATTTACAAGGAGAACAAAGAAGAACTAGAAAAGCCATAACCTAATTTTGACCCTATTACTAGAGATTATCAATTAGTTAAATAGATGGGATATGATGGAAAAGGTGGCCTAGGACTACATGGACAGGGACAATTGGAACCTATCATATTAGAACAAAGGAAGAAGAAAATGGGGTTAGGTTATGAACCAAAGGATGTGGTTATTCCAAAAGCTAGATGAACCTCTTGGAAGAAGCGAGGAACTTCTGCAAGCATCAAGTCACTAGATACCTATCATACCTTAGACAATGATTTACCTATTGAAGATTTATTTGATAACTTTAGCTTTGATAGGTTCCCTCTCCAACATATTCAAACTATTCCCAACATCTACTACAATTCTGGTATAGACTCTAATGAATACGAGTGGGATTCCCCTTCCTTCGTCACTGGATAAGATTCTCCCACTTCTAGTAATGATGACCTAGATACCGAGTGCGAAAAAGACACCTGAGCCATACTGACCCTTTCATCCACTTCCATAGGGTTTACATATTAAGATGATAACCTCCCACTCCAATACCCACAACTCATAGATTGGGATCAACGACAACGTGTACCTATTCTGAATCAATTCCAGAATGATGAGGAAATTGCAGAGTTCATGGTACTTTGAACAGACATACCTATAGGAGACCACAAGGTAGGGTTCATAATGGAACTAGAACACGAGTAATACTTTGGTGGAGAGATTGAATCTTCCAGTCGCAAAAATGAAAGAAAAAACATAAAAATATGGTCCCCTAGAGAAAACCACTTTGTGGCTCTATTGGATCTTGAAAAGAGAAAAATAAAGGATGCATCTGAAGGTGAAAACCTTTCAGAGGAACTCAAGGATGGAAGATTCAATCTCCCCATATCAGAATATAAGGAAAGATCAACACTACTAGTAGAGGAAGTATAACCCATAAATGTTGGAACAATAGAGGACCCAAAGATAACCTACCATGCTACATCACTAGATCCAGAGGAAAAGGACAACATCACAACTTTCATCAATGCCCAAAAGATAAATTTTGCATGGATCTATGCTGATAGGTTTGGACTAGATCCAACATTAGTGGTACATCATCTAGCTATAATACCCGAAGCAAATCCTATTAAGAAAAAACTCAAGAAAATGCATCCATAGATAGGATTATTGGTAAAAGTAGAGCTAAAGAAATTACTAGATGTGGGTTTCATTAGACCCATTGACTATCCACAATCGATATCAAATCTAGTACTAGTATCCAAACCTATTGGGGGCATAAGGATATGCACAAACTTCAAAAACTTGAATAAAGCCTGTCCAAAGGATGACTTTCCATTTCCAAGTATCAACATGATTGTAGATCTAATAGTAGGGCATGAGATGCTATCCTTAATGGATGGTTTCTTCGGATACAACCAGATAAAGATCTCTGTAGATGGCCAACATGAAACAACATTTACTTGTGCTTGGGGAAAATTTTGTTGGAATGTAATGCCCTTTGGTCTAAAGAATGCAAGAGTGACTTATCAAAGAGCAATGACAACAATATTTCATGATATGATACACACAATCATGGAGGACTATGTGGACAATATTCTAGCAAAATCAGTCAAAAGAGCATACCACTTGACGAACCTGGCCAAGGTATTTGATCATCTTGAACAATACAACTTGAGACTCAATCCTAAGAAATGTGTATTTGGGGTAACATTTGGAAATTTTTTAGGGTACATAGTATCAAGAAGAGGGATTGAAGTAGATCTGGCTAAAGTAGAAGAAATAATAGAAATTCCTCCACCAAAGACACTAAAATAGTTGAGGAGCCTACAAGGGAAACTACAATCCATCAGGAAATTTATTGCACAATTGGTGGAAAAATGTCACCCTTTCACTCATCTCCTACATAAGGACATCACCTTCAAGTGGGATGGGAGATGTGATCAAGCATTCAAAAAAATCAAGGAGTATCTACTTACTCCTCGTGTACTCATGCCACCCATCCCAGAAAAGGAAATGATACTTTATGTGTCTACCACACAGGTAGCACTGGGAGCTCTCTTGGCCTAGGTAGATGACAACAATAAAGAAAGGGTAGTGTACTATATCAACAGAACACTAGTGGGATATGAACTAAACTACTCACCCATTGAAATAGCATGTCTCTCAGTCATATTTTTGACACAAAAGCTGAGACACTACATCCTAAATAGAAAGGTCGAGCTGATTTCTAAAATAGAACCTCTCAAGTACTTACTAGCAAAAGTAACCCTAATAGGTAGAATAGCCAAAGGGGTCATGATCCTAAGTGATTTTGATATAGAATATGTGGATAGGAGAGCTATCAAGGGAAAAATTATAGCAGAACAACTGGGTGAAGCACCCATGGATGATCATAAACCTCTCATAGTGGAATTTACAAATGAGAGTATCTTGATGATAGAGAAAATAGACCAATGGACTCTATACTTTGATGGGTTCCATACACAACATGGATCAAAAGCTGGTATTCTATTTCTCACACCACAAGAAGATAGTATACCTAAGGCCTAAATGATGTTATTCCCTTGCATGAACAACATCTTAGATTATGAAGCTCTTATCACAAGATTAAAAATGGCTATTGAATGACAAATGAAAAAGCTACAAGTCTTTGGAGACTCTTAGCTAGTAATCAGACAAGTGAACGATGAATACTAGACAAAGGATGAATTTTTTTTGCAATATAAAAGGATGGTGGATAGATTAAGGAATAATTCATTAGAATAACCTTTGAGAAAATTCCCTAAATCAATAACAGGGCTTCCAATGCAATAGCAACAATAGGGTCATTGCTTGATATTCCACAAAACGTGCCTAAATATGAGTTCCTCAGGGCAAAATTGTTGATACCAACATTTGACATCCTAGAATTAGAATTGTTATGTATTTTTTTTGGTCCTAATTCCGCATGGTACCAAGATACCTTTGACTACATCTAGTATGGTACCATACCCATTGACTTAACAACCACTCACATGAAAACCTTTACCCATATATTGTCATAGTCTAGATGGTATGTTACTCTGATGCCTTGATGTAGAAGAAACACAAACAACCTTGCAAGAGGAACACAAAGGTATTTGCAGATCTCACTCTAGTAGACTTAACCTAGTCCAGAAACTGCTCAGAACTAGATACTATTGGCCCTCCATGGAAGAAGAATGCATACAATATTCTAGAAAGTGTCAACAATTTTAGTAGCATAGTGACCTTGTTCATGCACTAGCATAAGAACTGAGACCTATAACTACACCATGGCCTTTCTCGCAATGGGGATTAGACCTGGTAGGCAAGATATCACCCACTTCATCCAACGGCCAAAAATTTATTATCACAACAACAAAGTACTTCACTAAATGGATAGAGGAAATTCCATTGACCTATATCACATACAAATAGATATCAAAAAACATTTTGAATTTTCTCATCCATAGATATGGAATTCCCCAAACAATAATAACAGATAATGGAACTCCATTCAAAAATTAGGATGTCCAACAACTCTATTCCCAATTTTCCATCCACCATCACTTCTCCATGCCCTATTACCCCCAAGGTAATGGTTAGGCTTAGGAATCTAACAAAACCATACTAAAGATACTCAAAAATACTGTTAATGAAGTCGGCTGTGATTGGTAGTTGTAGCTAAGCCCAACCTTACAAGCCTACCAAACAAGTGTTTGCACACCTACTGGCGCTACACCCTTTTCCTTGGTCTATGGATTATAAGTTGTCTTTCCTATTGAGGTTGAAATCCCTTCATTATGAGTTTCACTAAAAGGAATGGTCAGCAATGAAGAATACAGGGTATCCAGACTGAATGAATTAGATCTCCTCGATGAAAAATGTTTGAGCACGTTAAACCATCTGGAGGTTTATCAGAATTGGCTCAAGGAAAACTGTGACAAAAGGATCAAGGAAAAGAACTTTCAAGTTGGTGAATTATTCCTCAAAGAGAATCAAAAGGTACAATTGAATCAAGATGTAAAAGGGAAATTTGAACCTAACTAGTTAGGCCCATTTGTCACCATAGCAAGCTATGGCTCTGGGGCATATCAATTAGCTACTCCTAAAGGAGAACCTTTAGCTAAACCATTGAATATCCACCACCTCAAGAAGTTCTACACATGAAGCATGTCAAAATACCCTAGGAAAAAGAGTAAAAATCCAAAAAAAATAGAAAAAGGATAAAAAACATACAAAAAAATCAAAAAAGAAAGGAAAATAGTAAAGAGTTAAATAAAATGTTCTTTGAGTGAAAACCACTTTGTGGTGCTCTTAGAACAGGTACCATAGTAAAAACCTAGAAAACTGGTGCTATGTTTGAATAAACTTGCATTATTATCTATCTGTATTAACCATAACATCCACCCATTCATAATAAAACAAAATATCCAATGAGGGCTTGTCACTGATTAAGGAAAGTCGTCTTTTCCACATCTAGGGGTAATCTCAAAAATCTAGTCATGGGTTAGATCTTTGTGTGTCCTATCATAGTCATAGAAAACATAAAAAATCCAAAAACATTAGAAAAAATCATAAAGCCAAAAACATTAGAAAACATGAAAAAGCCAAAAATATTAGAAAACCACAAAAGAACAAAAACATTTGGAAAACATAAAAAAAAAAAACAACATCATGGGATTATTCCTTCACTCAAACAATCTAAGATATCAACATTTTCTTGAACCTCACAACTTGTTCAAGTATATTTCCCACAACATATCCTCTTGAAATAGAAGTGGAATATCAATCCAGATTATGAATGATTGTTTACCCAAAAATAGTTTATGCCTTGAGTCAAATGGTCGAACTATGTGGTCTTTGCATGCACAAAGTAGGCAAGGCTCATTAGCCCCCAAGACCCTAGTTTAGTCTCCTTAGGTTTCCAAAATTCTTTATTTCAACTTAGTCAAAAAACACAAAATCCAAAAAAAGTAGTCAAAATGTACAAAATCCAAAAAAACATTCACAAAATAGAAAAGGTCAAAAACATTCAAAACAAACCAAGTGAACTACAAGCCTCTATGTGTAAAACGTATGCAAGGATTATTTTTGATGAGCCCCCGAGGCCCTAGGTTATTCCCTAGAAAATGTCAAAAATAACATCATAAAACTTAGAAAAATCAAAAGAAGACCCATGTCTACCATCACAATTCACAATAAAACATCATCCATAATAAACAGATCGTCACATTCACCCTTTGACAAAACAAACAAAACAAATAGAGCAAACATCAAAAGCTAGAACTTTCAAACAAACAATTGCAAAAATCTGACTATAAACAGATGGAAACAAAGCCAAGTATCAAATACATATCTTTTTGACAAGACCCAACAACATCTTGAGTATGTCTTAACGGATCTATTCCTATGATAGACATGATCAACATAGGATAATAGACCCACCCCAAATAAATATGGCAAGTGATATAATGGCATGGTTTTATCTTTTGTTGTCTTATTATTTTTGTGATTTACATTATTGACTCATTCCCAAAATCTCTCAAGGATGTCCATAAGGATTTAGAGAAGAAGGAATGGGGGAAATTGAGCGTCATTTTGATTTTCTATTTGTGGATAGTCTTGTTATACTACCATGGAAAATACTTGCTTTGTTCTGTGTGTGGAAGTTATCTTTGATACATTTTGTGTAATAGTAACATGTTAGGTTCTTAATATTTGTTGTGTTACTAGTGACATGTTTTTAAATCTTCTCACCTATACACTCTAACAAGGTTTCCGCATGTCTAGTATGAGCAAGAATACTCCTTGTTTATAGAGTCAAAGTACATGCAATAAATACAAAGTCACCTTGGTCATTAATACCTTGGTGCATAATATTTATTTGCTATATCAAAATGGATTGTTCAAACTAAAAAGTATCTAAAGCAAAGCAAAAGCAACTCATCAACTACTAATTAACATCACATTTCTATCTACCATTAGTATTTCTTCTAAATTAACATCACATTTCTATCTACCATCAATATTTCTTCTAATTAACATCATTTTTCTATCAAATCATCAATATTTCTTCTAAGTAAGATCGGCATAGCAATATCATTATTACCATTCTACATCCACAATAAATGGCAACATACATCATGATGATATTAAAAAAAAAAACATGTATGGGGCATAAATTTTCACATTCATAAACACACATCATCATATATCATCATCACATGAGCATAAAATGATTGAATTGAAGAAGGTATATATCATATATATCATCATAAAAAAAGAGAGTACATCATCAATGTGATAAGATATGCAAAATCACAGTATCTATACGAGACCTCGATTAGACCAATGAGTATAGGCATACAAAATACATGTCTACAAAATTCCTCTGAACAAGGAACAACATAAAAATCAAGTACCAAAAATAAGACTCCAACGGGAAAAGGACAAAACCCTATAGGTCACCAAAACAATCTGGCTATCTCACAAACTGATCACCTGCACCACCAATTGCACCATCATTTCCCATAGAACTAGGCTCTCCAAACTATGGATGTCGAGCACTCCTAGGAATGGAAGCCTCATATAAAAGTCTGATAGTAGGTAGACCTCTGCAAATAATGATCATGTTGTACCTTGAGAGTATCTCTCTCTATGGTCAACAACTGTACAAAATCCTCTGCAGCATGACATTGACCACTCTCACTATCCTGCTTGGTCCTCAAAATATCTATCTGAGCCTCTATAGCTTGTCATCTTGCTATCTTTTCATCTCTGGAAGTAGTCATCTAAGCTAACAGTATGTCTCCAAGTTGATGGAGGAGGATCCAAAACACGCTTACATCCCTGCGCCTAAGATGGATACTCATCCTGATCACCCTACACTCTATCACGATGACCTCTACCTTGAGCTCTATCCAACTACTCTGCAAGGACCTCAATATGCTATCACTCATCACAATGACCTGTAACACTTGGTCTACCTGAAGTAGGAATACCCCTAAGAACAGTGAGTCTCAGAGGCCTACGATGAGACCACCACTCATCATAGTCATTAGAAGTACCTAGATTTGCGGGACCAACTGACCAACCCCAATTAACTAGGGAAAGTGCTCTAAACTCATCAATAGCAATATCTATATCAGGCTAAATACTCCATACACAAACCTCTTGGTTTGTTCGACCAAAATGAGCCTCATAGGTATCAAGAAATTGGTCTTGTCTCTCCCCAAACTGGCAACATACTTAGTCTAGTAGATAATGCTCTAGAACAATATTAGAATGACCAAGCAACCGACGATTCTATCAACAATAGACAAGGTGATCTACATCCTCTAGCCAAGCATCACACCTTAAATATGGTCTCCACACAAAACTAGGAATATCATAAAAAACACGATGCCAGTAAGGAAGATCTCTAGGTAAGGTGTAGTGCACAAAATCCCCATAATGATATGAGTATGGATCATCAGAGTGATGCTCTTGTATCCCATCTAGCCGAGTAAATGCAATATGCTCCCATGCCCACACATGAAAAAGTGACACCTGCAGAAATAGATTTCCCGCCCCAATACACAACCTCATGCATATCTTTGTATAAGAGAGTGAGAAGACATGGATCTCATACCATGCTCAAGCATATTCTCAATGCACACACCCCAACCTACAAGAAATTGTTGACCTCAGCTATTAGGAACAACAAGTCCTGAAATCAAACCACATAGAACAAGCGAGATAGGATCCACACTGTTAGAAAAATTAGACAAATCAATCTTCGACTGATGTACTGTAAGGTGTCGAGCACCTAACACATGTTGCATAGCAGGGATACCATGTCGAATGTTATACATAAACAACTCCCCATGGATAGGAAGATGAAGTATCCTCCATACATCCTCAAGTGTGATGGTTGCCTCTCCTATAGGTAGATGAAACAAAGATGTTTCTAAATGCCACCGTTCCACCAATGCGGTCATCATGGTAGTATGATTCCTAATGGGAGGCATATAACAAATATGCAAAAGTCTCACAACATCAAGAAAGTACCACTCTAACACACCAAAATGGACAATGGGATTGAAAAAATGTCATGGATGTCTCTCCCTAGGTTGTAGTACACTGAGGCCAACCTGCAATCATTTTCAAACTATAAAATTAGGGTTTCACTCTAAATACATAATATAACATAAAACATGATGAAAAAACAAGATTTAGGAGGAAAAATGAGCAAATGATAAGTTTCCAAGCATAAGCTAAAGTCAAACAAAGAAGAAGGGGTTAAAAGAAAATATTTTGAGCAAATACTCAAAAAAACACAAAACAAAGGTGAGCTTTTCAGGAAAAGGAGAGATTTTATGGAAAATGCTCAAAAACAAAGGAGAGGAAAAAGGTCAAAGATGAGTTTCTAGGGCCAAACTAGAAAAAGCGAGCTTCTGAAGCAACTTGAGCTTTTAGAGCAAAAGCTTGGAAAACAAAGTGAAGATTCTGAGCAAAGGCGAGGAAATTTTGCAAAGGCGTGGATTCTTGACAGCAAAGGCATGAAAACTGATGCAAAGGTGTGGAAAACAGGAAAACCTTGCTTTTGACCTAGAAAAATTTGTACACAAAAAATGAGAACAAAATGAGACAAAAGGGAAAAAGAGAAAAGGTACATACTGGGCCACCAGCATTTGAAGGTTGTCCAACCTCTCAAACAAGCTCGAAATGATGTGGGACAACATAAAAATGCCACATTGCTCCTTGAAAACTGATTGAATGAGATAACCAAAGATAAGAATTAGCTATACAGTCAAAACACAAATGAGATATCTACAAGACAAATTGCCTATATACACCACAAGAAAACCCTAATTTCTACTTAGGGAAACTTTTTTACATTCAAAATAGAAGCTCAAAGAAACATAAGAATAGGAAATGAAAGACCTATAAACCTAATTCTATGACATAAACACATTAGAATGAAAAAAAAAAGGTCGTGAGCCTGACCTAAAAACTTAAAATTTTTGGTCAACCTCTCGAGGAGGTAGTATAGAGTCTTACCATCATTCCATGAAAAACATTGGGGCATAGTGGGGCATAATTTTTTTCAAAAAACTTGATCTTAAAAACAAAATATTTGAAACAAAGCAACTAGTACTTTGTATCAAAGACGGGAAAAATGTAGACATATAAAATTGACTTAGCACTTATCACAAATTCAGAACATCTCAAAATGACCCTGAAATGACTCAAAACAACTCTGAATCAATTCAAAACATCTTAGAATGACCCTGAAATGACTCAGAACAACTCTGAATCAATTCAAAATGTCTTGAAACAACCTCGAAATCAATTCAAAACATCTTAGAATGACCTTGAAATGACTCAGAACAACTCTGAATCAATTCAAAATGTCTTGAAACAACTCTAAATCAATTCATAACATCTTGGAATGACCTTGAAATGACTCATAACAACTCTGAATAAATTCATAACATCTCAAAATGACCCCAAAATGACTTGGAACAATTCTGAATTAATTCAAAATGTCTCAGAATGGCCCCAAAATAACTTAGAATAACTTTGAATCATTTCAAAACGTCTCAGAACGACCCCGAAATGACCCAGAACAACTCTGAATCAATTCAAAACATCTCAGAATGACCCCAAAATGACTTGAAACAACTTTGAATCAATTTGAAACATATCAAAACAACCCCGAAATGACTCAGAACAACTCTAAACCAATTCAGAACGTCTCAGAATGACCTCAAAATAACTTTGAATAAATTCAGAGTTATGAACAACCTTGGAATGACTTGGAACAACTCTGAATCAATTCAAAATGTCTCAGAATGACCCCAAAATGACTCATAACAACTTTGAATCAATTTGGATGTCTTAGAATGACCCCGAAATGACTTGGAACATCTCTGAATGAACTCAGAATATCTCTGAATTAACTTGGAACATCTCAAAATCATCCCATGACATCTCACAATGCATCAAACTACATTGAACAATATTCAAAAACCCTAATTTTCTCTAGTAATTGAATAATACAACAATATTTGATTAATTCACATTGAGCATCATTCTTGAAAATTTTAATAAATGTTGTTTATTTAATAAAGTTTTAAAAAACCCTAATTCTACTATTAATCGAAGAATACATTATTTGATTAATTCACATTTCATCATTTTGACTAATAAAATAAATTACCTTTATTTAGTAAAGTCCTAATCTTTTCTTATTTCATCTTGATTAGTCAAAAAACATCGATTATTTGATGATGTCACTAATCCACCTTATTCCTCAAAATTAATTGAATTATTAAATCATAATTTAATTTAAATATCACATTTCCCTCCAAAATTTGAATAATTGAACCAAATCAAATCATACTATTCAAATCAAGGATAAAATCAAAATCAAATTTGAATGAATGAATTAAATTAATTAATTAATATTCCTCACCCAATTTTTGATTGAGAAAGTCATGGATTGCTAACTAAGCAATCTATTTTGCTAACTAATTAATCTATTTCTGCTAAGTCAACCATCTAATTCCTAGCTCAACCCTAACTAATCAATCAATTTCTAACTAAGTAATCAAAATCCTAACTAGCCAATCTATTCTTCAATCACCCTAATTGTGAAATCAACTTTGCACAATTCACTCATGTCTAAATCCTCTCAACTCCTTTTGATCGTTGATCTGGATTTCCTCCAACGCGATCTCAACTATCGATTCAAAATTGCTTTTTCTATATAACAAGCCTTTCTCTTCACAAAATAGGATCAAAATCTCAACTTACCTTATGCAACAAAGTGTTTTCAAGATCGCTATTGAGAGAGATTCATCATTTCTTCAAGAACAAGCATCAATCATCAATATTTTGCATACAAGCAATGGAGGCTTTGCAGTGATACGAACAACCCAACATCATGAAAATACACTCCAACATGGGATGGTAATATTTTCTTATGTTGTTTGAATTCATTTTGTTAATCTTAGGATCTCATTTCATTCAAATAGATTAGAATTTTTCATTTCATGAGTGATGGAATATGATAGATTAAGTGTTTTTGAATTAGATTAACTTCTGATTTTAGTCTTACACTTTGATCTTTTTTCTGCATCTTTCCTAATGGATTCCTTCCCCCTCACACAATAGGTACTTAAATTAAATGCTCCACTATTTTGAACAGCCAGTATTTAATATATTTTAATATGCTTAATTGGATTTGAGTATTTTAAAAGATAGTAAAATATGTATAAAAGAGATGAATATGGATGCAATTATATTAGCCAATACTGTAATCTATATATGAACCTCTAAATATAAGTATATATAATAAATGAAAATGAATAACAAATACTATATACTACTACATGTATATAAGAAAATCAAATGCTAATGTTCAATTAGACCAACATTTAAAACCGAATACTTAAGGAGAGTAATAATAAAAATATTCACCAAAGGTTGGTTATTGCCAGCATATCTGAAGGAAAATAATAACAGAGGCCTTAATATTCTAAAATTTTCATAATAAAATATCCATATATAAATATATTTCTAGCTATCGATAATACAGATGGAGCAGACAAAACCAACATGCAACAAGTGGAGAGAGCTAAGGGGGGTATGGCCTGGCAAGGTTGATGGGCTAGTTTTCTATAGTCACCCCTCCCAAAATCATTGAAATCATCTTATCCTAGAATTTATGCTTAAACAATGGAAGACCATGTTTCAACGTCCTAACCTAAATTGTAATAGTGACGCAAGAAAAATGAGGGAGCCTAGGAAAAATGCCATACCTAGCTCACCTACATGCCATGAATCACAATAACCATGGAATTCAAGCAAATCAAATTCATGAAGCAACCGTAGTGAGAATGCAATAATTATATCCCCTTATCATTTTCATTAAGAGGACTTCACAAACTAAATCCATATTTTGATAGAATGATAGCTACACATTTAAAATTGGCTACCCACACAAACATAAAATCTATAGAGCATGGTTTAGAAACTCAAACACACTGGAAGTAAAGTTGATCCAAATTCTAAAAGAGGAAAAAGGGTCAAATGAATAGCTGAAGAGTAGGACACCTTACATGGTTTGCATGAAATCCAAATTGCCTCAGTTGATGTAAGGGACACAAAAGCATTATGAGGACAGAGAAAGAATGACTCCATCGTCTTTCGAAGATTCAATATTCTTGTGAAGGAAAAATGGTGATGCTAAATGAACATCTTAAACTACTGTATGAAACTAGTCTACAAGCAATGACATAGGCTAGCTAGGAGTTACACCAACATCATCTATGGTGACTTCAAAATAATTCAAGCCATTCACCGAGGAAGTAGCAATATAATTCTAGTTACCTCATTATTTTATTTGTGTTTTCTCTACCCATCAAAAAAGGATAATCAGGTGGCTATACCAATCACACCCACTCCTAACTAAAAGGTGAGATTTCTACACACAATTTGTAGCCTAAGACATAATTCAAGAGTCATTGGAAAGTTCCACTTATTATGGAATTTAAATCCAGCCATTCAAAACCCAAAGACAAAGAAATTCTAAAATAAAATACTAACACACAATGATTGCATCGAATGTAGAAATAATGAGATGATATCAAAATCGAATGCCAACTACACTCCAAAACAGCTAAAATAATGTCAATTTTTCCTACCCAAATTACTTCACTCGCAAAAGAGAGGACAAACCAAAGACCTCTGCAGCCACAAATTCTTCCTTTGAACTTGATCGCTCTTCTAGATAAATTCTCTTCAAAACAATATCAAAACCAAAACTATAATCTTTTAAGAATTATTTTGCAGAGCAAAGTTTTCTTTTTGAGAACAAAATTAATTTATCCCACATTTCTCCAAAACCCCACATACATCAAACCAAGAAAGGGGTTTTTCTTTTTTTTACTTACCAAATAAAAATCCAAGAGGAGATAAGCTTTCGAAACTAAAAAAATAAAGAAAATAAGCAAGTTTCCTGATTGACACTTAGTTTGAAGACGTGCATGTGCGCACATGGTCTTTTTCCATCATTTTTCTATTTTCACTTGTTTTAACATCAAATCAAAAATATTACCTTCTAGATTTATTTTAAATCACATTATTTTACTTATTTAAACAATTATCCTGACACAATAATAACTTATTAATTAATATTAAATACCATATGAAACAATACTTTGAACAAAACACTTTAGTTTAATTATTTCTTAATAAACCATGTACTTTATATTTCATAAAAAATAATTTATTTAATTATTATTTTAATTTCCAAATTCATTTAAATTATTTTGTTACTTATTTTAATTTAATTAACTAATTACACAAAACTGCTTAAAATATTAAGTCTACCACATAATTCAATAGCACAATAAACAACAAAAAACAAAAATAAACACTTACTCAAATTCCCAAAAAGGCCAATATGGAGGGGAACTACATCCTCACCCCTAGGCTTTGACTTACTCTTGGAAGTTGCAAAGTAAAATAAAACTTACGTAATTCTAAACATCGTCATCACAACAACCACGTGACAAAATAAAATACGGGAGACACCAAGAAGACAACTATCAAAACATAAAAACCATACCGACAGGGTTACCAGATGGGGGTACTCATCTTCATTGAGGATGATGGCAAGGCTTGGGGAACTTCTTGTCAACTCCATTTTTTTCCACATCATACCCATTGGGTTTTTTAAGGCACACTCAAACCTGACAGTGTAGGTGGAGTCGATGCTTGGTACCTAAAACTTGCATCAAAACAAGATGTCAAGCATATATATATCCAATAGAAAACACACCATGAGAGGAAATCACAACATAGTAGGGTGCTTGATAATGAGTGATGCTACACTATCCTCTCACCAAGACTCCAAGTAGTAAACATATCATCATAAATATCATAAAGCAATTACTTAATCAAATGCATAACAAGGATAGTACTACATCCATGTGATAAAAATAACCAGTTAAATCCAAACACAATATCAAACATCATGTATCAACATAACATAAACATCCAAAAAGAGTACCATACTCATCCAAGTAAACTAAACTGTCAATAAAACAAATAAAAGGGTATGTGGAGGATCATCATGGAAAAAACAGGTGCTTAAGTGGCAAAAAATTCAGAAAAATTAGAGTTAGGCAACTTGATGTAAAAATTTGAATAAGTTATCTATATTATTTCAAAAATATGTAAAAATAGAATTTGTAGACAATTGAATGTAGTTTCTAAACTACTAGGTTTTATTTTATTTTTTTAAATCTATTTGGTGAAAATTTTAAATTTCAATGCAGTAGTACTTAAATTTTAGGGAAAAAATAAGAAGTAGGTGTCTATCTGACCACCCTAACCACAATAAAATGATAATATTTTTTTATAAGATTTTAGATATAAGTAGAGGACTCATGTCCTGATGTGATGCATATTTTTTTGTAACTTTTTCCCAAGTAAATAATTATTTATGAATTTTTTATTACAACTTTTAAACAATATAAGAAACTCGTATGTCTAACCACCTTAACTTGGCCAAAACTTCATGAAATTCAATTTTTTTTTTTTTAATCCTATAGTATGCAAAGCATAGAATGTGACACATGTTTTGGATTCAAAAAATGTGACACCATTTGAAAGCTATAGATGGTTTTCAATCAGCCTATCAATCAGGACTTTAGTCGTGATTCAAATAGAAAATGAATAATAATTACTTATTAAATTCAAAGTAAAGAATAATTTATATTGGTGGAAAGCTGAGAATCTCCTCTAAAAAATATTTTGGTTTCATCAATTTTGGGTAAAAAATAGGTCATCAGCCACATACCCATCATATTGCCACTTTTTGGCCCATCATGATCCTGCACATACCCAAAAATGGTGAACAACCACCAACACAATCTCAAGGTCCATAACATAACATAAAAAGTGACACTGCAAAGAAAACAACATGAGAGACATAATAATGCTAGAATCCTATTGGACCCACACAAGCTCATCCACAAGCTCTCAAGTTAGTTGCACAACTTCTACCAGTAGCCTCAACAACCACTCCTTGATGCCCAACCTGATGGTTATCAAATGTCGCAAATACTTAGTGAGATCTTCCTATATCGAACACCATCGGATTGGAAGCAGTTGGTCTTTGACTGAAACCCATAGTATTCCTTTGCAAACACTACTTAGCAATGTGGCCTTGTTGGCTACAAGAGAAACAAATTGTGCCTCGACCAAAACTTTTGTCACCTGGAGGTGCATTAGACTTCTAAACACTTCCCTAGCTAGTTGCGTCTGGGTGTTGTGTGCAGGCTACTTAGAACAATTTCACTTGTTATGCCACTAGTTTTGGTTCTTCCTAGAGTGAGAACCACCATCACCATGATGGGATTACAAGTTCCCAGGTTTAGATTCAGAGTGTTGTTGCTGTTGTTCACCCTTAGAAGCCGCTTGATGGCCCTTAGAGGACACTGTAGCCAGAGACTAACCACCTTGAGGATCTGAGCCTATTGGGGGTGCACTTCCAATCTGAACACCTGTATGACCCCCAAGAGCCATAGCCACATTATCTTCCACTAAATTGGCCCTCTCCATAGCCACCTCCATAGTCTTTGGTTTTAAGACTCAGACTCCTCCATTGATGCGGGCATTGAAGACCCTGATAAAGTGATGAAATTGCATACCCTCATCATCATTGATCCTAGAATATTATTTAAGTTCATAGAACTGATACTCGCACTGTTCTATGGACATCACGATCTATTTTAGCTCATGGAACTCATTTTCATGATGTTGTCTCTAATGTTCTAGCATGAAACGAGATCTAAACCTTTCCATGAATAACTCCCAAGTCACTAAACCAATATCTAGGTGTAATTTCTACTCTTTTCTAATCACAACCATGTGGATGTGAAAAATTTGAGGTGCATGATGGTGCACCTATGCCTAGTATTACTGTCATAAGGATGCATAACGAAAACATGATATAGATCAATTAGCCAAGCTTCAACCTCCAGTCCTCCACCAGTATCATCAAATGTGGGTGGATGTACCCTCAACAAGTCTCTCATGTAACTAGTTACCATGGCATCCTAATCTACTAGTATATATCCCCTTCTCAGTGATCTCTCTCTCTCCCTGACCACCCTCTACTCCTCCTCCTATCTAGGAACTAAGCGGCCAAGTGCCTCCTCTAACAATTGTCGTAATTGCATTCCATCAAACCCTAATTTCTCCTGGTTCTGGCCTCCTCCTACTGGATTATTTTGGGAACTCTAATGTTCCTCACATTATGAATCATGGGAGCTTGGAGAGGATGAGCTCTAGTAGTTGGATTTGTGGCCACCACCTTGGCCTCTACCATGGCCATGACCTCGACCTCTAGGCATGCTTCTTTGAAACATAAGAGGGGAATATATCAGTTCGAGAGTTAAGCACGAAGGTTAGCCTAATGCGATCAATATACCTAGATTACCTAGTGTTTGTTAGCGTAGCTCTAATACCAATCTATAACGCTCCACCACACAAAGGTCCCAAAGGACACTAAAACATTTAACATTTATGACAATTTTTTTAAAAAGTAAACTAATATGAAGTGTACATTAACATATATCACTAGTAATAAACCATGCATATATGATATCTAACTAAGTCCCTTGGGGTAACATGTCTGCATTACATTTCAAATAATTCTAATGCAATACAACTCCCATAATGATGATTAACTAATCACGAGTATTCCACTTAACCATTATATAGAATTAATTATCAATGAACGAACATCCATAACATTATATAAATGAAAACCATCCATCACATCTAGGAATTTAATATAAATATTTCCATAGATACAACACCATTAAGGATCACATACTATAAAACAATAAATACATAATAATACATGGATTATCATAAAAGATAAGCATCCATCAATGATCATAAGATAATTCCAAAGATAACAATCATTACATTTATGATATGAAGATACATCGTTCAAGGATTACATCAATACAATAGCACTTCCCAGCATGAATAGGAATAGCACAACAACATGGAATAATACAACTAAAATGAATGAGTACAAAGCATCAAGATTGATCCAACTCTGGTACATCTTGGAGTCACTGCAAATGGTACCACACTCCACAACCCGATCTTTGACTGGGGACCCAATGGGTTTCATAGCATATTCCACTCGACCATGTGGGCCCTAAGGCCCACCGCCTATGCGAGGAGTTGACAAGAAAGACCCACAAAATTGACAGTCAAGTAGAAAGGATACAAGCCTCAACAAACAAGAGTAATGATAAACATAAGGCAACATCCACTTCTAGAGGAACAAAAGCAACAAGGGGGAAACAAGAAACACGCAAGGTTCCTAAAAGGGTAGAGTGTCATCACATGGCTCGACATGGGTTACCCAATGTAGATCTTCATAGGTTACTGACCCTCATCTTGGGTTACCCTAGCAACCTCAACTGATCCCTGAACCCCATTCTTACACATGCAGAATTAACTCACCTTTCATGAAAACAAGTTAGTTTATTTTACATTATAGGCCTTCTCATCTCATCCCAAGATTAAACGAGTGCTTGGGCCATGAGAGAGGCATCCATTATATTTTATTAGTGTGTGCATAATACCCATCCCCCTAATTATTTATTAGGTTATGACTTGCTAAACTCAAATTCTGCACGAGTTACATTGGATACCACTTAGGGTTTCAGCTCCCATGGGATGCCACTCTCCCTACTAGCAACAAAATCTCATAATCCCAAATAGGGTAGGCCAACTTGCACAAAATGTCAAAGCCAAATAAGTAAATACATTTAGTGAGGCATGCACCATCTCATGCTAAAACTTCATAGTAAAAAAAACACTTTCAAGTGCAAGGCTAAACCCACCAAGGTCAAATCAAACATAGAAACAATAGTTCACAAAGAACCAATATGAAAAAAAATTATAACACAACATGTTTCTTTCCCCTCCTCTGGAAGCCCAAGAAGAACAACTAACCAAGAACTCACAAACGAGGGTAAATCAACATTACAAGTTTCAATGTGAATTCAATGAATAAAATCTCAAATTACAATAACTCAAGAGGGAGACAAATGACATGGAACCATCAGAAATCAACTTTTAATTTATGATGCAGGAGCATCCATGGCTTAGTGGCAATCCTATGTCAACAAAAATAATGATTTTGGTGTGGATCAAATTTCATTATTTTTCATGTGAAACTCATATTTTAATGTGCATTTGAATTTTGTAACATGTTACTAATTTTAATTTGAAGTTTGGGGAAAATTTAAAGCAAAATACAAATAAAAGGAGATAGTGGAGAAAATGCTTTGAAAGCAAAAAGCCAGAAAAAGAAAATATGGGCATAGAGTTTTGGGAGACCACTAATAAAATTTATAACTCCAAAATTTGAATTCCAAGGCTCCTAAAAAGTATGGAACATGAAGGTGGATGCCAAGATTGGAGAAAAGCGATTTTTGCTTTATTCAAGAAAGCAAAAAAAAACAATTAAAGCTTTTTCAGCCATTCACAACAGGTTTGGAGATTTGAAAGCTTATTTTATTCATTTTAAATAATGAATTCAAATTAAATTATCTATTTTTGGAGTTGGGGCATTTATTTTTGAAGATGGGATTGGAATGAATGAAAATGCAATTGAAATGTATTCACATTTCATTTCATTTGGGCTAGAGTTGTTTAATGAAAAAAAACAATTCATTTTTGGGGGAGAAGTTTTCTCCAGAATATAGAGAAGACACAAGAAATACATAGAATACCTCTAGGAAGATGATTTGATGGTGTTGTTGCAGATTGGGGATTGATTACAGAGTTCTAGACATCACCTTTGTTGCAGATTTTTGTATTGGGTTGTTGTGAGAAGTTTTGTTTTCGCAGGTGTTGGAGAGTGTTTGTGTTGCAAGAGTTTGATTTGCTGCTGAAATCCTTTTATTTTTGTATTTTCTTGTAGTATTGTCAAGGCTTGTTTCAGCCATAAAACTTTTGGTATGATTGTAATTTCATTTGAAGAGATTAAATTGAAATTGGGGTTGTTGGTTGCAAATTACAAACCAGAGTTGCATATTGTTGCAAATAATTTATTTTTCTTTTGTGAAGAGTGTTTCTTAGTATTGTGTGAGCTAATTTAAATTAATTTCCTTTGTAGAATTTATTTTAATTAGCTCCATACATTAATTTCACTAACACAATAGAAATGATAAATTTCAAAGAATATTTAACTCACCATTATATTTTATCTTTTCATTCATCGAGAAATCATTTAAAACAATTAAAGCAATTATATATAACATATTTTATAAGTATCTCACTACACCTTTAACACAATAATAATTTAATTTCCCTATATCTACTTATATTTTCATATTCAATTAATATCCTAAACCATTATATTATTTTTTTTGTTCTAAAAGAAACATAGTTAAATAACATAATCTATTCTTTTAATTATAGAACATTAAACAACCATTTACTCATTCATTATGAAGTCATTTGCAATAATCACTCATTTTATTTGTTCATCACTATACAAATCATTTTAGAATAAATTTTGAAGAAACTAAATAAACACACAATCAAATTTCCTTTATTTAAAATCGTAATATATAAATATCATTATAAATTATTATATATATGTATATATATACCTATATATATATAACTTAAATGCTCTGCTGTATAGCCAATATTTAATGTCTTTTAATATTCTTAACTGGATTTTAGTATTTTTCATAGTTGATAATCTTTGTAAATGTGGCTTCCAAATCCCGAATTGATGTTACTTGTGTAAGGAAGAAGCAGAAACTGCTAACCATTTATTTCTCCATTGTTCATATTGGACTTCTATCTGAGGAATATTTCTTTCACTCTATAGCCTCTTGTGGGTGTTTCCTGGATCTATTGAGAACTATTTTAGTCAGTGGAATGCTCCCTCCTTGAATCCTACTATTTGCAAATTATGGTCTTTTACTCTCCCTTATATTGCTTGGGGTGTTTGGAAGGAGCAAAATAATAGAATCTTTAGGGACAAGGAAACTCCAAAGGATATTGTGTATGAGAAAACATATAGGATGATTGTGGAAAACATCAATAATATCCCTTATCATGAGAATAAGATGGAGGCTATGGTCTGTTCCAACTACAACCTCAAGATGGAAAAAGACTGGAATATCAAAGGTGATGTTTCTAAGGCTTCAAGACCAGTGAAAAAGAACCGTGAAGGTGCTTATTGGATTAACCCCCCTAGGGGTCAGATAAAATATAATTTCGATGGGGTGGCCAAAGGAAATTTGGGGATGATAGGGAGTGGGGGAGTGTTAAGAGATTATAATGGCAAGTTTGTTTCAGCAGTGGCTATCTCCTTGGGTTCACAGTCCAATCACTTAGCCGAAGCCATTGAAGCTTTCTAGGTTATTGACCTTGCTAATAGAATGAACTACAAAAATATATGGATTGAGGGTGACTCCAAAAACATTATTAAATGCCTCCTAGGAAAGTTCCCCCCCTCATGGACCATCAAATGTTAGATAGAAGAAGCTATTTCTATTTTATCCAACTTTGATAAGGTTAGAATATCCCATGTTTTTAGGGAAGCAAATAGCGTGGCCGACTATTTTTCTAATGAGAGGGTCAAAAAAAATGGGCATCAGACGTGGCAAGATTATAATGAACTAGGAAATGACGTAAGAGCCTTATTGAATTATGATATCACTCATGGGAAAGCTGTCACATTTAATGATAATTAATGAGAATAAAGCTAGGTACAATGGCATCATTCGATACGATGGTGGCACCATAATTATCTCTACAGGCTGTGAGGGCTTGCATGTTTTGTGGGTGCTTTGGTTCTACTACTAGCTTTCAGCTCTATTCATTTGCTCTGCAAGCAACATTGCTAGTATGGGGGGAAGTAGAAAGAGGGTTGAGCCAACTAGTTGTGAGAAGCACAAGAAAAATTCAAAGGTTTGGAGGAAAATTAAGCGGGGAGGGTTGGAGACTTTCATTGAAAAGCTCCATGGTCCTAACCCTGAAATAACAAACATTGGAAGAATGGTGAAATTATTCTCTCAGGGAGGAAGGTTAAGGTTGATGAGAACCTTATTAGGGAAATCATAGGTATCTGGACTGAGGGGGTGAAGTTCTTTTATGACATAATTTTTTTTAATGAAGCTATTACCAGATTTCCCAAAATTGATGAGGAAAGGGAGGAGCTGGTCAAAATTTCTAATAAATATTTTGACGCTATGACGGTTAAGAAGATATGGAGGGAGGTGCTCAAAATTCTTATGGCATACATTATGCTGGACGATAGATTTACTAGAGTCTACAACTACCATTTTTCCCTCAATCATTTTTGACACAAGGTAAGGATCTCCTTTCCTCACTACTTGTTTTTCTCATTGAAAAATAGTATTGAGGAACATAGAAAAAGCCCTAGGAAGAACTTGGTCCTACATTTTGGCCTCATTCGGCTTATTCATGAGAATTTTAGAAATATGTCGGCCCTGCCTAACCCCTTAATGGATTCAGCCTCAGAAGGTTATTATACTATTAATAGTTCATCAAAGGAAAAAGATGTTTCTGACACTAAGTGGGAAGAGGAAGATCCTCCCTCCCCCAAAATGATTATGAGGAAAACCCTTCAAAGAAAGCCCTCGAACAAAAAAATTTCTTTGGTGAAAACCCCCATTAGCACTTCTTAGGAGGAAAAAATTAAGAAGGATCCCCTCACGAAAAAAGTTGGTTTCTTATTCTGAGGATTCTCTGGAGGATGAATTTTATGCCCCTAAAGCCATAAAGGAATATTATACTTCTTACCCTGCCACTGACAAAGAGAATAGCTTACCCAAATTCCCTAGAGATATCAAACTTGAAGACCACTACTTCAAGCCTAACTAGGAATTTCCTAATGATATACTAGCAATTTCTAGAAATGGGGTTGTTGACTACTTCAGGATCATGAAGTAGGCCTTTCATGAGATAAAGGACCTCAACTTAAAAAATAGGGTTGCCACTAGCAAGCTGGAAGAGATGGAAGCTAAAGGTGTGTCCCAGAATGCTGCTAGGGTTTTGTGGATCATGGAGGAGAAGAGGTCAATGCTTGAGTTCCTTCAAAGAAATGTTGACCTCAAGGACAAGATGAAGAAAGATAACAAGAATAAGATCAAGCATCTGGAAGGGGAAATTGGAAAAATCAAGGAAACTATGAAAACCAACATGGAATATAGTCTTAAAGTTGTGAAACATACTACTACTACCCTGAGCACCTTGGTGGAGAATCTGAAAAATACCCAACATGGGTCATTGTTTTGTGATTTGGAAGCTGGTAAGGATAGAATTAAGAAAGAAGAGTCTAGCCCCTGTAAGAGGACTAGAGCCAATCTGAAGAGAAAAGCGGATTCTTCGCCTTAGGAGATCCAGGATTTGAAAAAGGTTACCTAGGAGATGTGCAACCTTGAAGTTGAGGTTGCTGAGAATTTAAAGTCCTTAGGTTAGTGTTGGTTGTGCTTGGTGTTGGCTTTTGGCTAGCTTTTTTTGGTTCTTGGTTGGTGGTTGTTGTCCTTTTTCCTTTTTCTATGTCCCAACTTTCCTTTCTTAGTGTTCTCTGATGGTATATTTTTCTTGCTTGTAAACTCTATGGTTTCAGGTCCCTGTAAAACCCATTTTTTCCTTTATCAAAAATTGGATTTGAGTATTTTAAAAGATACTAAAATATGTATAAAAGACATGAATATGGATACAATTATATTGCCAATACTCTAATTATATATCAACCTATAAATATAAATATATATAAATAATAAATGAAAACAAACAAAATATACTATATACTGTTGCATGTATATAAGAAAATTGAATGCTAATGTCCTTAGACCAACATTTAAAACTAAATACTTAAGGAGAGTAATAATGAGCATATTCAACAAAGGCTAGTTACTGCCAACAGATCTGAAAGAAAATAATAACATAGGCCAGAACATTCTAAAATTTTCAAAATACAATATCCATATATAAATATATTTCCAGCTATCGATAATACAGATGGAGCAGACTGAACCAACATGCAATGAATGGAGAGAGCTAAGGGGGAGCATATCCTGGCAAGGTTGATGGGCTAGTTTTCCATAGTCGTCCCTCCCAAAATCATTGAAAGAATCTTATGCTAGAATTTTATGCTTAAATAATGGAAGGCCAAGTTTCAACATCCTAACCTAAACTGTAACATCGATGCAAGAAAAAGAAGAAACATAGGAAGAAGATGAGCCTAGGAAAAATTCCATACCTAGCTCACCTACATGTCGTGACTCACAATAACCATGGAATTCAAACACATTAGGTTCATCAAGAAAACACAGTGAGAATGAAATAATTATCTCCCCCTATCATTTTCATGAAGGAAACTCCCCAAATTAAATCTATATTTTGAAAGAATGATAGCCATGCCTTTAAAATTGGTTGCCCACACAGACATAAACTCTATAGAGCATGGTTTAGAAACTCAACCACGCTAGAAGTAAAGTTAATCTAAATTCTAAAAGAGGAAAAAGTACCAAATGCATATCCCAAGTGCAGGACACCCTAAATGGTTCGCATGAATGACAAAATTCCTTAGTCGATGTAAGGGAAACAACATCATGGTGAGGATAGAGTAAGAACAGATCCATCATCTTTCCAAGATGTGATATTCTTGTGAAGGAAAAATAATGATGCTAAATGAAAAACTAAAACTACTGTATGCAACTAGTCTACAAGCAACAACATAGGCTAGGTAGGAGGTATGCAACATCATCTATGGTGGCTTCAAAATCATTCAGGCCATTCACCAAGGAAGTAGCGATAGAATTATAGTTACCTCGTTTGTTTTATTTGTGTTTTCTCTACCCAATAAAAAAGGATAATCAAGTGGCTATACCAATCACACCCACTCCTAACTAAAAGGAAATATTTCTACACATAATTTGTAGCCTACTATAGAATTCAAGATTCATTGGAAAGTTCTATTTATTATGGAATTCAAATCTAGCCATTTAAAACCCAAAAACATAAAGCAATTCTAAAATCAAATAATACCACACAATGATTGCATTGAATGAAGAAAGAATGAGATGATATAAAAATTGAATGCCAACTACACTCCAAAATAGCCAAAATAAAATCAAGTTTTCCTACCTAAATTCCTTCACTTGCAACATAGAGGACGAAACAAGGACCTCTACAGCTACAAATTCTTCCTGCAAACTTGATCACTCTTCGAGATTAATTCTCTTTGAAACAATATCAAAACCAAAACTATAATATTTTCATAATTATTTTACAAAGAAAAGTTTTCTTTCTGTGAACAAAATTAACTGATGCCACATTTCTCCAAAACCCCCCCATACTTCAAACCAAGAAAGACTTTTTTTTTTAATTACCAAATAAAAATCCAAGATGAGATAAGCTTTCAAAACTAGAAAAATAGACAAAATAAGCAAGTTTCCTAATCGACACTCCGTTTGAAGCCGTGCATGTGCACACATGGTCTTTTTCCATCTTTTTTCAATTTTCACTTGTTTTAACATCAGTTCAAAAAAAAAAGAGTTGGTTTTTTAGTTCTATGTTATTAGTTACTTTTAGTTTCAAAACATGAAGAATATTCAAAATGACTGAGTACAATCCATAGAGAAATGAAGCACCACACTTTTCAAAAAGTGCCTCTCTGTTACAATGGTAGTTCTTTTTAAAAAATGAGTCATTCTGTGAAAAATTTGGGGTTTCATGGTAGTGATTGGGAAGGGAGAGATTTAGTTTTGCACAATTTAGCTCTTTTATCTTGTAGTTTTGGTCACGATGATGCTGGTAATGTGCTCTCAAAATTTCCCTAGGAGTTTCGTGGTTCTTATAATGGCTTGACACCTCTCAAGGGTTCTCATTGCGGTTTTCAGGACATATCTCTAGGTGGAACTTTTGTTCATGGGCATGGTAAGCAACCAGTGTTTGATATTTGTGGGTCAGATTCTTGTTCTATTGATGCTTCTTCAAAATCATCTCACCGTTCTTGGGCGGAGGTGGTTTCTGGTTGTTTTCCTTGCACTTTCCCTAATAATATTCCCATCGGTCCAGTAATTGTCAAAAATTCTTGCATCCTACTACATTCACCAATAACATTTTGATTAAACTTGGAGCTTCCTTCAATCCAAATTATCATTCCTCTCCTACCACATTTCCTAATTCCATTCCAATTTCTACTACTTTTCATGATCGAAAGTGTCCAAATTCAAAGGAGGCTTCTTTCCACAAACAAAAGGTGGTTGGAAATTCTTCTGGAAGCAAATCCCACAAGAAAAGTTGGTGTACATTTCAAAAAGGGATTTCTCCTTCTTTCCAAGTTGTTCCAGTTACATTTCCTGAGGAAATGCTTCAGTCACAAGTGCACGATCTCTAGGGGGTGGCTCTCATTTGCAAGTTTTGGAAATTTACTCCTGTGCGATTTTTAAAATCTCGGGGTTTTCAAGAACGGGAAGGATCTTCTTAGGTGTTCTATCTTAATAAGGGAGAGGAATTCTTTATTGTTATTTTTTATAATATGGAGCTTAGGAATGTTGTTCATAAGATTAAGTCATGGTTTTGTGATGGTTCAGGATTATATACTACTCCTTGGATCCCCATTTTTTCTCCCATTCAAGCTAGGGTAAGGTTCATGCCTTTTTGGGTTCAATTGCAGGGTTTACCTCTTGAGTACAGAGACACTAAACTTGTTGAAATTTTGGGGAATCAAATTGGTATATTTATCCATCATGATCTAAGTTATTTTAAGAATCCCTCCTTTAGTGTGAGGTTCTATGTTCTTTTTGACATAACTAAGCCTTTTCCTTATGTTGTTAATATTACTTCTCCTTATGGAGTTTGGGAGCTAAAAATTATTGTTGAAAATCCCAATACATTTTTCTCATCTTGTCATTCTTCTTCTTACTTGGGAAAAGAGTGTAAAGTGGTTAAGGAGATAGAGGGAAAATATTCTTCTTGAAAGGATAAGTTCAATTCTTCTTCTCAAAAGGAAGGGTTCATTCATTCTTTTCAAAAGGCGCCTATGCCTTCCACAAGTGAAGAGGTTGTTGGTCAAATTTCTGAATAAGATGTGATTCATGGGTGGGAAATTTATGATAAAGCATTGTCTCCTTCAATTGTTTATCAGGGGTCTTCTAGTGGGAAAAGTGGTTATGTATTGTGTCAACAGTTATCAAAAGTTAGTATCATGGGTGGATCTATTGTTAACTTGGAATCTACCTCTTTAGGTAGTATAGTCAGTTTATCATCTTTAAAGGGGAATCTTACTCATACTAGTTTCATTATTACTTTGTCGGTGGGTTGGGAAAATTTATTTTCTTTAAATGTCTTCTTCAATCCTTTAAGCCTTACTATTCCTTTGCTCAAGTGTGTTAGTATTCAGCAAAACAATGATTGTGCTACTATGTTAACTATTGGTCTGGATAATCATTCTATGTTAGCATAATTTTTGGAGAGTTTTTCTGAAAGGGATTTCAATTTTCTTCTAAATGATCATATGGCAGAGGTAGAATATCACTCTGAAAAGGATTGCAATATCCTTTTGACTGAGCAATCTACAAGGGAGTTTGCTTCTCTTTGTACTTCTTCTTTTCCTAATGATTCACAATTGGAGACATTTGTAGATAAAGTACTTTCTTTGGTTGGGGAAGTACTTATTGAAGATATTGCAATAGAGGTTTTAGGTGAAGAATGTGAGTATTATCTTCTTCATACACCTTCTATATCTCAAACTCCATTAATTCCTCTTACTATTCAAAAATCTCCTGCTAAAAGAGGTAGAAAGTCATATGCTGTTAAACTTTAGGAGGAAATAGATGTAGGCATTCAATCAACTTTAGTTGGTCATAAGCTAGGTGAGAGTGATAAGCAAAAGAGGCCAAGGAGAGCTTGTTGCTCTCCTAGGGTATTATGAAAATAGTATCTTGGAATTTCATAGGCATCAATGCCTCTAACAAAAGGGTTCAAATTAAACAACAATTAGATAATTGTGGGGAAGATGTAGTGGTTTTACAAGAAACTAAGATATCAAGTGAAGCTTTTGAAAAGTTTGGAAATCAATGGTCCAAATGGAGATATTTTCAATCTCCCTCACAAGGAGCTTCCAGAGGTCTTATCACATTGTGGAATGAAAAAATAGTAAGTATTTCACAAATTACTTGTAAGACTAATTGACAACTTATGTGGATTACTCATTTTGAATTAGCATTTTGGTTGATCAATGTTTATGGTCCAATCAGTTCTGTTGGGAAAAGTAGTCTTTGGGGTGAATTAAATCTTTTGTTGGATCAGTTGGGTCAAGATAAGGTCATTTTAACAGGTGATCTTAATGTTGTCACTTCAGTTGCTGAGAAAATTGGAGGGGTATTTCCATCTAGAAAGGACATGGAAAATTTTTAGTTCTTCATTCAAGGTAATGCTTTGGTTGATATAATTCTAGGAAATGGATGTTTCACTTGGACTAATAGGAGGAAAAAATTTCTTCAGATTGCATAAATATTGGATAGATTCCTTACTTCTACAACTTGTGGAGTAAGTGATTATGATTTAGCAGCACAAACTTTCCTTTCACTACTTCTGATCATTTTGCAATTTCTTTGGATTTGTGTGCAAAAAGTGTAAAACCAAAATGGAATTCTTCTTTCAAATTTGAGGTAATGTGGTTCTGTCATCCTCAATTTTTAAGTCTCCTAAGACAATGGTGGGTAAGTACATACCATTTTCTAAGGGGTCTAGGATGTTTCAGTTGAGTATGAAATTAGATCACATGAAAAAGCAGATAAAAGTTTGGAATTCACAAGTTTTAAAAAAAATTGTACAAAATGAACTAGTATATAAAGAACTTTTTGAGGTAAATGAAGCTATTATTGTGAATGGTTTAAATGAGTTATTCCAAGAAAAAAGGTCACTACAATTGGAATGGAAAGAATTTCTTGTAAGGAAGTGTATTGGAAGCAGAAGTCTAGAGAGTTGTGGCTGAAGGATGGAGATAAAAATACCAAGTTTTTTCATATCTCTGCTCAAATCAAAAAGTCCATAAATTGAATTTTTTCAATACATGATTGTATCATAGGTGCTTGTTTAACAAAGGAAGAAGAAATTCAAAAAGGTGTTAAATTTTTTTCTTCCTTGTTATCTGCTAATAGGTTGGATAATGCTCAATTGGAGAGGGAAAGGGAGGATCTCCTTCAAGTTATTCCACAATTAATTCTTCTTCCAAAAGACAATGAGAGGCTCTTGGCTCCTTTCTCATTAAAGGAAATTAAAGATTTTTTTTCTATGCCTCCTGATAAGGCTCCAGGTCCAGATGGTTTCACGGCCATATTTTTCCAAAAATGTTGGGATTTTGTAGGTATTGATATCTTAAATGCAATTGAGGAGTCAAGAAAATATGGTGGTATGTTAAGAAAATTCAAAGTGACACATATAGCTATAATTCCAAAGGTTCATCAACCACATTCTTTTTTGATTTTAGGCCTATTTCCTTGTGTAATACTATTTATAAAATTTTCACCAAAGCCATTTATCTTTGGTTACACCCATTTATATCCAAAATTGTTTCAGAGGAGCAAGGGGGTTTTGTACTAGGGAGAGAAACTTCTAAGGGAGAAATAGTGGCACATGAAGTCCTTCATTCGGTGGCCATGGCTAAAATTTCTGCAATTATTATCAAAATGGATATGCAAAAGGCATATGACAGAGTGGATTGGGATTTCTTGAAATAGGTATTACTCAAATTTGGTTTTTCATCTAAGCCGTGCAAGTGGGTCATGAGTTGTTTGTCTACTATGAAATTCTCAGTTTTGATAAATGGTTCACTAGCTGGTTTTTTTGGATCTACTCAAGGTGTTCGTCAAGGAGACCCCCTTTCACCTTTTCTTTTCATAATTTTAGTAGAGGCTTTGAGTAGGTCAATTCATATGGCTTTTAATCAGGTTTCTACTCATGGAATCTCAATTCCAGAGAAAAATGTTATAGTTACTCATTCTTTGTTTGTTGATGACACTCTTCTCTTTGGTAAGGAAATTATATTTGAAGCACACCATTTTAAATTATTCCTTGATAGATACTGTTTAATTTCTGGTCAGAAAATCAATGAAGCCAAATCTAAAGTGTATATTTTTAACTCCAAAAATGTTGTTGTGAAAAGAATAGTTAATATTCTTGGCTTCTAACAGTCTCAAATTCCATGTAAGTACCTAGGTATTCCCTTCTTTGCTGGGAAAAATAAGGCTTCTTATTGGCACAAAATTATTCATAGCATTAAAACAAGAATCACTTCTTGGAAAGGAAGGTGGTTGTCTTTGTCTAGAATAATTTTGTTGGTTAAGACAGTGTTGTCTTCAATTCCTAATTATTTTATGTCTCTTCTAAAAGCACCCAAATCAATTATAGTACAAATCCAAATGTTGATTAGGAAAATTTTGTGGTCTAGTAACATGGACAACAAAAATAAAATTCCTTTAATTTCTTTGGAAAATATGTGTCTTGAGAAGCTAAAAGGAGGTGCGGGTCTGCATAATATCATGGATAGAAATATGGCTCTAGGTGCAAAAATGGTTTGACATATGTATACTAAACCTCATTTGAAATGGTACAAAATAATGCAAGTGAAATATTTGGATAATCTAAATCTGACAAGAATATTCACAATGCAAAATCCTCCTTTAGGGTTGGTGATGTGGAATTTTTTAGTTTCTTGTAGAAAAGTAATCCTACCTTATTTATCTTGGGAGGTCAATGATGGGAAAAATGCACATTTCTAGAAAGATTTGTGGAATGGTTATTCAAGTTTGAATTCTTTACATGATTTTCAAACTTCTGAAGTTTTGTTATCTAAAATTTGGGAAGTTAATTTGTGTGATTATTTTCATAGAGTTGATCCTTTATTTGGAAGAGTTTTTTGGAAATATTTTTCAGGGCTTGCAGTTTCTAGTGAGCATAAGGTCTTATTGAAAGATATATTACAAAAATGGATTATGTATTGTAATGTTAAAGCTGATAGGATAATCTGGTTCAAGTTTGAATTTGGTTTATATACAGTCAAAGATGGGTATAAGTCATTTTCATAGTCAGGGATGCATGTAGAAAAACAAAGAGCATACATTTTTTTGTTGGAATTCAATGAATTTTCCAAAAGCTAGTTGTTTCTCTTAGTTAGCTATCAGAAGTAAGATCCTAAATAGTGATAGGATTTCAAAGCAATGGATTGCTGATCCTTTTAAATGTGTACTTTGTAATGAGGAGTTTGAAGATGTCAACAATCTATTCTTGCAATGTGTGGCTGCACAAAATTGTTGGTAGTTTGTATTGGGTAAAATGAATTTTTATTCTCCCCTACCTGATGCTATTTGGAAATTATTTATAGGTTGGCCAGGTCTTTATGCCAAATCACTCTTTGCATGCATTTGGTCAATAATTCCCGCATCAATTCTTTGGGCTTCATGGTTGTAAAGATGATAGGTTTGTTTTTCGTAAAGAAAAATTTAATCTTCAACTTTTGTTGGTTTCATTGGAGCAATCAATCACAAAAGTTGTAAATTGCTATGTCAGAAAAGTCAAGCATGTAGGGTTAATTTTTATAGATTGGGATTCTAAAATAATGGGGAATTGGCCTCTCATCATGTTACCATTTAAAGGAAGTTTGTTTCAAATTTCTCAAAAAGTCAATAGGAAAGAAATTAAATGGTCACCTCCATCTGAGGGTTTGTTTAAATTGAATTGTGATGGGGCATCTAGAGGGAATCTGGGGGTGTCAAGAGCTGGTGTGATCATTAGAGATCATAAGAGAGTTGTGCTTTGTGCTAGATCTTACAAATTGCAAAATGGAACTAATAATGAAGCAGAGTCTCAAGCTTTTTTTTATGGTCTACAATCAGCTCTGCGTTGCAAGCTTTCAAAGATTCAAATGGAAGGGGACTCTTTGGTAATAATAAATGCATGTAAAGAGAGGAATACAGTGAACTGAAAATTGGGTTATATAATGAAACATATATGGGAAATGTTAGATAAATATGAGTCATATCAAATAAATCGTGTTTATAGAGAGGGTAATAGTGCTGCAGATTTTTTGGCTATGGTTGTGATCAACTAAGTGAAGAAATTTTTCATGATGAAGAGTCAATTAGATCTATTTTGTAGAAGTTATGTCAAGAGATAATGCAGTGTTTTTTATTAAACTATAGTGGTTAATTGAAATTAGCATCAATGCGCTAGAGGTGTGATATTTTTTTCAAAGTTCATTGGAAATACATGTACATGGTAGTATATTGGGTATTGTAATGGCTATAACAAGTGAATCAAATTGCATGACATGTGTTCTATCCTAGTACTATTTTGTATACATTTGCTAGTTGGGTGGGTAACATACTTTAACTAAAGTATATAAGTATATGAACACATGTCATGATGTTTATAGTATAGCAGTTTGTGAAGTAAATTGTAGGTGTCAAGGTTTATGTACAGGTTTCATGATTTTGAAGTTGGAAGGAAATATATCATGACACATGTAACGTTAATGGATAAATCTATTACCTCATGTGGTTAAGGTTGGCTTTGTATCTTTGGGATTCTGTGAGTACAAAGGCTATCTTCTTGCATCATTGCTGGCTAATTTGAGGGAGAATGAATCTATCTATGGTAAATTTGCAAGTAATGTAAAATCATGTGTGAGTTCAGGCACACAGTTGGTCTTTAGTTGGCACGAGTGTAGTTTAAGCCAAATTTATGCTTTCTAGGAGAAGTATAGAATATGCTCCTCAAAGTAATCCTAATGGTACTCAAAATAAAAAAAACAAGATTGTTTGTTTAATTGTTTGTGTCTGTCTGCATGATATAGATGTCATGGCTAATGGGATCTATATGCGCGGCCAGGGAATGGGGATAAAACTTATTAATATCTCTTAGCTAAGTGGTTTTTCTAAAGAAAATGATAGTAGGGCTAAATTTATCTGGTGCACAATCAACTAGAAAGTTTTGTTAAGTGGGTATTCTCTAAAAGATCATATCAGAACTACTTTTTAGCTTTCCTATGCTTTTCATGTAATGATTTCTATGGAGTGAGAGTACAATTTTTACAAGATATGGCTGAATTTTTCCAAAAAATTATTTCTGGCTTTGTGTTGGGAAATAAATTAATGCATAAGCTTGTAAAATTTATAGATATAAGTTTGTTGCTTGTGAGGAGTGCTTGGAAGAGGCAGAGTATGTTGTCAGGTGATAGCTCCATTAG
Source organism: Sequoia sempervirens (assembly GCA_007258455.2). Classification (NCBI taxonomy): domain Eukaryota; kingdom Viridiplantae; phylum Streptophyta; class Pinopsida; order Cupressales; family Cupressaceae; genus Sequoia; species Sequoia sempervirens. Next base: position 153,027,007 of record VDFB02252616.1, read on the forward strand.
TGGTGAACTTAAGGTGCCAAAGGTATTCTGTGAAAATTGCAGCAGAAGGCAGATGGAATTCTATTCAAGAAATTATAGAGTTTTCATTATAGTGAAAGAATGGGAGCTGCCAATATCTGAAGAAATTGGAGATGACGAGCTTCTTCTGGTCTTCAAATGGCATTGTTCAAATTTCTTTAAACATATCAAGTGGATTATAGGGAAGGAAAAATTGGATCCAGAGGAAAAAAGGGTAATTTATCCTTCTCAATTCCTTTCAATGTTCTTTTCCAATATACTGGATTTGATTCAGGATGTCAAAATGGTGGAAGTAATTGCTGATAAAGTTGTGAACGAAGAGTTTCTTCCAAATGGTGTTCTTGCCAAGGCATGTTAGAGGTATGATCTATGGAAGGGGCAGGGTTATGTAGGTGGATTGTTTCCAAGACATTTCTTGTTGCATCACACTCCATTTCCAAAACTCTTTGTTGCAATTAATAAATCTCTTTCTCAGCAAAATTCCACTCAACTATTGAATTTTCTTATAAGAAACACTACAAAGTTTGATGATGAGTTATTTGAGAAAGTCAAAGATATTATCTAGGATATTATGGTGCCTATTGTGCATGTTCATGATCCACCACCTCAATCACCTCCAATGCCAATGCTGGAAGACGTAGAAATAGTTGTGCAATTAGAACATGTAAGTGGGTTCAATCTAAATATCACACCTGAGGTTGCTCCTACTGAAGGGAATATGTTTGTTGATAGCAATATGCAAGAAGTTCAACTTGAAAATGTAAGTCAAGAAATGATGGAGGAATAATTGGTTAGAAAAGGATCAATTTTGGTATGTAAATCTCTAAAATGAAAGCAATATGGGTCACAACAAGTTGAATGGATCAAATAGGGCATATGGTTGTTGGGGTTTTCTGGTCAAGGTGATGTTTTTTGGTGTGAAATTCCTAGACTGTTGGTGAAATATGCTCGAAAGATCGGGTGTTTGAAAGTGGTTTTTGTAATTTTGATGTTGTATCATGTTTTATAGTTCATGAAAATCTATCAAGAGACATGAGTTTGATTTTTAATAGTTGATATTAAATTATATCAGAGTATTTGATGCATAAAGTTTATATAATGTAATTTCTTATTATATCAATATATATAGGCTAAAGCCTTTTGCTGAAAAAAAAAACATCAGTTCAAAAATATTACTTTCTTGATTTATTTGAAATCACATTCTTTTACATATTTAAACAATTATCCTCACGTGCAATAAAAAATCATTAATTATTGTTAAATACCATTCGAAACAATACTTTTAACAAAACAATTTAGTTTAATTATTTATTAATAGACCATGTACTTTATATTTCATAAAAAATAATTAATTTAATTATTATTTTAATTTCCAAATTCATTTAAATTACATTGTAACTAATTTTAATTTGATTAATTCGTTACAAAAATCCACTTAAAATATTAAGTTTACCACATAATTCAATATCACAATAAATAAAGAAAACACATATAAACAATTACTCAAATGCCTAGAAAGGCCAATGCGAAGGGGTACTACATCCTCCCCCCTAGGATTCAACTTACTCCTAGAAGTTGCAAAGTAAAATAAAACTTACGTAATCATAAACAACATCAACACAACAACTATGTGATAGAACCAACTACGAGAGACACCAACAAGCAACTATCAAAACATAAAAACCATACAAACAAGGTTACCAGATGGGGGTACTCATCCTCGTTGAGGATGATGGCAAGGGTTGGGGACCTTCTTGTCAACTCTATTTTTTCCACATCATATCAATTGGGTTTTGTAAGGCATGCTCAGACCTGACAGTGTAGGTGGAGTTGATGCTTGGTACCTACAACCTACATCAAAACAAGATGTCAGGCATATATATATTCAATAGAAAACACACCATGAGAGGAAATTGTAGCATAGTAGGGTTCTTGTGAACAAGCGATGCTACACCATCCTCTCACTAAGACTAGTAAACACATCAAAATAAATATCATTAGGAAATTAATTAATCAAATGCATAATAAGGATAGTGCTATGTCCATATGATAAAAATAACCAGTTAAATCCAAACACAATATCAAACATCATGTATCACCATAACATAAACATCCAAAAATAGTATCATAATTATCCAAAAAAACTAAATTGTCAATTAAACAAATCAAAATGGTGAACAACCACCAACATAGTATCAAGGTCCATAACATAACATAAAAAGAACCAATGCAGAGAAAACAACATGAGAGACATAACAACAATGCTAGAATCCTAATGGACCCCACAAGCTCATCCTTGAGCTCTTGAGTTAGTTGGAAAACATCTATCGATAGCCTCAACAACCACACCCTGATGCACATCCTGATGGTTATCAACTGATGCAAATACTTGGTGAGATATACCTGCATCACCCACTGTTGGCTCAAAAGTGGCTGGTCTTTGATTGAAACCCATAGTGTTCCTCTATGGACACTTCCTAACAATCTCAGTGCTCTATGCAGGCTGCTTAGAATAGTTGTGCTTGTTATGTCACTAGTTCCAGTTCTTCCTAGAGTGAGAACCACCACCACCATGATGAGATTACAAGTTCCTAGGTTTAGACTCAGAGTGATGCTATTTTTGTTCACCCTTAGTGGCCACTTGATGGCCCTTAGAGGACCCCATAGCCAGAGACTAACCACCTTGAGTCCCTGAGCCTATTGGGGGTACACTTCCAATCTGAACACCCGTATTACCTCAGAGAGCCATATCCACATCCTCCTCCACTAAATTATCCTTCTCCATAGCCACCTCCATAGTCTTTGGCTTGAAGACTTGGACTCCTCCACAAAAATGTGCATTCAAGCCCCTGATAAGGTGATGAACTAGGATATCCTTATCGTCACTAATCCTAGCATATTGCTTAAGTTCATAGAACTAGTGCTTGTACTGTTCTACAGACATTGCCATCTATTTTACCTCATGGAAATTGTCCGCACAATGTTGTCTCCAATGTTTTGATAGGAAATGGGCTCTAAACCTTTCCATGAATAACTCCCAAGTCACTAAACCAATATCTAATGCAATTTAAGCTCTTCCAATCACCACCATGTGGATGTGAAACCTTTGAGGTGCATGATGGCACACCTAGCCCTAGTATTACTGCCGTAAGGATGCATGGTGAAAACATGATCCATATCAATTACCCAAGTTTTATTCTCTAGTCCTCTACCAGTACCTTCAAATTTAGGTAGATGTGCCCTCAACAAGTCTCTCATGTGATTGGCTACCATGACACCTGATCCATTAGTATATCTCCCCTTCTTGGTGATCTCTCTCCTTGACCACCTGATGCTCCTCCTATCTAGGGCCCAAGTTGCCAAGTTCCTCCTCTAACAACTGTCGTAATTGCATTCCATCAAACCCCGGGTTCTTAGGATTCATGCCTCTACCTCTTGGATTATTTTGGGAACTCTGATGTTCCTCACTTTTCAAACTGTGGGACCTCAGAGATGATGAGCTCTTGTGGTTGGCTCCGCAACCACCATATCAACCTCTACCATGGCCATGTCCCTGACCACTAGGTATGTTTCTGTGCAACATAATAGGGGAATATATTAGTTCAAGAGTTAAGCGCAAAGGTTATCCTAATGGCCTCAATATACGTAGAGTACCTAGTGTTTGCTAACCTAGTTTTGATACCAAGGTATAATGACCTGCCATGCAAACCCCAAAGGAAACTCTAACATCTAACATTTATCTAACTCCCTTGGGGTAACATGGTTGCATTACATTTTGAATAACTCTAACAAACACAACTTTCGTAATGATGATCAACTAATCAAGATTACTCCACTTAAGCATTATATAGAATTAATTATCAATGAACAAACATCCATAACATAAAATAAATTAAAACCATCCATCACATCTAGGAATTTAATATAAATATTTCCATAGATACAACACCATTAAGGATCACATACTATGAAACAATAACCATATAATAATACAAGGATCATCATAAAAGATAAGCATCCATCAATGATCATAAGATAATGCCAAAGATTACAATCATTACATTTATGATATGAAGATACATCATTCAAGGATTACATCAATACAATAGTACTTCCCAACATTAATGGGAATAGTACAACAACATGGAATAATAAAACTGAAATGAATAAGTACAAAGCATCAAGATTGATCAAACTCTGGTACATCTTGAAGTCACTACAAATTGTACCACACTACACAACTCGATCTTCAATTGGGGACCCAATGGGGAGCATAGCACGTTCCACTTGACCATGTGGGCCCTAAGGCCCACCCCTTGTGCTAGGAGTTGACAAGAAAGATACACAACACAAAATCAAGCAAAAAGGCTACAAGACTCAACAAACAAGAGTAACAACAAAAACAAGGCAACATCTGCTTCCAGAGGAACAAAAGAAACAAGGGGGAAACAAAAAACATGCAAGGTTGCTAAAGGGTAGAGTGTCATTGGATGGATCGACATGGGTTACCAAATGCAAATATTCATAGGTTACTAGACCCCGTCCTGGGTTACCCTGGAAACCTCAACCAATTCCCGACCCCCATTCTTACACATGCATAATCAACTCACCTTTCATGAAGACAAGGTAGTTGATTTACCATTCCAGGCCTTCTCGTCTCATCCCAAGCCTAAACGAGTGATTGGGCCATGAGAAAGGCATCCATTATCTTTTATTAGTGTGTGTACTATCCATCCCCCTAATTATTTATTAGGTTATCACTTGATTAACTCAACTTAGGGTTTCAACACCTGTGGGAAGCCACTCTCCCTACTAGCAAAAAACTCTCATCATCCCAAATGGGGTAAGTCAACTTGGACAAAATATCAAAGAAAAATAAGTAAATACATCTAGTGAGGCATGCACCATCTCATGCTAAAACTTCATACTAAAAAAATACTTTCAAGTGCAAGGATAAGCCCACCATGGTCAAATTGAACAAAAAAAAAAATAGTTCACAAAGAACCGATATGAAGAGAAATTATAACGCAACATTTTTCTTTCCCCTCCTCTAGAAGCCCAAGAAGAATGACTAACCAAGAACTCACAAACAAGGGTAAATCAACATTAAAAGTTTCAACACAAATTGAATGAATAAAAATCTCCTCAAATTACAATAACTCAAGAGGGAGACAAACTACATGGAACCATCAACAATCAACTTTTAATTTCACTAACACAATCGAAATGATAATTTTCAAAGAATATTTAGCTCACCCTTATATTTTATCATTTCATTAATTAGGAAATCATTTAAAACAATTAAAACTATTATATAACATATTTTATAAGTATCTCACTACACCTTTAACATAATAATAATTTAATTTCCCTATATCTACTTACATTTTCATATTCAATTAATATCCTAAACCATTTTATTATATTTTATTTTCTAAAAGAAACATAGTTAAATGACATAATCTTTTCTTTTAATTATAGAAACATTGCAACCAAATAATAAATAATGGAGACTACATAAAATAACCATTTACTCATTCATTATGAAGCCATTTGCAATAATCACTCCATTTTATTTGTTCTTCACTATAAAAATAATTTTAGAATAAATTTTGAAGAAACTATATAAACACACAAATAAAATGCCTTTATTTAAAATTGTAATATATAAATATCATTATAAATGATTATATATATACTTAATTTCAATGCTCTGCTCTTTTGAACAACCAGTATTTAATATATTTTAATATTCTTAATTGGACTTGAGTATTTTAAAAGATACCAAAATATGTATAAAAGACATGAATATGGATGCAATTATATTATCCAATACTATAATCTACATATCAACCTATAAATATATATATATATATATATATATATATAAAATGATAATGAATAAGAAATACTATATACTGCTGCATATATATAAGAAAATAAAATGCTAATGTTCTTAGACCAACATTTAAAACTGAATACTCAATGAGAGTAATAATAAACATATTCACCAAAGGCTAGTTATTGCTAGTAGATATGAAAGAAATTAATAACATAGGCCTTAACATTCTAAAATTTTCAAACTACAATTAATCCATATATAAATATATTTCTAGCTATCGATAATATAGATGGAGCAAACCAAACCGACATGCAATGAATGGAGAGAGCTCAGGGGGTGCAACTTGGCAAGGTTGATGGGCCAGTTTTCCATAGTCGCCCCTCCCAAAATGATTGAAAGCATCTTATCCTAGAATTTTATGCTTAAACAATGGAAGACTAGGTTTCAACATCCTAACCTAAACTATAATAGCAATGCAAGAAAAAGAAGAAATGGAGGAAAAAGAGGGAACCTAGGAAAAAATCCATACCTAGCTCGCCTACATGTTGTGACTCACAATAACCATGGATTTCAACCACACTAGATTCATCAAGAAAACATAGTGAGAATGCAATAATTATCTCCCACTATCATTTTCATGAAGGTGACTCCCAAATTAAATCCAGATTTAGAAAGAATGATAGCTATGCCTTTAAAATTGGCTGCCCACACAAACATAAACTCTATAGAGCATGGTTTAGAAACTCAACATGGTTCATATGAAATCCAAAATGCTTTAGTCAATGTAAATTTAATCTAAATTCTAAAAGAGACAAAAGGACCGAATGCATAGCCCAAGTGCAGGAAACCCTACATGGTTTGTATGAAATCCAAAACACCTCAGTTAATGTGAGGGATACAACAACATGGTGAGGATAGAGAAAGAATGAATCCATCATCTTTCCAAGATGTGATATTCTTTTAAAGGATAAATGGTGATGCTAAATGAACAACTGAAACTATTGTATGCAACCAGTCTATAAGCAACGACATAGGCTAGCTAGGAGGTATGCCAACATCATCTATGGTGGATTCAAAATAATTCAAGCCATTCATCAAGGAAGTAGCAATAGAACTTTAGTTACCTCATTTATTTTATTTGTGTTTTCTCTACCCAAGAAAAAAGGATAATCAGCTGGCTATACCAATCACACCCACTCCTAACTAAAAGGCGAGCTTTCTACACATAATTTGTAGCCTAAGACAGAATTCAAGAGTTGTTGGAAAGTTCCATTTATTATGGCATTTAAATTCAGTCATTCAAAACCCAAAAACATAAAGCAATTCTAAAATAAAATACTACCACACAATGATTACATTGAATGAAGAAAGAACAAGATGATATCAAAATTGAATGCCAACTACACTCCAAAACATCCAAAATAATATCAAGTTTGCCTACTTGAATTCCTTCGCTCACAATAGAGAGGATGAACCAAAGACCTCTGTAGCTACAAATTTTTCCTTCAAACTTGATCACTCTTCAAGATTAATTCTCTTCGAAACAATAAAAAGGCCAAAACTATAATCTTTTCAGAATTATTTTGTAGAGCAAAGTTTTGTAATGCCTAAAAAACAAAATTTTTTTTTTTTTTTTTTAAAAGTCCCATTAACTAAACTAATTAACACTCTCCAAATGTTTATGGTGTAGGTTATCTTTACCTTAACCAAAATATTAACAATAATATTTACACTCCAATTTACAATAATAATGGTATTCCTACTTAATCATATCATTAGTTTTATTATACTACCCCTTCACTAAATTAACAACTCCCTACTTTTAGTTTATTTTAACACCAAGATTAACATTGCATATTTCTTCGTTCAATCTTGGGCAATGGATAAATGTAAAGATTTATATAAATGATGTTGCTCCCATTTGGGTGAGTAAAAGAAATTACTTGTATTTCACACATTGGTGTTTACTATGATTACCTACCTTATATGCCAATGTTCGAAATAATAGCAATATTACTATCAATGTTAATATTGATAACACTTCCCAACTCCAAAATTGATTCCCTTTAATAATAATTGCCAAGTAAATTTTTGTTTTTTTTTTTTTTAATATCAAAATTTATCAATTATTATCCATATTAACATATCCCATAATATATACCATCTTAAATATTTACATTTAAAACCAATTTTAATTATCATTTACCTAGGTATTCATATATATGAATAAATTAGCATCCTTATTTATTTATTTTAAAAAAGTAATTACTGACATAATTATAACATGTATACAATAATAATTTAAACAAAAGAAATTTACTTTTCCTAAAACATGAAATTATTTTAAAGTGCTTAATTTCCTAAAACTCTTAAAGTTTTTTCTTATTTCTTTTTTTTTTATAAACCTAATGGTCACGTAGCCCTCCTTTTACTCTTGGATTTGGATTTTACCTATTTAAACTTACTTGAATGTTTTATTTTCTTTTAGAGGAAAGACCATATGTTCCTAACTTATAACTAGAGGATAATTTCATTCGCTTTGATCTTTGTGTGATGTTAGGTATGTCACTCTTGCTAACACTATGGAAATTTTAAAATTCATGGGACTAAAGTTTATTTTTTTTAGCATTATGGTCTCCAAATGCAAGGAGTCAAATAGGTGATTAATATTATTACAAATTTCACCATTTTGTTTTAATATCGTTAGTGGCTTTAATTACCGTCTTATCATAGCAGCTAAGCTACCCATTAGTGACATAAGATTATGTCCCTGATCTACACGTTGCTGCCAAACTGGACACCATAAGACTGCCACAACTACCCACGGCCTTAATAAGATCCACCTAATTTCGTTATTGGAAAATCTTCCCAAATCTGACAGCACGACTATGAAACATTAATAATCAACTAACATCACCATTATGAGACATTTGATATCATCCGCAAGGTAGAGGATACCGTAATGTTAAAAAAAAAGTTCTAAATGTCCTCATTATTAGGATCTTGGCCGTAATTTTCATTTTAATAAACATACCCTAAAACCCTATCACAACCTTATTTCTTGGCTGCAGCTCACCAAATTAGAGGAGTAGAAATTTTGTTTGCAATTTGAATACGTACAGCCATAAAGAGAAAATTTATTTCATCACAGTTCAAGCTCGCGTAGAACGCTTAGACATATCCATTGTGCAATTGCTAGTTTGTCTTGAGAATTGTAAAGGACGCTTTGTACGAATTCTCACTTAAAGTTACTTTCTGATTGGAAGGAAACTGACATACGACTGTTTGAAAGGATCCAAAGGAGCTTCAGCCATACAAAACGGTCACCTACTCTGTCTGATTAAAAGTAAAATGCAATACAGCTGTTTGAATGGACCCATGGAACCTCAGCCATTAAAGATGCTCTGCCAGTCTATCGTAGATTTTGTTGGATTAATTTATAGTGTTCGTTCTTCATACAGTTGTGTGTTTTCAAAGTCTGTATAGACTCACTTTTTTTAAATAGTTAAGAATTTTGAAACTTCCACTGGCCACTTTAAGTACGATATCAATAGTATTTTATTTTTTTAGAACAATATTAATAATTAATTTTTATATTTATTTTTTTTGTTTTGAACACAATTAATTTGTTTAGAATCGAGTCTTAAAACGTATTTTCTTTCTTGTTGTGAGGAAGCAAGAAGGAAAATGGCAGACAGCTGAAAAATAAGATGAAGAAGATGAATGGTTGAGATCCATTTAATCATCTTGCGTTAATATGGACAGAAGATAGTTGTTGATAGACTTTTACCAGTCGCCTCGATCGTAGAAGGAACTCCTTTGGTGTAAGGGTAACTTTGAGGGAGAGCAACAAAGAAAATTTTTGGTTGACAGTTCCAAACCAGCCATGGACATGAATTTTCTTTTCCTCCATAAGCAATGATTCAGAAACTTAACTGCTACTGTGAACAATGTTGAGAGATTTACTGATTGCTTTGGTTGCCTTTATTTGGATCTGAAATACTCAGACTTATCTTTTTATTTTTATTTCTTTAATGCCTATTGATGTATTTTTCTGGGTTTGAGTTGCCAGGCAGTGATAGACAATTTGATTTCACAATCTTTCTCGTATACAACACTCCTAACGTGACAGCAGGTACCTCTTACATAACTCTCCATGGCTACATCTGTTGACAAAAGCATACTCTAATATATTAGAATGTTGCTAGCGTATCCTCCATTGGTCTCCTGAGAGTTGATTGACAGTTGCTTCAAGCCACCTAACTATTTGGTGTAACCTTCGACTTAAACGCCTAGCTTATGCTTCCTTTTGAAATCCTTTGTTAAATGACTATGCATTGGTTTTGCTGTGTACAGATTTTTCTCTATTATTTGCAACCCTAACTATATAATTCCAGTGTGACATTGGCGCTGAGAGGGTATTGCACGTGGGGGAATTTTGTTTCACCATCCCTTGCAGAGCCAGTACAAAATGAAGGAATGCGCCTCAAGGGAGTCTGTAGACCCTATGCTGGTTGCTGCACTTAGAAGAAATTACGGCACCATTTTTTTTTCGCACATTTATCTATCACTATTTTTTTTTCTAATTTCTCCATCCACAGAAGTAGATTAATATCTTATTTTGGTTCGATAAGGATTAGATTGTAACATTATTTTATTTTGGGATATTTTAAGTAGAAAATAAATAAATGATTAAATGTGCATTATTAGCTTTCCATTTTAGAAGATTAATCTCAGGGCTTTGCAAGTGTATATAAAACTGATATATCAGTTAATAGGTCTTATCTATTTCCAAAACTAAGTGGTGAGAACTATTAACTTTCGCACACCTACAAATATAAACCATATATATATATATATATATATATATATTTTAAGAAAACAAGTAGTACATAGAAGGGAAAACTTTGCTTACTTTCACTTCTCATCAAATAGTTGAAAACAATTAAATTAGTTCACAATACTTTCATTTTCTTTCTTGAAACTCAATGAACACATTGTTGTTTTGTTCGAATAACCATTGAGAACATCTCACTCTATGACTACAACTTTTCCTTTATTACAACTCAGAATATTTTAACTTCCCAAATACAGCGAGATACAAATTCTTCACTTATTATTTTTATTATTATTACTATTTTTGTACTATGATTAACACACATAAAGGAAATAATAACATGCCATTGGATGTAATCTTTTTTTTCTATTTCTTCATTAAATCATAATATAACACACACCCTTTTACATACATTGTTACAAATAATATTGAGAATAACTAATTTTTGCATACCAATGAATTTAGTCCTGCTCTTTTACATTTTCTTCCATGTTACATTAAAACATTAGTTTTCCATACTACAACAAATTTAACAAATCACAATGAAGGACACACCATTGATTAAAGCTTGCTCTCCACCCTACTATAATGGCGTCATGGAGCCTCATGGGCTCTAGCCATACCCCCGAGCAAGGAAGTCTTTTAGCTCCAAGATGATGCATGGAGCCTTTTCAAATTTTTACAAGAAATAAGAATAACATAACCCCATATTTCATATATATGGGTTCTCTACTCTTTGTTTCTACCATGATCCATGCAACATACCACCTTCGTACAACAAATTAACAAGAGGGGAAAATGGGGATAAGGAAGAACTTATCTCTTTGCTTTTAGATGAAGGGACTGCACTCTTGTATCCGTCTTTTCTTACCAAGCCAAACCATCTTGATCACTATCTTTCCAAAGAGGTAGACTCATCTCCTCCTCACATTCTTTCTACCATCTCCTTTCAAGTTCTCCAAGAGGAGAAGTGGGCAATGCCCAAATATTCTATCTTCTTGAGATATATAGGGATCCTTCAAACCTACACTCTTTCCCACAAGTGCTCACACATGTGTGAGTCTTGTTCCAATTCCAAGAACTTTTGGGGAGTAGAAGGCTGAGAGTGACAAGTCACTCTTCCCAAGCCCCAACACTTTTTGAATTCGTCACATTCATGAATGTGGACTTTTGAGGGGTCTTTTCACACTCCAAGGACAAGTTCACATGTCAAAAAGGTTCCAAACCCATAGGTATAGGTCCTAGGGGTCTATTCTTGTTCAAAAACCAAGGAAATTGACTCAATAATCCCTTTTTAAAACCTACACAAGAATCCATACGAATTTTGATCCTAACCAAGGGTTCCAACCCCAACCAAACTCACATCACATGTCCTACAATTGGATTCTACTCAAACATAATCAACCAATCAATAATAAAACCTCAAACCCTTCTAAGTCAAATAGGGCTACACTTAGAACTTCCCAAAGATGTATCTGATTTGATTCCAATATTTATCCATCCTCCTATTTGCATATTTGATTCCTTAGCCCTCCAATACATTTACTCTACTTGCTTTTAGGTCTCGGATGGAGATAAATTTATATCCTCAACAAGAAGTCTTTTGATTTGCACTTGATGGTTATCCCTTCTCATGCTAGCACCGTTATCTTCTCGACCTTTAATGTTAATCCCACATCGACTCATTTAATTTCCTGCACAACATAATCAAGCACAGTTAGACATATTAATAAACAACATTAATTGTAAATCGAATCTTTGTAACTTTATTCATGAATCATTTACATAGCTAATTACACTTCCAATGTAATATGACACAACAATTATCTTATTTCAGATTCATCTTATAAGTTCGAATCTCATACAATAATTTGCATGCACATACATCTTCATTAATAAAATAACAGTGATATAACATAACGTAAAACTATAAGGTTACTGTTAGACAATTCATATCGCTTGCAATATATCTAACCATCTATTTAGGAGGAATATATAACACTTTAAGATTGTATTAGTCACATGCAAAGAGAGGCCTTATAGTTTTCTTTTCAAGAACAAAATTAACTAATCCCACATTTCTCCAAAAGCCCCCCATACTTCAAACCAAGAAAGAGTTTTTTTTTTTACTTACCAAATAAAAATCCAAGATGAGATAAGCTTTTGAAACTAAAAAAATCAACAAAATAAGCAAGTTTCCTAATCGACATTTTGTTTGAAGACGTGCATGTGTGCACATGGTCTTTTTCTATCTTTTTTCTATTTTCACTTGTTTTAACATCAGTTTGAAAATATTACCTTCTAGATTTATTTAAAATCACATAATTTTACATATTTAAACAATTATCCTCACAGAATAATAAATTATTTATTATTAAATACCATTTGAAACAATACTTTTAACAAAACAATTTAGTTTAATTATTTCTTAATAGACCATGTACTTTATATTTCATAAAATTTAATTTATTTAATTATTATTTTAATTTCCAAATTCATTTACATTACATTGTAACCAATTTTAATTTAATTAACTGATTACACAAAGCCACTTAAACTATTAAGTTTACCACATAATTCAATAGCACAATAAGCAACAAAAACACAAATAAACACTTACTCAAATGCCCAGAAAGGCCATACGGAGGGCCACTACATCCCCCCCTAGGCTTTGATTTACTCTTGGAATTCACAAAGTAAAATAAAACTTATGCAATCCTAAACAACATCATCACAACAACCACGTGACAAAATCAAATATGAGAAACACCAACAAGACAACTATCAAAATGTAAAAACCATAAGGACAGGGTTACCAGATTGGGGTACTCATCCTCATCGATGATGATGGCAAGGGTTGGGGACCTTCTTGTCAACTCCATTTTTTTCCACATCATACCCATTGGGTTTTGTAAGGCGCGCTCAAACTTGATAGTGTAGGTGGAGTTGATGCTTGTTACCTACAACCTGCATCAAAACAAGAGCTTGAGCATATATATATCCAATAGCAAACACACCATGAGAGGAAATCATTGTGTAGTAGGGTGCTTGTGAACGATTGATGCTACACCATCCTCTCACCAAGACTTCAAGCAGTAAACACATCATCATAAATATGATAAAAAAATAATTAATCAAATGCATAACAAGGATAGTACTACATCCATATGATAAAAATAACCAGTTAAATCCAAACACAATATAAAACATCATGTATCAACAAAACATAAACATCCGAAAAGGGTATCATAATCATCCAAGTAAACTAAACTATCAATCAAACAAATCAAAATGGTGAAAAACCACCAACATAGTCTCAAGGTCCATAATATAACATAAAAAGTATCAATGCAGAGAAAAAAACATGAGAGACATAGCAACAATGTTAGAATCCTATTGGACACTCACGAACTCATCCACGAGCTCTTGGGTTAGTTGCATGACCTCTACCTGGTAGTGTCAACAACCACACCTTGATGCCTAGCCTGACAGTTATCAACTACTGCAAATACTCGTTGAGATCTGCCCGCATCGACCACTGTCAGCTCAGAAGCAGTTGGTCTCTGACTGAAACCCGTAGTGTTCCTCTATGGACATTGCCTAGTAATGTGGCCTTGTTGGTCTTAAGAGAAACAACTTGTGCCTCAACCAAAACCTCTATCACCTGGAAATGCATTGGAGTGCTAAACACTGCCCTCGCTAGTCATGGTCTGGGTGCTCTATGCAGGCTACTCATAATGGTTGCACTTGTTTTGCTACCAGTTCCAGTTCTTCCTAGAGTCAAAACCACCGCAACCATGATGAGATTGCAAGTTCCTAGGTTTAGACTCAGAGTGTTGTTGTTTTTGTTCACCCTTAGTGACTACTTGATGGCCCTTAGAGAACCCCACAGCGCAAGACTTACCACCTTGAGGCCCCAAGCCTGTTGGGGGTGCACTTCCAATTTGAACACCTGTATGATCCCCAAGAGCCATATCCATATTCTCCTCCACTAAATTGGCCTTCTCCATAGCCACCTCCATATTCTTCAGCTTGAAGACTCAAACTCCTCCACTAATGCAGGAATTCAAGCCCCTGATAAAGTGATGAACTAGCATACCCTCATTGTCACTGATCCCATCATATTGCTTAAGTTCATAGAACCAATGCTTGTACTGTTCTACCAAAATTTCCATTTGTTTCAACTTGTGAAACTCATCTGCATGATGCTATCTCCAATGTTCTAATAGGAAACGGGTTCTAAAAACTTTCCATGAATAACTCCCAAGTCACTAAACCAATATCTAGGTGTAATTTATACTCTTCTTATCACCACCATGTGGATGTGAAACCTATGAGGTGCATGATGGTGCACCTGACCCTAGTATTACTACCATAAGGATGCATAGCAAAAACATGATCTAGATCAATTAGCCAAGTTTCAACCTCTAGTCCTCCACCATTATCATCAAATGTGGGTGGATTTTCCCTCAACAAGTTTCATGTGATCGACTACCATGACATCCTGATCCGCTAGTATATCTCCCCTTCTCGATGATCTCTCTCTCTCCCTAACCACCCATTTCTCTTCCTCTTGTCTAGGTCCTAAGCAGCCAAGTGCCTCCTCTAACAACTATCGTAATTGCATTTCATCAAACACCGACTGCTTCGGATTTGGGCCTCTCCCTCCTGGATTGTTTTGGAAACTCTAACATTCCTCATGTTATGTATTGTGGGAGCTCAGAGATGATGAGCTTTGGTATTTGACTCCATAGCCACCACCTCAACCTCTACCATGACCCTGACCCTGACCCCTAGGTATGTTCATGTGAAACATAAGAGGGGAATATATCAGTTTGAGATTTAAGCACAAAGATTAGCCTAATGGGCTCAATCTATGTAGAGTACTTAGTGTTTGCTAACCTGGCTCTGATACCAAGCTGTAACACCTGCCACACAAACCCAAAAGGACATTAGAATATCTAGCATTTATGACACAATTTTTTTTTAAGGTAAAACTAATATGAAGTGTACTTTAACACATATCACTAGTAATAAACAATGCATATACAATATCTAACTAAGTTCCTTGGGGTAACATGTTTGCATTACATTTCAAATAACTCTAACACAACACAACTCCCATAATGATGATTAAATAATCATGAGTATTCCACTTAACCATTATATAGAATTAATTATCAATGAACAAACATCCATAACATTATATAATTGAAAAGCATCTATCACATCTAGGAATTTAATATAAATATTTCCATAGATACAACACCATTAAGGATCGCATACTGTAAAAAAATAAACACATAATAATACAAGGATCATAATAAAAGATAAGCATCCATCAATAATCATAAGATAATGCCAAATATTACAATCATTACATTTATGATATGAAGATAAATCATTCAAGGATTACATCAATACAATAGTATTTCCCAACATGAACGAGAATAGTACAACACCATGGAATAATACAACTGAAATGAATGAGTACAAAGCATCAAAATTGATCCAACTCTGGTACATCTCGAAGTCACTGCAAATGGTACCACACTACATAACTCAATCTTTGGTTGGGGAACAAATGGGGTGCATATCATGTTCCACCCAACCCTATGGACCCTAAGGCCCAACCCCTGTCCTAAGTGTTGAAAAGAAAAACCCAAAACATGGACAAGTCAAGTAGAAAGGCTACAAGACTCAACAAACACAAGGAAACATCCGCTTCTATAGGAACAAAAGAAACAAGGGGGAAACAAAAAGCATGCAAGGCTACTAAAGGGTAGAGTGTCATCACATGACTTGACATGGGTTACCCAACGAGGATCTTCATAGGTTATCGACCCCCATCCTGGGTTACCCTAGCAACCTCAATTGATCTTCGGTCCTCATTCTTACACATGTAGAATCAACTCACCTTTCATGAAGACAATGTAGTTGATTTACCATTCTAGACCTTCTCATCTCATCCCAAGCCTAAATGAGCACTTGGGCCATGAGAGAGGAATCCATTATCTTTTATTAGTGTGTGTGTACTACCCATCCCCCTAATTTTTTATTAGCTTATCACTTGATTAACTCAACTTTCGCACGAGTTACCTTGGATACCACTTAGGGTTCCAACCCTCATGGGAAGCCACTCTCTCTACTAGCAACAAAATCATGTAATCCCAAATTGGCTAAGCCAACTTGCACAAAATTTATAAGGAAAATAAGTAAATACATCTAGTGAGGCATGCACCATCTCATGCTAAAACTTCATAGTAAAAAAAAAAATTCAAGTGCAAGTCTAAACTCACCAAGGTAAAATCGAACATAAAAAAATAGTTCACAAATAACCGATACTAAAACTAATTATGACACAACATTTTTCTTTCCCCTCCTCTAGAGCCCAAGAAGAATGACTAACCAAGAAATCATAAACAAGTGTAAAACAACATTACAAGTTTCAACATGGATTCAATGAATAAAAATCTCCTCAAATTACAATAACTCAAGAGGGAGACAAATGACATGGAACCATCAAAAATCAAATTTTAATTTCACTAAAGCAATTGAAATGCTAAATTTCAAAGAATATTTAACTCACCATTATATTTTATATTTTCATTCATCGGGAAATCATTTAAAATAATTAAAGAAATTATATAACATATATTATAAGTATATCACTACACCTTTAACACAATAATAATTTAGTTTCCCTATATCTACTTACATTTTCATATTCAATTAATATCCTAAACCATTTTATTATATTTTATTTTTTGAAAGAAACATAGTTAAATAACATAATCTTTTCTTTTAATTATAGAATATTACAACCAAATAAAAAATAATGGAGACTACATAAAAACAACCATTTACTCATTCATTACGAAGTCATTTGCAATAATCACTCATTTTATTTGTTCTTCACTATACAAATCATTTTATAATAAATTTTGAAGAAATTATATAAACACACAAACAATTTCCCTTTATTTAAAATTGTAATAAATAACTATCATTATAAATGATTATATATACTTAATTTAAATGCTCTGTTGTTTTGAATAGCCAGTATTTAATGTATTTTAATATTCTTAATTGGATTTGAGTATTTTAAAAGATACCAAAATATGTATAAAAGACATGAATATGGATGCAATTATATTATCCAATACTCTAATCTATATATCAACCTATATATATATATATATATATATATATAATGAAAACAAATAACAAATACTATATATTGTTGCATGTATATAAGAAAATAGAATGCTAATGTTCCTAGATCAAAATTTAAAATTGAATACTTAAGGAGAGTAATAATAAACATATTCACGAAAGGCTAGTTACTACCAGCATATCTGAAAGAAAATAATAACAGAGGCCTTAACATTCTAAAATTTTCAAAATACAATATCCATATATAAGTATATTTCTAGCTATTGATAATACAGATGGAGCAGACCAAACCAACATGCAATGAATGGACATAGCTAAGGGGGGGTACAGCCTGGTAAGGCTGATGGGATAGTTTTCCATAGTCACCCCTCCCAAAATCATTGAAAGCATCTTATCCTAGAATTTTATGCTTAAACAATGGAAGACTAGGTTTCAACATCCTAACCTAAACTATAACAGTGATGCAAGAAAAAGAAGAAACATAGGAAAAAGAGGGAGCCTAGGAAAAATACCATACTTAGCTCACCTACATGTCATGACTCACAATAACCATGGACTTCAAACACATTAGATTCATCAAGCAAACATAGTGAGAATGCAATAATTATCTCCCCCTACCATTTTCATAAAGGTGACTCCCCAAATTAAATCCATATTTTGAAAGAATGATATGTATGCCTTTAAAATTAGTTTCCCACACAAACATAAACTCTACAGAGCATGGTTTAGAAACTCAACCATGCTAGAAGTAAATTTAATACAAATTCTAAAAGAGGCAAAAGGACCAAATGCATAGCCCAAGTACAGGACACCCTACATGGTTTGCATGAAAGCCAAAACACCTCAGTCGATGTAAGGGACACAAGATAATGGTGAGGACAAAGAAAGAATTAATCCATCATATTTCCAAGATGCGATATTCTTATGAAGGAAAAAAGGTGATGCTAAATGAACAAGTGAAACTATTGTATGAAACCAATCTGCAAGAAATTCCATAGGCTAGCTAGGAGGTCTGCCAACATCATCTATGGTGGCTTCAAAATTATTCAAGCCATTCACCAAGGAAGTAGTGATAGAATTCCAGTTACCTCGTTTGTTTTATTTGTGTTTTCTGTACCCAACAAAAAAGGATAATCAGGTGGCTATACCAATCACAACCACTCCTAACTAAAAGGTGAGCTTTCTACACACAATTTGTAGCCTAAGAAAAAATTCAAGAGTCACTAGAAAGTTCCATTTATTATGGCATTTAAATCTAGCCATTCAAAACCAAAAAACATAAAACAATTCTAAAATCAAATAATACCGCACAATGATTGCATTGAATGAAGAAAGAATGAGAAGATATCAAAATCGAATGCCAACTACACTCCAAAACAACCAAAATAAAATCAAGTTTTCCTACCTGAATTCCCTTGCTCACAATGGAGAGGATGAACTGAAGACCTCTACATCTACAAATTCTTCCTTCGAACTTGATCACTCTCCAAGATTAATTCTCTTCGAAACAATATCAAAACCAAAACTATAATATTTTTAGAATTATTTTACAAAGCAAAGTTTTCTTTTCGAGAACAAAATTAACTGATCCCACATTTCTCCAAAACCCACTATACTTCAAACCAAGAAATAGTTTTTTTTTTTTTACTTACCAAATAAAAATCCAAGATGAGATAAGCTTTCGAAAGTAAAATAATCAACAAAATAAGCAAGTTTCCTGATCAACACTCTGTTTGAAGACGTGCATGTGCACGCATGGTTTTTTTCCATCTTTTTTCTATTTTCACTTGTTTTAACATCAGTTCAAAAATCTTACCTTCTAGACTTATTTAAAATAACATTATTTTACATATTTAAAAAATTATCCTCACACAATAATAAATCATTAATTATTATTAAATACCATTTGAAACAATACTTTTAACAAAACAATTTAGTTTAATTATTTGTATATAGACGATGTACTTTATATTTCATAAAAAATAATTTATATTTAAGTTATTAATTTAATTTTGAAATTCATTTAAATTACATTGTAGCCGATTTTTATTTAATTAATTGATTACACAAAGCCACTATAAATATTAAGTTTACCACATAATTATATAGCACAATAAACAACTAGAACAAAAATAAACACTCAAACGCCCAAAAACGCCAATACATAGGGGCACTATAGAAATAAATTTGACGATAAAGTGCTTAAGGTCTAATAGAGGTGGTGAGTTCACCTCCCATGAGTTTAATATGTTTTGTGAAGTGCATGGAATAAAAAGATAGTTATATTCTCTGAGAAATCCTTAGAAGAATGGAGTTGTAAGAAAGAACAAAACAATTCAAGAGGCTACTAGACCAATGATTACTGAGGTGGGTCTACCAGAAGTTTATTGGAGAGAAGCTATTCATACTATAGTTTATGTATTCAATCGAATTCAAGAAAAAGAAAAAAGTACAAAGACCCCCTATGAGCTATGGTGTGGAAGAATTCCTACTATTAAGTATTTCAAGGTATTTGGAAGAAAATGTTATATTAGAAGAGATGAAGAAAATTTAGTAAAGTTTGACGCAAGAAGTGATGAAGGTATTTTTCTTGGATATTCTACTAAAAGAAAAGCTTACATATGTTTCAATAAAAGGCCGAGGAAGATTGTAGAAAGCTCAAATGCCAAGATTGATGAAGAAATAAAGAATTTAATTGATGTTGATGGATATGTATCTGATGAACCTGATTGCATAAGGATTGAAGAAATTGTGGAAGAATAGGAGAAGGATGAGCAAGAGAAGAAGAATGAAGAAAAAGAAGATGAAGCTCTAGTGGTGTCCCCTAAGACGTGCCTAGATATGTACAAAATAATCATTCATAAAATCAAATCATTGGATACAAGACAAAAGGAGTATTCACAAGAAGTAGAGCTATTGCTAGTGAGATAAATCTATGTTTACTTTTTGAGATTGAATCAAACATTGTAAGTGAAGCATGTAAAGATGAGCATTGGATGGAAGCTATGAAATAAGTACTTATAAATATTGTGAAGAATCAAACTTGGGAATTGGTCCCAAGATCGAAAGACAAAAACATTATTGGATCAAATTGGGTATTTAAAAATAAGTTGAATGAGAATGGAGAAGTGGTTAGAAACAAAACAAGGGTTGTGTGTAAGGCTTACTCACAAGTAGAAGGCATAGATTTTTAGGAGACTTTTTCTCCGATGGAAAGAATGGAAGCTATCAGGATGTTCTTAGTGTTTGTTGCTCATAAAGATTTCAAAGTCTATCAGTTGGATGTCAAGTCTACATTTTGGAATGGTGAGTTAGAAGAAAAGATCTACATGAAACAACCAGAAGGATTTCAATTGTTAGATCAACTAGATATGGTTTGTATATTTAAGAAATATTTATATGGATTGAAGCAAGCCCTAGAGCTTGGTATGAAAGGTTAGTAAGGTACTTGAGTCAATAAGGTTTTAAAAAAGATACGATAGATAGTAATCTGTATTTTAAAATTGAAAATGTCAAAATATTGATTGTGGTTGTATATGTTGATGACATTATTTTTGGAGGAAATGAAACTATGTGTAAGATTTTTGCAGAAGAAATGCAAAATGAATTTGAGATAACTATTAATTTCTTTCTTGGGCTGCAAATTAATCAAATGAAGAAATAAATTTTCATTTCATAATCTAAGTGTGTGAAAGAGATGTTCAAGAATTTTTGGATGGATGGTTCCAAACCGGTATGCATTCCTATGGTGATTGGCTGAAAATTAGGTAAAGATGATGATTCACCTAAGGTTGATCAGAGAAAATATAGATCTATGATTGGTGGACTGTTGTATTTGATTGCTACTAGATCAGATATTATGCATGTTGTTTGTCTTGTGGCTAGATTTCAAGAAGATCCTAAGGAAACACATGTTGGTGTTGTTAAAAGAATATTCAAATATTTGAATGGAACTCTAGATCATGGCTTATGGTATCATAGGGATATTGAATTTACACTAAGTTCTTAGACAAATGTAGATTGGGATGGATGTGTAGATGACAGAAAAAGTACAAGTGGTGGTACATTTTTTTCTTGGTTATAGATTGGTGGCATGGTTGAGTAAAAAAAAAGATTCAATTTCCCTATCTACTATTGAAGCTGAGTATATTGTTGTTGTATCTTGTTGTACACAAGTTCTATGGTTGAAACAAATATTGAAAGATATCACTATTGAAGCTGAGTATATTGTATGATGATCCTGTGCGAACCCCAACCTTGGTACCTGCAAAACAACAAGAATAAACGAGTTAGACAAGTGATTGCAAGCCAAAACAAGGATTCCCCATGAAATCCATTTACAACTTCAAACTAGGAAATAAAATAGCAAAGAACACAATGAAAATGATGAAACAATGATTAATTCCTAATTAGATGTGCAAATTCATGATCCCATGGGGGAATTGGTGCTAATTTGATGTGAGAATTGGCCCTTTCCCAATTCCTAAGATGCAAGCTTCGAATGTTGAAGAGACTGATCCACTTCGTTAAAGAAATGGTGAGTACTCCAAGCCAAAATCTGAAAAAACCTAGCTATGACTCAATGATAATGGATGAAATTTAAGTGATATTTGAGCATGGTAACTTTGCCTAGATTGTGGATGATCAAATGAGGATATGAGGGAGATTTTATTTATAGAATTTCAAGATGGATGAATGTCCAAATTTGAGCAATGTGGGACTAACATTCATCCAATGATATGATGCCACTTGTCAAGCTATGAATGGGTGAAGGATGTGCAAGATTTGGGGTTTGTGCCAATAAATGAAAATATTTGAAATTCAAATTTGTTGAAATGACATGCAAGAGGATAGGGAAAATGCAATAAATGCCACCTGGCTCAAGGAAAAGGACATGCAAGATGAAGTTATTGCCTTGTTGGATGTACATGTTGACTTGGAATTTTTGGATTCAAATTGAGAGAATATTCTAAAAGATGCCTTGTGAGGAAAATAGAGATTTAATAAATGAATCAAATCTATTTTCATGAGCAACTTGCATTATCTAGAGGATGGGACATGAGATGAGATTAAATTAATCAAGGGTTAATTAATTTAATGAGAGAGGTTAAATGATGTGACCTATTTGATTCAAATTTATGGATTTATTTAAATCAAATAAGAGAAGAATATGACAAGAGATTAATTAAATAAGGATTTTGATTTATTTAATTAAAAGAGATGGTGTTATAGATTAAATCAAATAAGGTTTTAATTTATTTAATTTAATGGACATAATTTAGAGATTTAATCAAATAAATTGATTATTTAATTAAGTAGGGATAATTCGATCAGATGGATTGATTTAATTAACAAAAGAGATTGACTTGATTAGATAAAATGATTTATTTATTCAAGAGTGGAATATTGATGAATTTAATCAGATAGCGGGATTTGATTAAATGGTTAGACCGAGGGATGATTTAGGAAGAAACGATGTTAGTGAGTCAGGATCATATGCATGATGTCAATCAGTATATTTTACGTGTCTACATTTTTTCCCTCTTTGAAGCAATGCACTCGTTGCGTTGGTTCAAAGAATAACGATCTCGATCAAAGCCAAAAAAAATTGATATTTAAAAACTTGCCCCACTGCTGCCTGGTGAAAGAGAATATGCCAATATAATTCCCCCTCAAGAGATCAAACGAAAATTTTAATTTTTTGGGTGATCTTGTGAAAAAAGATGACCAAGTACCCGACAGATTTGAAAGGGCTCCGGGAGGCTAAAAATGTGTCTAAACACAATAAAATGATGAAAAAAAAGCCTCAACCGGACTAAAATAGGTTGGGGGTCCAAAACCCTAGCTAGACAGCCAAATAGGGTGAAAAAACCTTAATTTCTAGGCTTAAAAGGGGCCTGAGGGGTCACTTTCAAGTCATTTTCACACACCTCCACTAGCAATCTTGAGATTTGTGCTCTGACTCCCCAGCGATATGGCACAACGATAGCTTCCCCTGCACATCACTGATTGATTTTGGACATACCAGTGGCCACCTGGCATCAGGGCACCAGTATGTGACCCTTACCCAAGCTTGTTTTTTTCATTTACTGCTTTAATTAATGCTTTAAAGGAGTGGCTCACCTCCAACGGTGCTATATAGCACCACTTGGCATTCAAACTATGCCACAGTGGTGCTGTTTGGAGTTTACAAACTCCAACGTTGGGCTCAGGCTCGGTGGGATGATTTGATAAACTATGACGCGGCGTCGTCCATTTCACACAAACTGCGATGCTGGAAGGGAAAGTGCACTGCGACGGCGCCATTTTGCACTTTTTTGGGCTTGAGCGTAGGAGTTTGAGTAAAATCAGACTATGATGCTATCACAAACTGTGACATTGGGGACATTTCTGAAGCATTGGACCAGGAATTTTTCAAAAAATTTAACACAATGACCTTCCTTGATGCAGGATGCAGAGAGGGAGCTCTACTCTCGGGAGCATCGGTCGCAAGATTTGGCTAGCATCTTACGGTACCTGAGCGACAGGGACCTGGATCGACTGGGAGTTGTGGGATTGTGGCACATTTCTTACGTGGCGCTAGTGTGCACTCACCTAGGGATGTTATCAGCGTTGGTCGAAAGGTGGCACAACAAGACATCGTCATTTCATCTCCCCACTGGCGAGGCCATCGTCACTTTGGAGGATGTTTGGCACATTCTACGATTTCCTATTCATGGCCAATGAGCGATCTTTGATATGGACGAGGGACGCGAGTCTTGCTACAGAGTCTTCACCACACAAGGCATCATCTTCTATGAGGGGTAGATTGAGCTAGAGCGATATAGGGTCATATCACCTCCCTACCGCTCAGTGGTTGCAGCTATAATTTTAGGTCTCATTTCCACTGACAAACGAGGGTGATATTTCAGTCTCGGCTGGGGGTATTGTTGGGAGTGGATGGTCTAAGACAGGCCGGTTCATTTTGCATGGGGGCCTATTCTTCTAGTCTTGCTTTATAGGGACCCACATGAGTACGTGTAAATGGATGACAAAGCACTGGGGGTTGGAGTGACCTTACTTCACATCTGGGCATGGAAGCACATTTTTGTGTTGCAACCATGTGTCATTCCAGTTCTGATGGGGGTAGACAATGCCCTCCTGGCATGATATAGAGGTGGTGTGTCCTTTACACACACTAGTGAGCATGGGATCCCCTACTGGAGGTGGGTCCTAGACGAGATGCTAGTTTTCACTTGGCATCCATACCTTGGTCAGCCTAGATGGGTCGACGATGCTAATCATCTCTTTTATTGTTGCCAGGACTGGTACATGTAGGGGTGGGAGCATATGATGATCGAGAGATACCTGCCCGGGCGCATACATCATCCGTTCAGAGAGCCGTAGGATTGGCCTGATGATGACTATGTAGCCATCTTTGCTCGCAGCATGACACAGGTATCATGGGGACATGGTATTCCTACCTCTAAGGCAGTTGATAGCTTCTGGCACTTGGTAGTCTGACCATGGGCTTATGATCAGGGCCTAGTAGATCTTGGCACCACTCAGGCGTATAGGGACTAGTTTAGACCTCCACTTCGATTGACCATTCTAGATGAGGACCCAGATCCGTGCAGAGTTAGAGGCAGAGGGAGAGGACGAGGGTGAGGACCGAGGGTCAAGATTTGATAAGATCCACCATTTGTGTCCCTAGTCCCACCAGGTTACGGGGATGTACACATGCAGGAGCCACCAGTCCCACCACCATGAGTTGAGGGTGAGGATTAGCCTCACGTGCAGCCATGGGTATAGCTTGCAGGATAGGCAGACTCACGGGACACCTTGATTTTGCAGCTACATGCCCAGGTTCAAGCGGTGACAGCGGAGAGAGACTAGGTGAGGGCTAAGAGAGAGTAGCTCAGGGCAGAGAGAGATCAGGCTATACAACAGAGATAGGATATAGAGCTACAGGCAGCTACAGAGCTAGGCTGCAGACAATAGATAGATAGCATGACAACCTCCTTCTCCCAGGGTACAGTGTCCGTTTGATCCTACAGGGATGCCATCCGAGAGGCAGAGTACTACTGATGGGCTTATCACGAGACAGTACCCAGAGTAGAGTGGGTCCCTGAGTACTCAGAGCAATCCAACCATAAACCAAAGGAAGGTCATGGTGACAGAGGCGAGGGCAGCATTCACAGGGAACGAGCCTGACTGAGATGATATATACATTTTATGCCTTCTGGGCTCATTTTTGATAGCCCAAATGGGCCCTTTTGTACTGATTGACATATATGTATAGTGATCCAATTTATTCTTTGTACTATGATAGTGACATTTTTCATGATATATATGAGCCAATTTTGATGCGATGTACTGTGTTCTCTTCTATGCATGGATGATATATTTCTATATGCTCTGTAGTGATGTCTTTTATGGATGCATTTATTTCTAATGATGTATGCATTATGATTATAACTAATAGATCTATATTATGTTAACCTATGATATGCAAATGTGATGTTTCGATTTGTGAAATGATATGATCCATTGGGCACATGCAAAATGATATGTAAATTAAGCTTATGAAATGATAATGAAAGGATGCCTATATGACTTTGGTACTTTTATGCCTATGTGTAATGATTTATGCAATTAATGTTTTATGATGTTATCTATGAGATGATATGGATGATGAAACATAAAATGTGATGGTCGTAATATGATGTGAATGAAATGGTGTTAATGCATAATGAGATGGTTTTATGATATGCTTAGAATAATGAATGTTATTATCCTAAACGTAATAAATGATGATGTATGTGATGCCATGATATGAGTATGTGATGCAAAGTGATGCAATGATGTGCAATGTAGATGTAATGTGATGATATCATGATGTTATGCAAGTATGTATGCCTAATGAATTAAATGCTTATATACCTATTTGTTTATGCGAAGAATGATTATGAAATGCTTCTATAGATGTTATGCGATGACTTATATGATAGATGGTAATATGAAATGGTTATGAAATGCAAATGAATGTTTATGCAATGATTGATATAATGCCATGAGATGCAATGTAATGGGTGAAAATATTTATGATAACCTGTTTATATGATGATAAAAATGCAATGCGTATGTTTCCTATATGTTTATGTGATGTGTATGTTTCCTACATGATATGTTTATACGATATGCTAATGATTTGTGGATGCAAGATCGATGAAGATGGTGGTGATGATGATCAACTATCATAGTACCTTGTTAGTGCGGTTAGTAAGAAAAGAAGAAGTCATTTCAATGAGACACAAGATGATGCAAATGCAAATGATGATGATGATGATGATGATGATTACTTGCCGAGGAATTGGGATTTTCAAAAGGCCAAATTTTCTTATGTTTGATAACACACGTGGTATGATGCATCAAGGTATAGAAAACCAGGATGACATTGTACCCAGTGAGATGAACTTTGACTTGACTAGCAGATAGGAGTATTCTTGTTTACACCTGACATATAGAAACCTTGCTAGGATGCACTTCAGAAGTTTTAGGCACCTTGGACCAAAATACGAGAAGGTAAACCTATCCATGCAATAGTCAACAAGTTACCCTAGACCTCTTCCATACATACCTAACAAAGCAGGTATTTTTCGAGGTTATATTACAAGAATGTCCAACAAGCATAGCAGAAAACAGATAATGATCGTTGCCCCCATTCCTTTTTCTCTAAATCCCTTGTTTTTGGATATCATCAAGATGTCCTTGGAATGAGTGCAAATAAGATAAGTTAGAAGATAAAGACCAAGTAAACAAAAAAATTGATGCTCTTATATATCGCTAACCAAAGGAGAATGTGTTTTCAAGGATAATATTCGAAACTATTGCCAAAAGATAAAGCCCATTGTAGGAAGGATTCATCCTAGGACATGTTAGTGGATGGCGGCATGTCATTTCATTTATCCAAGGTGTTTATTCTAATAAAATATTGTCCATTTTAGGAAGGATCCATCCTAGGACATGATGTTTAGCAGATGATTGATATGGGACTGATTGGATGATGGACTAACGATGTGAAGAGTTGACCAATTTGTTTACGTACTGACTTAGACTTGAGGCTTGATGTTTTGAAGTTTTTACTTTTAACTTGCTAGACTTGTTTCTAACTATTTCACCAAAGGTGGAGGATGACAATCAGTTTATTAAGGATGGTGTTATTGCAAGTGTAAGCAAGATGAGGTGGATGGATTTTTTCAAATATTTGGATGTTTTGCAATGTTTTGCAATGTTTTGAGACTATTTTTGGTATTTTTTTGAGGTTTTACAAATGTTTTGATTTTCAAATTTCTAGTGTTTTTTGGGATTTTCTAAAATTTCAACCAAGAGACTAACCTAAGGACCTATCCTATGGGTCTCGAGGGCTGATCAACAGATTAGCCTTGCCTATGTTATGCATGCAAAGACCATGTAGTTTGACTGACGACCTGACCCATTTACAGATGACGATATACATGATGAGATTCTAGTTTATTATGACGGACTCCTAAAGGACTAACCTAAGTGTCTCGAGGGATGATCAAAGATCAACCTTACCTACGTTCAAGCTCAAAGATGATGTAGTTTGAAAAGATGACTCTGTTTTTGACTTTTTGAATGACTTTTTGACCTATTTTTGGATTTTGATATGTTTTGATGTTTTTGGATTTTCTGATTTGAGGACTTTAAAATCATACACAAATCTGATCCGATAAGGACATGCCCCTAGCATGATGCAATAGACTACTCTGGTAAAGGCAAGACAAACTGACCTTGAGGATGGGCCAAGTAGTACTAGGAGGGATTGTGATACGAACACAGGAGCAAGCTATAGTGCAGATGCATGTGGATGAGTGATGGATGGAGATCTGAATGCGATGGATGATGGAAGTGAAATGGATGGATGATGCAATACAAGCCATAAGGATCCTGGTGGATGGAAAGTGCTTATTTACGCAAGGTGCCTGTTTTCTAGGTTTTCACCAAGTTACTTGTCCAAAGTGTCACCAAAGTTGTTTTCACTAGAGGACGATTTTTCTCTTTACTATTTTTTATCCTTTTTCTATTTTTTTGGATTTTTTGCTTTTTTGTTGTCACCAAGATGCCTGTTTGCCAAGTTTTCACAGGAGTGACCATTTTTTTAGGACTTTTTATGATTTTTTGGTTCTATACCTTGAAAGATTTAGGCATAAATTTTTTTGAGATGGGAGCTATTCATGGGCCCCTACAGAGGTTCCCCTTCAGGTGTTGATAACTGATATGCCCCCGATTTGTAACTTGTTGTTATGACAAACGGTCCCAACCAATTGGGTTCAAACTTTCCTTTGCTGCTTGGGTTTGGGACATTCTTCTAATTTTCTTTTAAGACCAGTTCCCCGACTTGGAAAGTCCTGCTTTTTATTTTCTTATTGTAGCTTCTTTTGAGTCTATTCTGATAGACTTGCAAGTGATTTAAAGCATCCATATGTCTCTCATCCAGTAAATCCAGCTCATTTAGTCTTGATACCTAATACTCTTCATTTGTGATGAGGTTTTGTAGTGATATCCTGAGGGATGGGAGCTTGGTCTCAATGGGGAGTACGACTTATGATCCGTAGACCAAGGAGAAGGGGGTGGCACCGGTGGGTGTGCAAATGCTGGTTCGATAGGCCCAAAGGGTGGGATTAAGCATCAAATTCTAGTCACGACCTATGTCATTGACTATTTTCTTGAGGATTTTTAGGATGGTTTTGTTGGTAGCTTCTACTTGGCCATTTCCTTAGGGATAGTACAGGGTGGAGAAGCGATGTTGGATTTTGAATTTTTTGCACAAGTTACGAACCTCCTGGTTCTTGAATGGTGTCCCATTATTTGAGATAATGGCTTGTGGGACACTATAATAATAGATGAGATAGTTCAGGATGAATTTTGAGATCTACTTCCTAGTTATATACATCATGGGTATGGCCTCCACCCACTTTGTGAAGTACTCAGTTGTAGTTATGATGAATTTGTGGCCATTAGATGAGGTGGGTGTGATTTTCCCAATGAGATCGAGTCCCCACTGTGAAAAGGGCCATGGTGTGATAATAGGATGAAGCTCTTGAGTTGGTGCATGGATGAGGTCCCCATGTTGCTGACATTGTAGACACCTTCTAGCATGATCATGTGCTTCTCTCTCCATTGTGGGCCAATAATACCCCATCCTTAGTAGTTTCTTGGCTATGGTCATTCCACTTGAGTGTGAACCATAGATACTGTTGTGTACCTCAGTTAGAGCGGTTAATGCCTCCTCAACATTTAAGCAGTGTAGCAAGGTACCTTCTATGCTTCTACAATATAGGGTATCACCTAAGATGACAAATCTGGATGCCTTTTTAACAAAGGTTTGTTTTAGGTTTGATGGTAGGTCAGTGGGTATGACTCCTATGTGAAGGTATGTATAGATGTCATGATACCAAGTATTGCCAGGACCAACAATTTCACACACATATTTTGATTCTAGTACCTCGAATGCGGGAACAAGAAGTTGCTCGATCAGGAATTCATATTTTGGAATGTTGTGAGGGATGTCTAATAGGGATCCAATTTTCTCCATGGCATCTACTGCTCTGTTGTTGGTTCTAGGAATTTTCTCAAATGTTATTTCTATAAAAGATTCCTTGAGAGTCTCCACCAATTTCTTGTATGGAGTGAGCTTGTCATCCTTGGTCTGATATTCATTATTAACTTGATTTATGATCAACTAAGAGTCTCCATACACTTTGAGAGCTATGATGTTCCATTCACTACTATCCTAAGACCTATGGTTAAGGCCTTGTATTCTGCAATATTATTAGTGCAAGGAAATGCTAATTTGTATGACCTTGGTATGCAATCCCCTTGCGAGGTGATGAAGAAGGCACCAACTCCTAATCTGTGCTGTGTGTATGAGCCATCGAAGTATAGTTTCTAGTGGTTGGCTATGTTGAGGTTAAAGATAGATTCATCTAGAAACTCTGAGACAAGAGGATTCTCAGAATATATAGGTGCTTCTACCAGTTGGTCTGCGATGAATTGTCCCTTGATTGCTTTCCTCTCCACATACTCAATGTCATATTCTGATAATATCATTACCCATTTTTCCATTCTTCCTGTGAGCATTTCCTTTGATAGTAGATACTTGAGGGGATCAATTTTTGTGATGAGCTTTATCTTGTGTGCCAACATGTAGTGTCTGAATTTTTGGGATGCAAACACTACTGCGAGGCATGCTTTCTCGATGAATGAGTAGTTTAGCTCATTCCTAACCATTGTTCTACTAATATAGTAGATATCCCTCTCAGTTTCGTTTTCGTCATGCTGGGCTAAGAGAGCCCCAAGGGCTGCTACTATTGCTGACACATATAAGATCAATGGCTTCTTTGGGATGGGTGGCATTAAGACTGGTAGTGTCAGTAGATATTCCTTGATTTTTTTGATTGCTTCTTCACATTTTGTATCCCATTTGTACGCCACTCCCTTGTGGAGTAGGTGAGAGTATGGGTTCTGCTTGTCTTCTAGTTGTGCTATGAATCTTCTGATGGATTGGAGTTTTCCTTGGAGGCCTCTCAATTGTTTTAATGTCTTTGGTGCTTCCATCTCGAGGATTGATTTCACCTTTGCTGGATCCACCTCGATACCCCTCATTGATACTATATACCCTAGGAGTTTACTTGATTGTACACTGAAGACTCACTTCTTGGGATTTAGTTTGACTTTGTATTCCTCCAATATGTCAAAGATAACACTTAGGATTGCTATATGATCTTGTCTTTTTCTTGACTTAGCTAGAATGTCGTCGACATAGTCTTCAACTATTTTATGAATCATTTCATGGAATATCAACATCATGGTCCTTTGATAGGTTGCTCCTGCATTTTTTAGGCCGAATGGCATCATGTTCCAGTAGTAGGTCCCCCATGGACAAGTGAAAGTTGTCTTATGTTGATCTTCTTTTGCTATCATGATCTGGTTGTATCCTGAAAATCCGTCCATTAATGATAGCATCTCATGTCCTTCTGTCATGTCTACTATCATGTCGATGTTGGGAAGTGGGAAATCATCCTTCAGACATGCTTTGTTCAAATCTTTGAAGTCTGTACAGATTCTAATGGCTCCATCGTGCTTTGAAATAGGTACCAAATTTGACACCCATTATGGATAATCAATTGGTCAGATAAATCCTGCATCCAATAGATTTTTGAGCTCCATTTTGACTAACAAAATGATCTGAGGGTGCATTTTTTGAAGCTTTTGTTTGACCGGCTTTGCTTCTGGATACACTGCTAAGTGATGCACCACAGTCTCTAGATCAAGTCCTTGCATGTCAGCATAACTCCATGCAAAGGTTATTTGTCTTTCCCTTAGGAATGCTGCTAGGAGTTCTTGCTCTTCTAATAATAGTGATTCTGCATAGAATGTGATATGCAGGGTCTCCTCTTCCTAGGTTGATAGGATTACATTTTTCGTCCAAGACTGCTGACTTTTCTTGATGAATAGCTCTTAAAGAAATATTGAATCCTTCATCCTCGGGCGCCTCAAAGAGGTTTTCACCATTGGATACGTCCTTTATTTTTACTTTTTTCTTGTTAGACAGTGCCACAATGTAGTTTTCACTCAAGGACTTGGATATGATTCTTAGTTTCTCACTTTTGTGATTGAAGGATTCAATCATTTCCCCATAATAGGAATGTGTGTCCAACTCCATTATAAACCCTATCTTATGATCTCCATCTGGAATGATATCCCTCAATCACATGAATTTTGAGAGCACCTCATCATTTTTGAATGTATCAAGAACTGGTGGTCTTCGTTGGTTGTAGTCGATGAGTTGGGGATATACTAAGTGGGTCTCATGATTTTGATGGTCTGTTTCAAAGGAGAGGGTGCTAATCACACAAAGGGTGGTGTCCTCAAATAACCTAGGTAGATTGGTTATGGTATCCTCCACATCGCTACTAATATAGGCCTCAGTTATAAAGTTATGTATGTCTCTACCTATGGATATTGGTGAGCATACTTCTGCTAGTATTGGCTAAGGAGAAATATTAACCATTCTAACCGGAGGACTTCGACCACATATGGTTATTTTCAAAGGGGTACGTCCAAGGCCAAGATTTGTTATGGGTCACATCTGTGGCATCATAGGTATTATGAGCCCATTGTCATTTTGTCCCAGTCTTTGATTTGTATCGTAGCCCATTGCGAGCATCATTTGTAGGCCCTTGCTTGTCTCATCCATTGGTAAATTAGCTACTGGTTTTTCATCTTGATATAGCACATGTGATAGATTTGCCTCAATAACCTCCTAGCCAAGGTCTCCCCAGCTTGTGAATTTGGGATAGTCTTCAGGAGACGTTTGTGATGTGGAGGCTTGGTTCTCTTGTGGACTTCCACATGATCTAGGAGATTGTGGTAACTCTCCTATCACAAAAGCATTGTTAGGGAGATTGTAACTTCCACAACTGTCATCCTGGATGATGAGATTGATGTCAGAGATGGTGGGAATGGTGGGAATGGCGGGTGTCTCTGTCGTAGAAGTGGACGTGAGAGTGGCGGGGTCGATGTATGGTGTGGATGGGCCTTCATCATTCTTGGGTACTTGGGGAATTTTGTAATATTTTGCTTCAAGATTTTCGCAATATGAGAAAGGTTCAGGATCTCCATGGATGGTGACTTCTTGTCCATTATGTGTAAATTTCACACATTGGTGGAAGTTTGATGCTACTGCTTTCATCGCATGGATCCATGGATGTCCTAAGAGGATATTATATGGCAAGTTGAGGTCCAAGACCTAACAAGTGGTTTCCATGATGGTAGGCCCTACTTGAATAGGGAGTTTGATTGTGCCCTGAGACACTCTTTCTTGGTCATCACATGCTCTTATCGTGATGCCCTTTCCTTTGTCGATGGAATCTTCTGATATTTTCAACTGCTTGATGAGGCTAAGAGAATAGATGTTCAAACCTTCACATCCATCCACCAAGACCCTTTTTATTTTTCTCTTGTGTACAATGGCTTCCAAGTGAAGTGCACGGTTGTGAGATGGTTGGGTAGGGAAATCTTGGTAGAGAATTTAAGAAGGTTAGGCATAATGATATTCCCGATCATAGCTTGGAATTTCTCCGCATCGAGATCAGCGAGAATAGTGGATGAGGCTAATGCTTCCTCAAGGATCTTCTTATGAGCTGATGATATTTTTAACAACTCCATGATGGAGATGTGTGCTGGTGTTCTCTTAATTTTATCTAATACATTGTAGCCATTAGGATTGGATCTAGATGTAGGGACTCTATTTGGTTGGGATGATCCTGTGATGGTTACTTTGGTGCCTTTTGTGGTGAATCCACAATCTTTGGCATGGGTGCCCTTGATGGTGATGACCATGCAGTCCTCATTTAGGGAGGAAATGATTGATTCATAGACATGATTTACATTTCCCTTCCCTTTTTCATTTTTATTCCCTCTATTACCATGATTCGGCATCAGATTCGTATATATCTTAAGATCTTGATTTCCCATAGGTTGTTCCACGTTTATGATTTTCTTATTGATGAGATCTTGGATGATGTTTTTGAGCCTCATGCAACTATTTGTGGTGTGGCCTTTGATTTTATGGAATTCATAGAGTTGATTCTTGTTATACCAAGGAGGTTTGACATCGGGTTCTTGGTAATTTTCAAATGTAGGAGGCTTGATGAGTTTTTCGTCGATCAATTTTTTCATTATGTCCTTAAGTGGTTCTCCCAAAGTAGTGTATTTTTTGTTTGGGATAAGTTTTACGTTGAGGTGGCCCCCTTTGGTCATTGAGATTATCGATGGTTGGATTGTTTTTTGGTTGGTATGTTGTGTGATGAGTGTTTTGGTGTTGTGTTTGGATTTTTGGTGTGGGTGTATGTTGGCATGGGGTGCTAATGACCACCTTGTCATCAATGACACCATTATTAGTAATGTTTTTTTTCCTTTCCCACGTGCGAGGTTTATCATTGTAATTGGATGGTGGGTGGTTGTTTTGATGTTCATGATATGATGTTGATTCCGCAAGTTGAGTCACAAGGGCTCTTTTGATGCTAAGTGCCTTGGGGATCAATTGATCATATGTGGTGATGCCCTAAACCTTGAGGTGAAATGCCAAGTGGCCTTCAAGGTTGGCTATGATGGTGCAAATTTTTTGTTCTTCTAGCATGTTCCACTTGCTCCGATTGGCCTTGGATTTCCATCGTTGAAGGAATGAAGCAAAAGATTCACCCTTTCCTTGTTTTAGAGCTAAGAGTTCTTTGAGACTAAAATCTATTGCAATGTTGCATGCATAATTTTTAATGAATGTGTCCTTAATTTCTTGGAATGTTCTAATTTCTGAAGATAAGCGAGAGAAACATTCTATAGCGGGGCCTGCCAAGCTCCTAGGAAATAGTCGTATTGGATAAGTATCGTCATATGCGACCTCCATGCAATGAACCTAGAATTCCCTGATGTGATCTTCAGGGTTTCCCATCCCTCAATATTTGTCAAATTTTGGGATTTCAAATCCCTTGGGGAATGGTTTCATCTCTAGGCTCCTATCAAATGGATAGGGACACAAGTTGCTTGGTGTTTTTGTTGTTCATCCTGATTGGAGATCAAGCACTTGTTGTGAGAGCAACCTAATTTGTGTCGTGACATCATTTTTCAGACCAAGGGGTGGGATGAAGGTGTTTTGGGGTGTTGCAATCGTGGTTTGGATGGGTGGGTTGGTTGGTGTGTTTTTTGATGGTATTTGTATGATTTTTTGAGTGAGGTAGGCTTCCACCTATTTTTGTATGAACAACGCCTGTTGTTGATCTTACTGCTATTGCGCTAAGATTTGTGCTTGTTGTTGCGCTTGTTGCTATGCTTGTTGTTGTTCCAACAATGCTTGTTGTTGGGCTGCCAATTCTACTGCTTCTTGCTGCTCTTGATATTGCTTTATCACCTGCTGATATGCTTGCAATTGCTCTACTTTTCTTTGTGCAAGAAGTTGTGCTTGATATTGGGCTTGTGCTTGGGTTGCTTGTTGTTGTAATAAGGTTTTCACTTGATCAACCTTTTGTTCTTGTAATGCTTTCAATGCCTACGCAGCTTGGGTGGCTTGTTGTTTTTTGTTGCAATAATGCTTGGGATTGTTGTGCTTGTAAGGTGGCTTGTGCAGCTTGGGTAGCTTGTGTGGCTTGAGTAGCTTGCTGAGCAACTAGTTTTTTAACTTTTTGTTTCTGAACTTGTTGGTATCCTCTTTGGAAAGTAGCTTGCAATGTTGCATCATATTGGCTTGATGTAGTGAAAGTTGGTGGTGGTCGGGGTGGTGGTGGATCTGGAATGGTATTTGTGAAGGTGGTGTTCATGACGGATGGTGCTATTGATATGGTTGGTCCTTGAGAGACCATGCTTTGTGATGTTAAGGGGGTGTTTGATGATGTTGCAATTGCTTGTGCATTTTTTGTTTGTTGTTGCGATATCAACGACAAATTTTGAGCATTTGTCATGATGCTTTGATTGATATTTGGGATAGTGGTTTGATTAATATTTAGTAGAGGGGGAAGCCCTAAACCAAGGAGTGGTGCAGATGATGATGGCAATGGTGGGAGAGGTGGAAATGTAAGGGGTGTGAGTTGTTGCAAGAATTTTGTGTTGTCGAATATGCCCCCTGGTCCGAACATATCTCCATCTTCTTGTGAATTTGTGAGAAGAGGTTTTTGAGGTGTTGCGTGAAAAAATGATGTTGATGGATCATGATGGAATGTGAGAGGAACATTTTTGTGTAATGGGTTTTGGGGTATGTTTTGTTCCAAGGTGGTGTTTGCATCCAAATTTTTATTATTAACAAGGGGGTGTGCTTGAAGATCATTAAGGAATGCATTTCCCTTGTTAACGTTGGGTTGGGTTGGAGCAAAAGATGTGGTGATTTGCATAATGTTTTGCATGATGTTTTGGGATGGGGGTGTAGATGAGATGGGGATGGTGGATGATATTGGAGGAAATGATGTCTCCACTATGGTACTCACGTCAAAATCCAAAGGTATTTTGGCCCCTTGTTTTGCTAGTTCAAGCATGTATAATGAAGGGTTGAGCCTCATCATGATGTTGATGATTCTATGGTTATCCATATTTTGGAGCATTTCAGTTATTTCTTCGTGAGACATCCCAAGGGTAAGATCTTCTCCTTGGTTTTCCTCTTGTGGATTTTTGGATGATGAGATGGTCAATGGATTGCTTGACTTAGTGGGATTTATATCAATGCTTGTTTGGCTAAGATCACTTGAAGCGGGTGCTTCTTTGTTGTCTTCCATGCTCTTCTTGTATTGAGATTTGGTTTGAACCATAAAACAAGGATCAATTTTTAAGAATGGGAGATGACTCTCTTGATTTATTTGGATTGATCTTTATTTTATGCCCCAAAATGAATTTTTTTTAGGATAACTTGAGGATCGAAAGATGATATGATGATGATGCAAGGGATGAATGATGTGGATGTTATGGTCTTTTGATCAATCTTGATGAGAGATGCTAGGTTTTTTGGACTTTCAGATATGTTTTGGATTTTTTATTTTGGTTTTGAGTTTGTCCTTGATTTTGAACAAAAAGACCCTAAGATTTTGGATGATGATCTAAGGGATAGCTTTGTTCAAGAGATGATGATTTGAGTATATGTGAGGAGAAGGATGCATCTACCCACACCTATTCAAATAAGATGATAATTTATCTAAGCATACAAAGAAGGATGCATCTATGTATACTAAGCTAAACAATATGATTTTGATGACTTTGACTAAGTATATGCAAAAGGATGCATCTACACATACCTAGCCAAAAGGTGATTTTTATAATGTTTTCAAGGATTTTGACCCAAAGATTTGATGATGTTTGATTTTTCCAAAAGGCCTAGCATTTAGGGATGATTTCAAGATTTTCCAAAAGGTGATGGTGAGATGATGTTTGTTGTTTTGAAGGGTGGATGAAAAGATTTTGATTTGCTTTTGACCCCAAGATGAACCTAACAAAGACACTTTGTTTGCCTAGACCTAGGTATTGAAGAGCATACAAATGCTTCCTATAGACCTTTGTGACCAAGAAATGATTTCATTTGAACATTCATTTTTGGATTTCCAACCAATGATTTTTGCTTTGGGGTTGTGAGTCTTCAACACATATGAAAGTTCATTTTTCTTAGCTTTGCTTAATGTCTTTATTTTACCAAAAGCACTTTCT
Organism: Sequoia sempervirens; assembly: GCA_007258455.2. Taxonomy (NCBI): domain Eukaryota; kingdom Viridiplantae; phylum Streptophyta; class Pinopsida; order Cupressales; family Cupressaceae; genus Sequoia; species Sequoia sempervirens. The sequence goes on from VDFB02252616.1 coordinate 153,065,121, forward strand.
TTGATTAGTTTTTCAAACTAAGGTGTCCAATGTCTTAATTTCTCAAACCCCACAAGATATGTTATGTGGAAATTTGATGAACTTAAGGCAAGAGTTTTCCTATTGTTTACTTAAGGAGACAAATCGAGATATAATCCAATGTTTAGAAACCTCTAAGGACATGAATCCCAAGGGAAAGCAATAACATATAGATTTGAGTCAATGGTATTTGTCTCCAAAAGGGTTTGAAATTTGGATGATGTTAAGTGTTTGTTTTTGAGATGTTTTTGATCAAGCAATGCATTTTGTAAACCAAGAATAAGTACAATCCTATGGATGTGTAAGACAATATTTGTTGGATTCCCACTTGGAAAAGTCCAGCTACGCTTATCTCTAGTGAATGGTTAGATGCTTGACCCCACTGGCTCCCCTCCACAGCTCATTAACGTCAATCAGGGCAGCCAAGCATCAACACCCATGAAACTCCCATGGCATTTTTTCCATTTCTACTAGAAGACCGTAAAAGTGTGGGGCGGCTTCAGAACGATCATTCTTGCACCAACAAATAGATTAAAGGATTTTGGAAAATTATAGCACATGGGTTTTAGTAAGGACTTTCCATTCATGGAGATTGAACCATACGACAAGAGTCCCCTTTTAGATCCATCTTGTCAGAATCAACCGCGTGATATTGGCATTTCTTCCAATATCCACATTTATATCCCAGTTGGAAATACTCTTGGCTTTAGAGTGTTACCGGTTGAGTCGTTCCCTTGGGTGATTACTTTTTTATCAAGGCAGGCCCTCTAGGATAAACAGAAGTGAATAAGAAACACTATTCGTAACTCGATCAATCCTTGTTGGCAACAAGGATAGAGAATATACACAAAAATGCCCCTACTCACACTCGCACAAGATGTTCAGTTTTAAACCCAAATTGAAGTGTGGAGGTGATTTCTTTGTCTCACCCTAAAGTCACGAAAAAGGCCTTTTGATTCTCAAGATCGCTATAAGGCGCGAGAGAAGTGCATATGTCCTTTTTCAATGCCTTTAGTTTAAGTAAGCTTTCACAAAAAACAAAGTCACACTTGTTCTTTTTAAATCCACAAAGCAAAATGTGAGTTCATTTTAGAGCACCAAATGACAAGTGAGAGACATTTTGTTCAATTTGTTAACCAAAAAAAACTTTAGTATGTTGTTGATCCTATTGTTTGTTTTAACCCTTTGCAAGAAATAAACAAAAAGACTCTTTTTAAACCCAAAGGAAGTTAGTATCCTAAGAAAGAAGTGCTAATAATTCCTTGAAGAAGTGTTAAACAAACACTAAAGTGTTTAAAAACACTTTGATTGGACGAAATATCATCATCATGCTCCTCCTTCCTTTGTTTTCGATTTCTAACCTTCAAAGAAGAAAAACCAGTTAGATTCTGCAAAATATAGAAGTTAAAAACTAGAAAACAAAACATAAATTGATCATCAATCCAAAGACACATGTTAAAATTAAATTCTCCCTTTTTACTGTCTCCCAGTGTCATAACTCATGACTGTGTCTTAGTTTGTTCTCCTAGCAGTGCCCTCACAGTACCGCTTACCAGTCAGCGTCGCTCTGTGTCAGGACAGAGAGCTGAACTGCGTCGCTCTTTTTTCCCCACGTCGCATTTTTTGTCTAGCGTTGGAGTTTAATATTTTATAAAAAAAATTGCAAGTTGACGAGTCCAGCGGCGGAGCTTGAAATTCAAATTTTCTTGGCGGGACGAGTCCAGCGTTGCAATTTCAAATTCCAGCGGTGCTATATAGCGACACTGAAGAGTCAGCGGTGCCAAAACAGCAACGCTAAGCTCCCAACATTGGAATTTTCTGGGTCTGAGTGAAAACGCAAAAAATTTAAGAGAAGATGGAAAAGAATGATATTATGCCCTCCTTCTAGCACCAAATGTGTGAACCCCAACCTTGGTACCTACAAAACAACAAGAATAAATGAGTTAGACAAGTGATTGCAAGCCAAAACAAGGATTCCCCATTAAATCCATTTACAACTTCAAACTAGGAAATAAAATAGCAAAGAACACAATGAAAATGATGAAACAAAGATTAAATCCTAATTAGATGTGCAAACTCATGATCCCATGGGGGAATTGGTGCCAATTTGATGTGAAAATTGGCCCTTTCCCAATTCCTAAGATGCAAGCTTTGAATGTTGAAGAGATTGATCCACTTTGTTGAAGAAATGGTGAGTACTCCAAGCCAAAATCTGCAAAAACCTAGCTATGACTCAATGATAATGGATGAAATTCAAGTGATATTTGAGCATGGTAACTTTTCCTAGATTGTGGATGATCAAATGAGGATATGAGCTCCTTATTTATAGAATTTCAAGATGGATGAATGTCCAAATTTGAGCAATGTGGGACTAACATTCATCCAATGATATGATGCCACTTGTCAAGCTATGAATGGGTGAAGGATGTGCAAGATTTGGGGTTTGTGCCAATAAATGCATAATTTTGAATTTCAAATTTGTTGAAATGACATGCAAGAGGGAAGGGAAAATGCAATAAATGCCACTTGGCTCAAGGCAAAGGACATGTAAGATGAATTTATTGCCTTGTTGGATGTACATGTTGACTTGGAATTTTTGAATTCAAATTGAGAGAATATTCCAAAAGATGCCTTGTGAGGAAAATAGAGATTTAATAAATGAATTAAATCTATTTTCATGTGCAACTTGCATTATCTAGAGGATGGGACATGAGATGAGATTAAATTAATCAAGGGTTAATTAATTTAATGAGAGAGGTTAAATGATGTGACCTATTTGATTCAAATTTATGGATTTATTTAAATCAAATAAGAGAAGAATATGACAAGAGATTAATTAAATAAGGATTTTGATTTATTTAATTAAAAGAGATGGTGTTAGATTAAATCAAATAAGGTTTTAATTTATTTAATTTAATGGTAAATTTTTTAGAGATTTAATCAAATAAATTGATTATTTAATTAAGTAGGGATAATTAGATCAGATGGATTGATTTAATTAACAAAAGAGATTGACTTGATTAGATAAAATAATTTATCTATTCAAGAGTGGAATATTGATGAATTTAATCAGATAGGGGGATTTAATTAAATGGTTAGACCGAGGGATGATTCAGGAAGAAACGATGTTAGTGAGTTAGGATCAGATGCACGATGTCGATCAGTATATTTTACGTGTCTACAGATTCTATTTCTATCTACTGTGATAAAATATGTGCAATTAACATTTCAAAGAATCTAGTGATGCACATGAGGACAAAGCATACATATATTAGGTATCATTTATTAAGAAAGAAGGTTGTAGAGAATGAATTAAAGCTTGAGTATGTCTTTAAGAAGGATTAGATTGTTGATACATTTATAAAGTATTTTCCTAAAGATACTTTTGAGTATCTCCAAGAGAATTTAGGGGTCATTACCCCTCCTTTCTTGAACTAGATGCATATGGAGATGCATCAATATGGTGGATCTATGGATCTATCTTTCTTCTGGACTGATGTTTTGGTGGCTACCTCTCAGGGGGGCATGTAGTGTCATGTGTTATCATTGAAAGAGTATTTTATTTTTAATGTCAAAGGAGAAATCAATGTAAAACATCATTTTCCTTTTCCATTGATGTCAAAGGGGGAGATGAGAGATGAGAGATGTGAAAAAAGTATGAGAGATAAGAGATGGTAAAAAAAGAAGAGATATTATCTACTAGGGGGAGAAATAGAAAGAAAAATCATGAGAAGTGTGTTCAGAGCTAGTGTGTTGTCTTTGATGGATTTTCACATCATGTGTTGTCATCAATGAAAAAGGAGAAGATTTTTCAAGAATGAAGGTGTTGTCATTGATGTCAACTGGTCAATTTCTTATCAACTATTTGTTGTTGTTATTGATGTCATGGATACAAGTCATTGGTTGTATATGTCGAGGATATTGAGAAAATTTTAATAAAGAAAGGTTGCAGGTGTTTAGTGGTTGCTCCAGGTTTTTTTTCTAGATTTACTTCTATGTTTGTGTGGTTTAGATATGTTTATCATGGTTGTTGGAAGCTACTGTATCTAGATTTTTAGCTTATGATTTTTTGTACAGTGTGAGTTACGTTCACCAATTATGAACTATGGTTTTTTGTGCTTTTGACTAAGGTCCGAGAGAAATGTTGTTGGTTCAGATTTCTCTTTGGTTAAGTCTTATGACTTGCAGTTCTAGAGTTAAGTTTTTATGATTGTGTTGAAGATAATGTTGGTATCTAAAAGGATTTGATTGTGCTAAGAGTTGCATGTTCTTAATTGTTCTATGTATTTTACACTGGTTTGGATGACTTTGTGTTGAAAACTACCTTGGAAGTTGATGAAGCATGTTGGGACCTACTTGGGTCCTCATAAAGCATGTGTTTGGGTTTCCCTCATTCTAATTCTACCCTAGGATGTTTTGGCATTGACCTAATTTGAATTTAATGATAGATGGCTGATGTTGGATATGTTTCAAAGTTAAAGATGGTATAAATACAAGATGAGTTAGTGGTAAAAGATGTACAAAGAGATAAGTGCAAAGAAATAGAGAAGGTGGATGTGAAACAAATGCAAATCCATGTTTGTATGTGATGCGAGTGTGGCAGGTTAGTGCGAAGCCTAAATGCTAAGTTTTTGAATGTAGTGAGTTGGAGGTGGAATCTATCATTCATGCATGTCTACAAGTGTTTGAGAAAATTGTGGTGAAATTATCTATTTCATTGAGATTGTCTTCTCTCTATAACTTATCTCTTCTATCTTATTTTTATCTTTGTGGTAGTGAGTCGTTTGAGTGGTTAACCCTATTAGATAATGAGTCCTAATTTGAACAATGATTCCTTGTTTTGGCAATGAGCCTTTTTCCTCAGGTAGTGAACCTTTGTAATTGGTTTTGATATTCTCTATAGTGTGAGTTAATCCTCACCGTGGTTTTTCCCTCATTAGGTTTTCCACGTAAATATGGATTTTCTGTGTTTCTATGATGGTTTTTAGTTTTTGCACTTGCACTTATAGAGTTAAAGATTTGTGATTGATCTAAGTTTTGGTGAATGTTTTAAAGTTTAAATTTTCTACAATTGATTCACTACCCCTCTTAGTTGTCTTGTTCAAAAATACTTAGAAAACTCAAGTCAATTATCCCTTATTGAAAATAAACAACACAAATCTTTTTTGGTTGATGCAAGATTGCTCTTACACTCTGGATGCTTCACATCAGACACCTAGGGTAATTTGAAAAGTGACTTTGTCACTTTTCAGGATCTAGAGGGAACTAAGATGGATAACCTTAGACTTAGATATCCACAATGAATCTTCAACAAGCATTCTTCTCCATTTCACCAAGTACTCTACATATTTCCTATTTCTTGTGCTTCTACCCACACGACTATCCAAAAAAATTTCTATCTCTTCCTTTTCTACAGTAGGTGTAGGAATGATCCATTGTGCCTTTTTCAATTCATTATCCTTATCCCATTCATGATATTATATCAAGTTATAAATTTTAAATGCAGGTGAAACATGAATCTCACTTGACGACTCTACCTCATATGCATTTCTTGAATCATGCTTCTTCAGGATCTTGCATGGTCCAAACTTCTTCATTATTTAACTTGTTGTATGTACCAACTAGAAACCTCACTTTTCACAGATGAACCATGACTTCATCTCCTACAACGAACTCCTTATACCTCATTTTCTGATTTTCCTTAGCCTTATATTATGAGTTCATCTTATTGATATATTTCTTCACCTCTTTATGAAAATTATTCAGGTGCTCCACAAAATCTTCAGCCTTGATACTACTATTCTCTCCCTTATCCAACTTTCTCAATTCAAAAGAAGTTCTAGGACTAATCCCATACATAATTTGGAATGGTGATTTACCAATTCTCTTGTTAAAATAATTGTTGTAAGCAAATTTTTTATGTGGTAAAATCAAATCCAATCCCTTGGGTTTGTCTCCTATTAAGTATCTCAACAAATTACCTAAAAAACTATTCACCACCTCCATTTTTCCACCTGTTTGTGGATGATGTGCAGAACTAAACTTAAAATCAGTATTCATCTTCTTGCCCAACTTCCTCCAAAAATACCTTACAAACTTTATATCTTGATATAAAACTATGCTCTTGGGTAGAACATGTAGTCTCACCACCTCTCTAAAAAATAATTCTATAACATGAACAACATCACTAGTCTTATGATACAAAATGAAGTGTGACATTTTTGAAAAAAATTCCACCACCACAAATATGGAATCATGCCCTCTCCGTGTCCTCAGAAATCCAAGAATAAATCCATACTAATGTCCTCCCATGACCTCTTAGGTATAGGTAATGGCTGATACAATCTAGTATTCTGACTTGTTCCTTTTGCCATCTGACATACTCTGCAACTTTGCAAAAAATTCTTCACATCTTGCTACAACTGTGGCCAATAGTAATGCTCACTAGCAATAGAAATGGTCTTATCTTGACTAAAGTTTCCAGTTAATCATCCACTATGTTTCTCCTTGATCAAGTTCTCCCTCATGGAGCTCCTTGGAATGCACAACTAATTCCCTTGAAACAACATACCATCTTGGATTGCAAAATCCAACTATCTTGTCCTATACATAGTGATAGGTTCTATGTAGTCTCTCTAAGCCTTTGTGAAATTAGGATCCTGAGGATATAATATCTTGAGTTGATTGAACCCAACTTCAATCTACATTGCTACTAACAAATTTTTCCTCTTACTTAAGGCGTCAACAACTCTGTTGGATCTTCTACTCCTATGCTTCAAAACAAATGTATAGCTTTGCAAAAATTGAACCCATTTCAAATGTCTTTGATTTAACTTCCCTTGACTATTTAAATATTGTAAAGCCCAATGATCAATAAATAAATAAAACTCTTTTGGAAAAAAATAGTGTCTCCATTTATTCAAAGCCTGAACTATAGCATGAAATTCCTGATCATAAATAAAATACTTCCTCTTTGTATCATTCAACCTTTCACTAAAATAGGTAACATGGGTTTATCTTCTTGACTCAAAATAACTCTAATGGCATTACCATTAGCATCGCAATCTACCTGAAATACCTTGTTGAAATATGGAAATTCCAAAATAGGTTTCTTTGTAACTTTCTTCTTCAACATCTCACAACTTTTTTCTACTCTTGTAGTCCATTTAAACTCCTTCCTATCCCCTCACTGTTTTAGTTAGAGGTGCACAAGTACTACTAAAGCCTTTGATAAACTTCCTATAAAAGCTTTCCAAACCATGAAAATAGATCACCTCTATAGCACTCCTTGGTGTAGGACATTCAATGATAGCCTTTACCTTCTCTGGATCCATCTTAAGACCCTCTATTGAGATAACAAATCCAAGGTACACCAATTCTCTCTTCACAAAACTACACTTCTTCAAATTTATTAACAATTTCTCCACTATTAGTTTCTCAAAAAAATTCTTAATACACATCAAGTGCTCCTCCAATGTCCTACTAAAAATTAAAATTTCATCCAAATAAATAGTAACAAATTTACTAAAAAATTCTTTCAATACCTCGTTCATGAGCCACATAAATGTGCTTGATACATTGGTTAGCCCAAAAGGCATGACTAACCATTCATATAAGCCATCTTTGGTCCTGAAGGTTGTCTTCCATTCATCTCCTTATCTAATCTGTATTTGGTGATAACCACTCTTTAGGTGTATCTTCATGAAGTACTCCACTCAAATAATCCATGATGTCATCCATCCTTGGCAAGGGGAATCTATACTTGATGGTGATCTTGTTGATGGATCTAGAATTTGTATACATCCACCATTCTCCATCCTTCTTAGGTGCTAGTACTATTGGTACCACACATGGGCTCAAACTCTCTTTAATCAATCCCTTGCACAAAAAATATTTCACTTGTTTGTTGAAATCTTCACTCTCTATTGTAGTCATTTGATGGGGTGCCTTATTTGACAAACTGGCTCTAGGAATTAGGTCCATTGATGGGTAATATTCCTTATTGGAGGAAAACCTTTAGGTACGTTATAAAAAAAAATGCCTTGAAGCTCATTCAACAAATTTGAAATCTCTATAGGCACCTCATTATTGTCTTCCTTCTAAACTCTAGAGATTAATGCAAAACACATATGCTCATGTCTCATACCTTCTAGGAACTTTCTTCCATAAACCAAGCAAATTATTTTATTATTGCATACCTTTTCTTCTACCTCCTTCAAGGGTTTCAGCTTATGACAAACACCATCCTTTTCCAATGAATAGGTGTTAGCATGTCCATCATGCACCGCTTTCTGATCAAATTGCCATGGTCTACCTAACAACATGTGGCAAACATCCATAGGTATAATATCGTAAAAAAAATCATCCTTATAATTACCAATCTTAAACTTTACCAAACATTGCTCATTAAACAAGGCCCTTTGGTCCTTCTGGAACCATGCAATTTGATATGGATTTGGATTCCTTTTCCTCTCCAACTGTAACTTAGTGACCATTTCCTCTAAAAAAAATATTATCAGTGCTACCTCCATCAATGATAATATTACGAACTTTACCTTCACACTTACATCGAGTTTATCTTCCCTTGATGTTGAGGACACTCATAGGCTGTATGTCCTCCACATTGAAAATAGGTTCCACGAATGCCTCATCTTCTCAATCCTCATCTAGATCTTCCTCTTCCACTTTATTCTCCATTATTTCGATCACAAGGATGATATTAGTTCTCTCCTTTCTAGTTTTGGTTGGTACTGGATCCTTCACACTTCTTTTGATCTTCACTTCAACCTCCATATAACCATCTACTTGTCTTTCCACCATGACCTCCACCTCTTTGCTTGCTTTCAAACCTTCTATTCAAATTTTCTTCTACCTTCAAAGAAATTTGCTATGCATCCTCAATGGTAGAAATTCTTACCAGAACCAACTCTTCTTGAATGCTTAGCTTCAACCCATTTATGTAGTGGACAACTTTCTCCTTATTTTCCTTAGAATGGCCCGTGCAGATCAGGACTCGATAGAATTGCTCTGTATACTCCTTAATAGATTTTCCTACTTGTTTCAACCCTTGCATTTATTTAATAGATCTAGCTCATATTCCACAGGAATGAACTGTCTCTTCACCTTTTCCACCATCTGATCCCATCTTGTTATTTTCTCTTTTCATTTTCTACTTCTCTTTAACTAGACTTCTTTCCACCATATTCTAGCATGGCCTTTCAACTTGGCCTTTGCAAATTTGACCCTCTTCAGATCTTCTCTTTCCTCATACTTGAAATATTCTTCCATGTCATTGATCCAATTGATCAACTCCTTTACATTCAGGTTCCCAAAAACATTATAATTTTCTATTGTTGGCCTCTTCCTAATCTTGGAAATGGCCCTAATTAGTTTGACCTCTCCAAGATCCATTACATCCCATGCTTCTTCTTCAAAGGGCTCTTCATTTTCAGCCTCATCTTCACTTTCATCTATTCTTATGAAATCAACCCCTCTACACAACTCCTCTTGCAGTGCTTGAACTTTTCCCTAGAGGTTTCTAAAACCCTCTTCTATTACCCCAACATTTCTTCCACCACAGTTTCTTTGTGGAGGAAACTTTTCTCACAGAACGACAACCACAAGTCCTGGTACAGATTGCCTCACATTCGGTGATCGATCTACATGCTCAAGAACTCTTGCTCTGATACCAGTTGGTGATGGGTACTCCCCTTATAATTTGAAACTCACAACAATCATAGAAAATAACACAACAAATGAAAGAAATAAACCATGATTTTCTATTATCACTGAAAGAAATTTTTTTTACAGCATTTAAATCTTGTTACATGGGCTATCTCATTACATCATTTGCAAGTCTAAAATAGATTTTTCTCTAGGCTCTTAGGTCTTAAAACTAGACCATTACAACTAATTCTCTCTAGTCTAGCTTCATCCCCACCTCCTTTTTTGGTTGGGATTTTATTTTTCCTCTCTATCTTCAGCAACAAGCCATCTCCTTCACTGCAACTCCCATCTAGATTCATTGTATTTTATATTTTTAGCAAATGACCATCTAGGGTTTCTTCTCCATTTGATGCATTTTCACCATAGATATGATCTTCATTAATTTCATCATCTTTCCTTTCCTTAGTACTGTCATAGTCACCCAATCGACAATCAAGAATAGTTCCCTCACATTCTACACTATCATCTCAAGCACACTATCAATCTTGCATTACTTTGAATTTTTGACGACACAACATGTCGGTCTAAGTTACCCTTAAGTCTCCCCAATATTGACCTCTCTCTTTGATACCTCTTGATGTCCACATCATCATTGTGTAATTCATAACAACTATGCAAATTGACCTGTCAACCAATCACCATTTGCCACCTCCCTATCAGGTCCTCCAAAATTCATCGCTAGGACTTCATAGCATCAAAGTGACTTCATACCAAGTTCCTATGATAACTAAAAGTATCCTTGATAAATATTTTTTAGAATTTCAAAAGGACTCCTAATAATGTCCCATTGATATATGTATCTCCCTTCGATGTGAAGTCTTCACAATTGTTCGTTGTTGTCACCTTCACTATCGTTATGTCAAGAGACATGAAACGAGGTTTCTTTGAAATACCCATGTCACTCTAATGAGTTAGTTTACAGAACGTCGAATGTCAGAGTTCGTTCCCCCTTCATGCTACTTACTATCTTTTGAGTAAGGTGTAAGCTAACCTCTGTCTCATGAAAACCGAAACTCATCCTTACCAACTTCCATCCATTTAAGTGTCAAGGTTCACAATTCCTCCATGTACATCATACATGTTTAGTAGTTAATTCAAGATGTAAGTCTTAATGCCAAAGCCCAATGTTTGATTTTTCACAACATCAAGTTCACTTCAATTCTGAAGTCTAAAATCCAAACTTCCACAGTCCTTCATACTTAGCAAACTTAATTCAATTAGTCCTTACTGAAAAGAAACAACAAAAATATTTTTGGTTGATGCAAGATTTCTCTTACACCTTAGATGCTCCCGCATCACCCCATTTTTTGTGAAGAAGAGTGTTGAGGTGTTAAGAGTGAGGCTTCTAGGAATAAATTCCACATCTATGGATTTTTCTATGACTATGGGTCTAATGATGTATAGGATACACAAAATATAGAGTAAACTCTAGAGTTTTAGAAGTATTGTAGATAGGGCCTTTTGGATGGTACATTCATATTTGAGAATATCATGTTGATGGATGAGTTTCTTGATGGAACCTTTGGCATTGATTGACATATAATTTCCAATGAGGTTCTACAACTTATTAAATTTTATTTTGAAATATCAAATTACCTATATTAATATATTATGAATGAAAAATAATGTTAATAATTGTTTGTTATAATGAAATTATGGGGTTAGGGAATCCATCCTACATTTTTTGGCCATTCAAATCTTGGTTATGCAACCATGTCGAGTCCACAAGTATGTAATTTGCAAGAAAATAGTAAATATACTAAATGTAAATTATTTTTGTCATATATCATTGGTAATCTTAAAATTGACATTTGATGATGAAAAAGTGGATGTTGAACTTCAAGATCAATACCTATTGGTGGTAGTGGTTATATGCTAAGTATCATTGAGGTAAGTTTTAATATTTTAATCATTATTTTTATAAATAATGTTAGGTAGATTTTGGTCAAATAATGTTGTTTTATTTTTAGTTGATTGTAGAGGCAATTGTCCTTACAAATGAATAATTTTTTTTATTAAATTCCTTTTATCGTTATTTCATAATTTGAAAAATAAACGAAAATAAAAATAAATTATATTTAATATCCTCTGTAAATTGCCTTATGCCCCATGCAAAATAGACGTTGTGACCTCCCTACAAGAAATTTTATTTTTTAGTCTCAAAAATTTAGAACCATGTTTTTTTATCAAAAGAAAAATACATATATATGTTAAATCAAAATGGTGAACTCTGCAATGAATAAGACCATAGAAAGAAGTTGCAGATTTATTATCTTGCACATCAAAAGTGTCAAAAAAAATGATGATTTATTAATAGATGAAGAAATGGAAAATTCTATAGTGAGAATAATGGAGTGCATACCTCTCTAAAGTGCAATAGTAAAATAAGAATAAGGGCTTGAGTTGTATGATAAGTTTCATGAAAGAAATAAAATAAATAGAAAACCCAAAATGAAGAGATGAACTTCTATCAAGCAACAAAGATCACCTCAAATAAAATGGAAAGGGTTTCTTCTTCATTCTCCTCTTCAAACCTACAATCTAGTGAGGAAATTCAAAGAGAAAATATTTAATAAGCCATCCTTATGATTTAGGGCTTCACTTTGTAACCCTAAGATCCAAGGGTGAAGATTCAACTCCATTATATTGCATATACATTCCATTAACTACTACTTTGTCATTACTTTAATTAATATTAATTTTCAAATTGAACCATGGTGGGGTCCATGAGACTAGAACCCCTCCTTTTAAGTGATAAATTAAATTCACTTTTTGATTTTTTAGTAAAATAAAATTCTAATCCTTTTTGCAAATTAAAATTTGAGAAATTATCATGTTAAAATTTAATTCTCAATTTTGTTAAAGAGGGACTATGCATTAAAATTTATTTTACCCCAACTCATGGACTATGGATAAATTATTTTGAAATGGATTAAATTAATTATGATGGATTAAAGTAATACATTTTGATTATTCTAATGTTTGGATTAGGCTTAATTATTGTTTCAAATTGTAGGGAGTTAAAGACTTAATGAACTATTGATCATTAAAATAAGGGTTCGATTAAAATTCCCATAGGGAATAATTAAACAAAGTAACTTTTGAAATTTAGGTTCATTTTTAGTGGTATTTAATGAATTAACTTAATTCTTTTAAATTTGAGTTAGCAAAAGGTATTCAATATTATAAATTCTTTTTAAAACCCAAATGAATAATTAAATATAAATGAGACAAATTCTCTCAAATAAATCTAATGTGAGCTAGTCCCATTTATTACATTTCATTAATAAATAAATTATTTATTTTAATTTAAGGTTAAGCAAGAGTCTTACCAAAAAATAAACCCAACTTGAACCACTTATTATATTGCATAATTAAATTGAATATTTGATTTACATATCTAACTTGGTAAACTTGCAAGAGGACTCATCACATTAACAAACAATAATACTATAAAATAAATTATTAACTCATTTAGATCAAGAGGTCATGGGTGAGAAATGTGTCGTTCATCCTTGAGATTTGGAGGTGAATTTTTTTTAACTAAATGATGTTAAATACATTGATTTAGAGCAAGATCAAATTTTAAAAACTAATAATTGATGAATTTAATGAGTATTCAATCTCTATTAAAAACTATCCTAACAAAATGGTAACCTTAGAGTTATTAATAATTAACAAAGGGAGATATTTAATTTTTGAAATTTATTTAGGTGTAAATTTGTGCCTCCCTATTAAAGGGTTATAAAATTAAATTATTGTTAAACAGGTCTAATTCATTCAACTTAGGTAATTTGAAGATATTGTCTTATTCAAAGCGGCCACAATCCTTATCAAATTTAATCTAACCTAAGGTGTATTAAAAAAAGTTAATGAATTTGGAGTATGAATAAATTATTTCTCCTTGCATAATATAGATTCAATTTAGTTATCTTACCTCGAGTAGGTTAGGTTTAACTAATGTGTACTTTTAAATTAATAAGATAGGAAATATATACTAATATGCTCTTCAAATGAACTTGTGAATATATCCACATTATGATTAAATTAAACAAAAAGATCCATATCTACCTTGGGGACATGAGTCTTCTCAGGAATCAATATTTATTTAACATTTATTACCGTGAATAAACCTAAAACAAGTTTGAACTATAATTGGTTGATCCTTAGTCTTAAACCTTATTATTCAAGACTTAACCCAACCAAACCAAGACGTATATATAATTAATTGCATAGATAAATTTTTCACATGATTTAAAAAGTGTCTTCACCAAGGTGTACAACTCATATCATGTTTAGTGTTACACCTCCAACACTTGGAGTAATAATTGGAAAAATTAATGTATTAAAAAAAATGTTGGGTTTTCTTGGAATTTTTTTGGGCATGACAAATGACATTAGCTCAAACTTGATGAAGGGGAAAATAAAACAACACAACCAAATAGATTTATCATAGGAAGATATAAATATTATTTATTGAACTACATATATTACATTATAGAAATGAGAAAAAAAAATAGAGGATGAAATCCTCACATGCTGCAAAAAATTACTTCTTTCCTTTGATTTTTGAAGCTTTCTATCTTTTGTTTCTTCAACCCACTTTCAAAGCATGTTTTCCAGGCTCATGACTTACCACCTTCCCATGATCATTACACTACTTGAAAATGTATGAGAAATTAGTCATAAATAGCCCTTTGGTGCCTCCAAGAAAGTTTTTGAAATTTATAATTCTCTTCCAAAAATAGCTCAACTTTTGGGAGCCATAACTTTTGATCTAGCCACCTGATTGAACCTATTTTTTTAAGTATAGTTCTTAGAGTGTTCCATGTTCTTGAGATTGATTTATCCAATTTCTTAGATTTTTGGGACCCAAAAACATTGTTTGAATCCTCAAAATCCAATTTTAAAGATTTTTTTTGAGAAACATTGAAATAAAATTCAATTTTGGAGCTTTGGAAAAATTTCAAGTCTCTATGTGCTCATATGCAAACATAATGTATGCCCTGCTTAGTTTAGCCCTTTTTGAAAATTTGAAAGTCCTTAACCATTCTTCAAGACTTTTTAAAGGAAATGAGCTTCATGGGTCTTTTCCATACCAAATAGAAATCAAAATAAAACATTTTTTTGGGTGATACAAGATTCCGCTTACATCTTGGATGCTCTTGCATCAAAAATCCTCTTGATATTCATGACACAATAAAGGTGGGCATTGTTGTATTGGGTTTGTCTTCAATTCCCTTGACATGGGTTTGTCCCACATCATTTAGTGTAAATTGAAATGATATTCATCTTTAGTTTAATTTGTTTCATCGTGATTTTCATATGTGGCCACAATTCATGTTTGTACACATTCTCCTTAGATAGATGATGAGAAATAGACAATGATTGAGGTAGATTATTAGCTTGTAGTAAGTGACTATTCACTTATGTCATTGTATATTTCCCTTTCTCTATATTAAAGAATATATTGTTTGGTTATATTAATAGATGGACATCCAAACAAATTCAAAGAGGAGGTCCAATTAGTAGGTTTGAAAGTAACAACCATCAATCACCTCTCCATCATTATGAAAAACAAATTCATTGACTCTTTCATCCTAGTTCATATGACTAACTATACTATGACATATTTTTGTATGCTTATATGGATTTTTTGTAGGCATATATGATTTTTTTGTACATAAATTTTTGTTTTACCAACATATACCATTGTATTCCTATATGAATTTTTTGTGCATATTTATTTTATCGATGCATAACATTGTATGCCTATACAAATTTGTTTATATATTCATTTTATTAATGACATTATGCATACACTATATTCTATTATCATGACATTATGTATACTAGGTAAAAGTATAAACCTATGTCACACTTTAGGCCAACTTATCAACATAGGTAAATTTAAGCATTTCCAGCTAAAAATTAATTTTGGTCAAACATATGGTCTATCTAGGTTCATTCTAGCTAAGTTAGATATACAGACGATATTTGCAACCTAAAGTGTTCATTAAATGTATATGTAGCACCACTTTGATGCCAATTTACTAAAAATATAAAATTATTCAAAAGACTTGATGTTTCAACAACTCCTACTTATGTAAATAACATTTCAGAAAGAATATAAAAATACCCTTTTGTAGATCTATAAGTGTAGTTTTAAAAAATGTAAGTTTCAAAATAGTTTAATTTTTATATATTTTATATACCTTTTTAACTAAAAGTAGGTTATCAACATCAAAGTATAAGGTTGATTATCTTGTGAAAAACATACTAAAATTTATTACTATTATTTTTAAATATGATACACTAGATAAATGATTCTATGATAAGATGGTATAATTGTTTTTCTATTTTGGATAAATAGCTAAGACAAAAGGTGAAATCCCATGAAATAATTGTATTTTCAATACAAATTTTTTAACATTTATTTAAAAAAATATTTATCAAATTGAGAAAAAAAAAATCCATTCACTAACGTTTCAAGTTATAAATACATAGAAAAAGTTTGAAGGAAAAAAATACTATATAAAGAGTGACATCCCATTTAACTTCATTTTTCAACATTTTTTTAGCAACCATATTATAGTGTCAATTTTACAAAAAAACTATATGCAAATTTTTTTAATAAAAGAAATATAAAGTACACTAAAAATACACATTTTATTACTTTACATCATTTCAAACTTTAAAACATATACATGTCACATTTTAGAGATTCAAATTAAAAATGTAGATCAATATTGATCATTTCCTTTACAAATGTGTGGCATAGATTTGTAATTTTATCCGTATATGAAATTTTAAATCAAATATATGATGATCAATTATCATTATAGATGTCATATTTATTATTTTTATACGATGCTATTAGATTTCCTATACTATGACATTTTTTTGTATGCTTATATGGATTTGTTGTACATACATTTTTCTTACCAACATATAACATTGCATGACTATATGGTTTTGTTGTATATACATTTTTTTTTATTGATGCATAATATTGTATGTATGTTTGAATTTGTTTATACATTCATTGTATTCATGAAATAATGAATACACTATATGCTATTATCATGAAATTATGTGTATGAAATTTTACAGATCAAATATATGATAGTCAATTGTGATTATAAATGTGATAGTTATTATTTTATACAATGCTATTAGTTTTCCATGTGGTTTGATGTGTACAATGAATGCATCAGAAACATGTATTAGTCAATGTTATTTAGTTCAAATAAATTAATCTTTAATTTCTGTATATATTAATTAAAATAAATAAATTAAGGATGACCCTTTTATGTCCTTGAAGCTATTAATCTTCATTATGGGTTTAAGAAACATAGAGATATCATGGAAAACCATATAAGAAATTGATAAATAAAATTAAAATAGTGATAGGGCTACATTAAGTGGTTCACGACACCCAAAAGATAAGTGGATAATCCTATTTCACCTATTTATGATAGACCTATCTTATTCATGAATCCATACATATATAGTTTATTTCATTTCATCAACCTCTAGGAGTTTTGTAGGGTTTTAATGAGCCAACTAAAGGAAAATTGGAATTCATAAGAACATTCTTAGGTAAGTCATGTTCATGATAGTATTAGGTTTTGATTATTATGCTCTCAAGTTTCATGGTGCAATGTGTCATGTAAATATTATGAGACTTAGGGGAACATCAATTCCTTCAAGAACATTAAATTGAACACTTTGATGTGGTAGTGTAGTCAATTCAATCCCATGAGGTGTAGAAGAAAAAATATTCCTATTGGCACCTACACTACTCTCAAATGAGACAAACTGTAAGAATGCACTCATCATTGGCATGATCAATTGATATAGAGTTGAAAAAATTGAGTTAGGGTACTATAGAAGGACTTGATATCCTCTTTTAGGTACAAAAGATACATTTTTAGGTTCCATAGAGTAAGCAAATATGCAGAAAATGTTTTGGAAACATTTTTATTTTAGTGATCATAAGAGAATGCCTTGGTGTAATGTAGCCTAGAAGGATTTGGAGACCTATGTAATGAAACAATAATTCTATTAGCATTCAACTACCACCTCAATGTGATAACTTAGTCTATTTAGTCCCACAAGGTGTGGTAAAATACTTTTTTATTGGCACTTTTACACTACTATCAAATGAGACACTTTATAAGAATACATTCATTATTGGCATGGTCAAATGGTTTGGATTTGAAAAAAAAGATAGCATATTGTAGAGGGACTTGATATCCACTTATGGGTGCAAAACATAAAAATAGTAGGTGCCATGGATTGAGAGAATGGAAAGAAAAAAAAGAAAAAAATTGACAATTTTTTGCTCTTAAGGGTCTTAAGAGAGTGCTTTGAATTGCAATAAAGCATGGAAGGATCCAAATACCTGGGGAATGAATTGGGGCCTCTAGTAGAGTTAATTTACCCACCCTAATGTGATAACATAGCCAGTTTAGTCCCACAAGGTGCAAAAGAATAGAAAAATTCCTATTGGCACCTTTATAGTACTCTCAAATGAGATATTTGACAAGTATATAATCATTGTTGGTATTAATTGAATGTTTTAGAGTTGAAAGTAGTAAGGGTCCCATTGAGGGATTCAATGTCTACCTATAGTGTTAGGAAAAATGGTGTCTCAACCTTGTGATTATAATAGGTTGATATATTTGAGTGTGGGGGGTATAGGGGTACCCTCCTTGTGGGGTCTGAGGGGATCATCCCCTTGATGGGGGGTCTAAGTGTTTGGAAACCTAGCAAGGGTTCAAGGGTAGTGCCTGCAAAAGCAACATTATATATATTTTATTATTATAAATGTGGACCACTCATCATTAGGTCATAGATCTAACAATGGAGATTATGTTGACTTTTCTTACCCTAGAAGGTAACCATATTTTATGAGGGTATTATATTACAATTGCATATTGTATTGTTGTAGTGTGTGAGTTTGATAGTTATTGAGTTGCCTCTAGATCTGTGGTTGGGGATACTCCTATAAGAATATTTTTTTGCAAGTATATTGTAGTTTTACTGATTTATAAATAATATATTGGGAAACTTTTGGAGTGTGGGGGTTTTCTCCCAAAATAGTTTTCCCCATGTAAATCACTATGTTGTGATATGACTGATATTTATGTTTATTTATATTTTTTTCTATAAATACTAGAAATATCTATTTTTTTTATTGCATAACCCTCCTCTCAATATTAGTGTAAGAATTTGTTTCTCTAGCTTAGCTTCCTTACAAGTGGTATCATAGATTAATGACCTTTGGTTTCAATTGTGAGTTGTGTTTTTTAACTAATATAGTTTTGAGTGGGAGCTTATATAGAAGGCACTAGGTGATCTTGTTGCAAGAATTTTCAGATAGCAAGTTCATTAGAGAGAATATAGGTAGAGAATTTTTTTGGTAACAATTTTGAGATGTGGAAGTTGAACATGTAGGATTTGTTAATAGATCAAGATATGTGGGATGTTGTTGAAGATAATGTTCTAAGGCTTGCAAATGCTAGTTTGCTTGCTCAATATGATGTTATGGATCGTAAAACTAAAGGTTTAATCAAATTGTTCTTGAAAAAATCTATTTTAATCAATGTCACTGAAGAGACCTCTATAAGGAAACTATAGAAGAAACTTGATGAGGAATATGAAGCCAAATATTTAGTCAATAATATTTTCTTGATGAAGAAATTGTATTCCTTGAGAAAGGAAGAGGGTGGATGCATTGTAGATCACCTAAAAAAATTCAATATTTTTGTAGCTCACTTGGCATCAATTGATGTAAAAATGGATGAGGAAGAGAGATGTCAACTATTTATTTTTCTTTTTCCTAATTTGGGTGAGTGCAGGATCATGGGGATCCAAAAAGTGGCAATATGACAAAAAAGTGGGTGCCAACTTTTTTTATCCAAATTTTATGAAGCAAAAAGGGTTTATTGAGAAAATTGTCAACTTTTTTCTAGTATAATATTCCTTATTTGGAATTAAATAGATAATTATTATTGATTTTCTTCATGCATTCTGACTAAAGTGTTGATTGATAAGTTGATTGAAAAACATCAATAGTTCTTAAACAATTTAATATTTTTTGAATCCAAAAGATGTGGAACATACTATGTTTCCCATAATATAAGATAAAAAATGAAAAATTGAATTTCATAAATTTTTTACCAAGTCATGGTGGTCAGAAAAACAAGTTTTAATATTTTTATTTTTTTTTAATAAAAAATTCATAACTAATTATTTACAAACAAAAAAATTACAAAAAAACATGAGGCACATCTGGGCATTTGTCATCTACTTATATTGAATGTTTAAAAAATGGTATTATTTTTTGCTTGTACTTAGGTTGGTTAGACATACACCTTCTTTTCATCTTTTCTTGAAAATTTAGTACTACTTGTAAGCTGTAGAATGGAAACAAGCTAAACTATGCATCTACGCTTCTAAATAAGATAATTGCATCTAAAACTTAATAAATTTAAACTAATTTAAACTAGAAAGCTTCAGAAATCTATCCTATTGCTCTCTAACTCTAAAGACTTCTCTAATTTACTTAGCTCTTAGATTTGTAAGCTAATAAAACCATTAAAGTGACACTTAGAGAATGAGAAATGAATTATTCTACTCTAATATGATCTAAATGTGCAAATTCTATTCTAATGGCAGCCATGACTGCAAATGCTGGATGCTGGATGAATGCTGGATGAATGCTGAATACTAGATGGTTTGGATGCTTGAATACTTTGGAAACCTGCAGAGTAAGATTGCATTAGTCGGTATCCTTTTCTTGTAGCCCAAGAGTTGTATTTATAGCTTTCACTATAGCACAATTGCACAGGAAACCAGGATGAGGGGCTGTGATTTCCTTTGGAGAATCCAAAGGCATGGGATGAGAAGAAGGAGCTGATCATGGAGAATGGTTTCTCCCATGAAAACACGAGGCAAGATAAGAGAAGGTGGGTAAAGGTTGTTGAGAATTTCTTGTAGGTTTGTCCACGTGAATGGCAGTGCCATTAATTTGAACAGAAAAAATTTTATTGGTGAGTGAATAGTGCAAAATTTATGCATAAATTTAAATATTTTTAATTTATTTATTTGGAATAAATAATTTAATAATTCAAACTATAGGGTTTGTTTTATTAAATTAAAAGGAGAATGATAATTAAATAAAATATTTTTAGCAATCTTTATTTAATTAAGAAGAAATGTGATTTTAAATAACACAAATTATTTAAATTGTGTATATAATTTTAAGATAAAATATAGTATAATAATTAAATAAAACAAAGTTTTTAATTTTGTTTATTTAATGAGGAGAGAAATAGAAGAATTAATAAATGAACTTAATATAAATAAATATTTGTATTTATTTATTAAGTAGAAGAATTTAAGATTAATTAATCAAATAAGTCGTATTCAATTAATTAGATTCTCTAGACCAATTTTTGGTGTCTACATTTTGCCTCTTTGAAGTGATGTGTTTACGAGTGCTGAGAATGATTTTGCTTCAACTGCCAGTATTGTGAAGGTTTTAAAGCATGCCCTAGACTTGCCCAGATGTTGAATTTCGAAATGATAGTGATCTATGCCCCCTCGGGAGATAAATTGATGAGTTTGGATTTTATGATTTTTTTAAAAATTTTGAATTTTTATGATGGGTTGATGTTGGTCAATTTATCTATAAAGAAATATTGATTCCTCGATTGGTCCCTAGAGATTTATTGATCTTATGATAGGTGAGATTCAATGATTGATTGATGATTGACCTCATGATAGGAGAGGATCAATGATTGATTGATAATTGACCTCATGATAGGTGAGGATCAATGATAGATGCTCACAAGATTTGATCAAAGTCTCATAGAGCTGATTCAAATTTGATTAGGCAATGTGGTTTGACTTCTTTGATTGATATGATATGCCCTAGTATAGGAGTGATTAATGTACCGAGACTTGATGATGCAAAATGATGAATAGGCTAGGAGATGGGATGAGGAAGAGATAATGGAAGGAGAAGATGAAAAGTAAGAACAAATGAATTCAAGGATAAACGTGATGTTTCCCTCAGTCAAGTTGTAAGCCAAAGATTGATATGATGATGATGATAAGAGTGTTGTTGATGAGGAAGGATACATCCCAAAACAACACAAAAGGATAGGGAAGATACATCCCGATGATGATGATGATTGGATAAAGGCCTGTAACAAGGTTGGGAACAAAACCAAGGATGCAATTAAATGATTTGTGCTAGACATAATAGATTAAGATTGGATGGAATTTGAGATGATTGAAATGAAAGAAAATGATTCAGAAAGAGGTGATTAGGAAAACAATTATATATTATCCTAAGAATTATTGAAGAGATAGTGATATGATGACGAGAGGGCATACATGTAGCTTTTGAGTTTGAAATTGGTAGCTTTGAAACAATCTATAAATGCATATGCAAGACTAATATGGATGCAATCTATTTTAACCATGCAATCTAAGTGTCATTTCAAAATCTTTTGATTTTGCTTTGTATCATCACTGAGCTTTAAAAATGTTGAAAGAAAATACAAGCATCAATGATATGAGATAGACCAATGATGACCTGAGTATTTCTTTCATGATTTTGATATTGCAAGCGAACACAAGCATTAAGGTATAAGATAGACCAATGATGACCTGATCATTTCTTGCGTAAACAAACAAGAATTAATCATTTTCTTAAGTGTGAATGTCATCCATGATACTTGGTAGAGCACTTCCCGCGACAATTCACAAAATAATAATGACTAACTCACAAAACACAAACAAAGAAAAGGTATCATTCTTCTTCCTTACTTCTCTAGTTCAATACATCATTGAGTAGCTCCAAAGAAATGATAATCAAATGATAAAATGAAAAGCACAACAATTCAAATTCTACTTAATGTATTTTCAAATCATTATTCAGATTAGATCATCAGTGTTGAGATGTGTGTGCTGATGTGTGCATGATATTCCCAAACGTTTTGACCAAATGATGTGACCTAAAAGTCCTATCCTAGGGGTCTCGGGGACTGATCAAAGATTAGTCTTGCCTACGTTATACACGCAGAGACCACGTAGTTCGACTGACACAAATTCTACTTTCTGACTGATGTAGACTCTATTTTTGTGTTTTTGATTTTTTTGATGTTTTTGGATTTTTGATTTTCTGATGTTTTTGGATTTTGATGGATTTTTTTATGTTTTTGGATTTTTGGTTTTCTGATGTTTTTGGGATTTTTGATTTTCTGATGTTTTTGGATTTTTGATAGATTTTATGATGTTTTTGGATTTTGATTTTCTGATGTTTTTGGATTTTTGATAGATTTTCTGATGTTTTTGGTTTTTCTCAAGATATTTGATTTGGAATGAGATGGAATGACCGATTGAAGGAACAAGATGAACCACAATAGAGGTAATGCAACCATGGATAAATGATAGATCAAAATGAAAGTCACTGCAAAACATGTCACACAAGCAACATATCTCTTGTTGAAAGATGACAATAGTTGATTGATTAATATGCCAAGAATGATTGATTCCCTAAGGCATGATGATGATAAGTACTTAGGATTACTGATATCCTCTAAGTACAAAAAGATTGATGATTGTTGATGATTGATTGACAAAAGATATGAGGATTGGATAATGTTTTACAGCTAGGCTCAAATATGATTTGCATGATAAGATTCAAGGTTGCAAATGGACATGATGACATGATTTTGATAAGCTAGGAGATATGGAATGGAATAATGCAAGGATAACGATAATGAATGGGATGATCAAGATCAACTAGACAAGATATATACACAAGGACCAAGTACTTTCCCCCATTCCTCATCAAAACCAAGGATGAAAAGAAAGGATGTATCTAGTAAGAATGATGGAATATGGATGAAATAAAAGATATGGTACGAAAGATATGGATAAAGAATATAGGATAAGCATATATGATGTTTAAGAAGATTCTTAACCTTATCAAGATCAAAAGTGGAAATGTAAGGAATGAGCGTAGAAAGGATAATGACCATGAATGATAAGATGGATTTGCCCCTAAGTGTAGAGTGCAAGAGGAATATGTAAGATAGGATATGGATGATAGGGAGATGGAGGAAGGACTTTAACATTGAGTTTCACAACCAATTATCCCTTAATTAACCATGGCAATGGGGATTAGACTCATAAATGCTGGTAGATTAATGGTATGATGGAAGAGACTAAGGATTTATGCTAAGGTTTGGATTAAAGGGGAATGATGGGGGATGAATGTTGGATAATGGATAGATGGAAAATGACAAGCTCAACATTGGCACACACCTTGAAGGATGGTGGAGTGATGGAGGAAGAATGGATTTGGAAAGTGATAGGTTATTATATGGAAGATTGGAGGAAGCTTTTGGATAAGCGAATTTGGATGCCAATTTTATTTTATTGCTTCTATGAGACTTTTAGGAATCCACATGATTTTTGACTTTGATATTTGCTTAGTGGGCCTTTGTGGCCTTGAAAAATTTTCCTTTATGGACCTTTGTGGTCTTTGAAAATTCCTTTTTGCTTTGATGGGCCTTTGTGGCCTTTTGAATTTTCTTTTGATTTATGGACCTTTGTGGTCTTTGAAAATTTCCTTTTCTTTGATGGGCCTTTGTGGCATTTTGAAATTTTCTTTTGATTTATGGACCTTTGTGGTCTTTGAAAATTTTCTTTTTGCTTTGATGGGCCTTTGTGGCCTTTTTGATTTTTCCTTTGATTTTGGATCAAGTTTTCTTTTATTTTTGCATGTCTCTTTGAGGAGACATGTTGATCCTTTGATACATGTGGATTTTGATATAGAAGCTTCTGATATTTGGCATCCAAATTGCTTCCAAGAGCAATGGGAGGGGTGGATTGAGATGAATGGTATGGAGGTATTATGGATGAGTTAATGTGGGTAGAATTTTGAAAGGGCATCAAGGATGTGTGCCTTTGTTGTTCTTGAGGAATAGGATATGGACCTAGGATAGATGGAAATTTTGATGGACTAGGATGAGGACCTAGGATAGATGGAAATTTTGATGGACTAGGATGAGGACCTAGGATAGATGGAAAGTTTGATGGACTAAGATGAGAACCTAGGATATATGGTAGGTTTGATGGACTAGAACACTTAGGTATATAACCAAGGCCATGGTGATATGGGTGTTTTTGAATAAAAAGGGGTTCTAGGATACCTTGTTCATGAATGCCTAATCCTTTGCCTTTGTAGTTCATACTTTGACACATTTGTTTTCCAATGGGATATGTATTGTTTGTGAAACAAGATGCAAGTCCATTTTGGGGAGGATATGATATGGATGAGAGGTTAGGTGTTGGAAGTAAACCGGAATGGATAAAGGTGGAGGATCCTAATTTATAGGTGTGGGGTTCATGGATAGCTTGAATAGGTGCGATAGAATCTTGACATGGGGATGATGGGATATTTTGATCTTGACTTGGAAAAGGATCATGAGGTGGTATGAAAGACATATCTTGATATTGAGAAGGATAAACATCTTCATGGGATGAAAGGGTATCCTTGAATGGAAGCATATCTTGATCTTGATGAGGAAAGGAATCATTAGATTTTGTAGAAAGTGTGTCTTGATCGTCAATTGGTAAGAAATCATTAGATAGGATGGAAGAACTATCATGATCTTGTGATGCAATAGAATCATGGTATGGTATGGATTGATTAGATGATGTGGAAAAGGAACTTGGAAGGATACTTGTCTCTTGAGATGGATGTGAATTATTTTGGATGAAAAGTGAAAGGAGGGGATCGTCATAAGATTCTTGAGAAATGGGATCTTGATCAAAGATGGGAAGACTTTGTGAGATTGTGGAATCATTGGATGGAGTAGAAAGAATATCTTGACCTTGATGTGTAGGGGAGTCTATGCTAGCATGCTTTGGATTGAGAGATTGACATGAATCATTGGATGTTGAGGATATGATAGAAGAAGGTGATTGGATGGAATTGTTAACTTAGGTGAAAGAATCTTGAGGTTCATTTTGGCTTATGGTGGATGGAGATAAATGCGTGACATGATAAGATTGTTCAATATCATTTGTATTTGAGGACTGAGATTTGGGCTTATTGAAATTTTGGAAAAATTCAAAGATATTGAACTTGGATGATGGAGTTGTTGGTGAAGAAGGTATCATGTTCATTGTTTGGTCCAGAGGATATGGGTAGATGTTTGGCATTAGATATCTCTTTGTGGTTGTTTCCCATATTTGTTGTTGAAGGTTCTCTAGTTGATAAGCTAAAGCATTCAATTTCTCCTCATCTATTTCAGCCATGGTGGTTTGTGTTTCTTTTTGGGATGATCTTATCTGTTTTTAATGAATGAAAACACATCAAGCAAGAATAGAGTAGTTGTTTTAAAATCCTAGATTCTTAAACAAAGAGTGTATGTTCAAGAAGCAAACATGATTCTTCTTGATTTTCACTTGTTTGATAACAAGATAAGACAATTTTAAATAGACTCACTCCTAGAGACAAAAGGTCATCGTTATATACTCGAACGGCCCACAGCTTGGAATTGCGTCGACTCACACAGCCATGTCACCCCCTAGAGGGTGCCCGTGTTTTTGTCTTTTCCAAGTGCGTACTCAAAGTGACGGAAGTGGATACCAGATCCCCTGAGCAAATAGTCCTTGGCAATTATATGGTGAGTGCTTGAGGGTAGATTCTTCCCCGCCCTTGCACCGCCAAGTATTACAATGTTTAGAAACTGACAAGCGTGCTTCTAGTTCTAGGTTCTTAGATAGGGTTTCCGTTCGGAGCGGCAAATGGATAAACTCCCTCGAGAGACCTCCCAATCTTTAGAACAAAGATTTTGGGGATGGTTATCCTGCACACTTCCGTTGAAAGAGGGTTTCCCCAAATTCACATAAATTTTTAAGTGGGTTGGAATACCATGGCTTTTGGTTGTCCCCACTTAGGTCGTTCCCGTAGGGTGAGTACTTTTTCCCACTACGGCAGGCCTATCTAAAGGTTTTAATGAAAGCTTGAAAATGCGCAAAGTAAAAGTGATTTTGGTATTTTGATGCACCCAGTCAAGGGGAGAGCATAAACCTATCACCCAATCATAGCAAAGAAGTTGTTCTTTTTTTTTTTTAAAACCCAAAAGACAAATGATCTAATCTATATGGAGATATTGCTCCATAAAAAGCATGATGTTCAATTTTAATCCCACAAGAAATGATGAAGTTTCTATCCTAAGTTGATCCAATTTTATCCATTTTTCTATCCCTAGAGTTGATAAAATTTTAATCCATTTTTCTATTGTCCTTTTCCATAACTATTTTCCATCCAAGTCAAGTCCAAGTCATCGTTTGGGTGAGTTTTCCTTTTTCATGGGTGAACTTGTTGTTGTTTTGGGTGAACCTTCTTTCCACAGGGGTGACCCTATCTTCTATCTAAGTTATCTCAGTCAGTTCCTGTCAAAATCGCTCATTCTTCATAGAATAGGCGAGTCTACACCTTGTTTAGGTGTCTTCCACTGAGTTGGGTGAGCCTAACACCTAAAGGGGTGATTTTCTCTCTGTCTAAGTCATCTTGTTGGTCAAATAGCCCATCATAGTCACTTGTTTTCTCAAAAGGGGCAAGTTTTCTTTAGTTTGGGATGAACCTGCTTCATATTTGGGCGATTGTGCTTATTGTTTCAGTCCCCTATCAGTCATCATCTTTTCCCATTCCCTCAAAAGAGGTGATTTTACAACATAGTTGGGTGAGTTTTCACCCTAAACAACCAATCCTGTATTCTATTTAGCCAATCCCATCTTTCGTCTAGTCAATCTGTTTGTTTGTTTCCTCATTTGATTGGTCTGTTTCCCCATTCAATTAGTTTGTTTCCCTATTCGGAGAGTTTGTTTCCTTGTTCGGTTGGTCTATTTCCCCATTCAGTTGGTATGTTTCCCTATTCAGTTGGTTTTTTTCCCCATTAGGAGAGTTTTTTTCCCCATTTGGTTAACTCATTTCCCCGTTAGAAGAGTCCATATCCCTGTTTGGTTAGTCTGTTTCCCCATTTGGTTGGTCAATTTCCCATTTAGGAGAATCCATTTTATCCATTAAGAGAGTCCATTTCCCAGTTAGGAGAATCTGTTTGTCCATTAGGAGAGTCCATTTCCCCTTTACAAAGATTCATTTGTCTGTTCACAGTTGTTTGTTACCTCGTTTATTGACATCATTTGATAGTTTATATATTTAGACAAGTCTGAAAATTGTTTAAGTGAGCCTGTCACTTGTTTGGGTGAGTCTGGCCTCTGTTTGGGTGACCTTACACCCTGTTTGGGTGACCCTGCACCTTGGGTGGGAAATTTTGTACCCTGTTTGGGTGATCCTACACCTTGATCAGGTGATCCTAATAGCTATTTGGGTTACCTTGTCACCTACTTAGGTGACCCTGTCATCTGCTTGGGCAAATCTGTACCCTGTTTGGGTGATATTGCACCTTAGTTGGGTGATTCTCCACCCTATTTGGGAAACCTTGCACCCTGTTTTAGCAAATTTTCACCCTATTTGGGCAATTCTACCTCATGTTTGGGTGAACTTGCACCCTGTTTGGGAAATCCTACACCCTGTTTGGGTGATTTTTCTCATTTCTTGGGTGATTCTACACTTGGTTTGGGTGATCTTGCATCTTTTTTGGGTTATTCTTGTCATTCCTTGGGTGATTTTGCACTTGGTTTAGGTGATTCTATCCTCTGTTTAGGTGAGTCTAATCTTTATCTAGAGATTTAATCTATTGGGCCCTAAAAAGTTTGTTGTTTTCCAAGTTGTTTGCATCTTTTGTTCACTCATAATCTACACTTTAGTCCATCTGCATTTTCCAAAGGTCATCCATTCATTATCCAAATCATATAGGAACATCTCTAGGTTGCATATCTATCATCATTTTCACAACCCAAATCCCCTGAACTGTGTTTGAGGTTATTATCCAAATTTTCCTAGGTGTTTGAATTTGATCGTCATCCCATACCTCTGCTTAGGATTGTCATGTGTCCTAATTCAATCATCATCCCTTAGCCCAATCAATTCACTTTCATCTAAAGGTGGATTCATTTTCATAATCATCTATCTATCCTTTAATTCAATGAATCAACACCTTAAGTCACCTAGGGTGATTTCTGAACTTGGTTTAGAATTATTTTCATCATTCTATCTCATCCATCATCTAATCCTATCATTTTTTTCATTAATCAATCTTATCCAATCCAATCCAATCACATCACATCCTTATCCAATCATCCAATATATTGATCCCTCATCCAATCCAATTAATCCTAGGTCATTTCTACATCGCATCTTAGAGTTTAGCCTCATCTTAGTTCACTTAGTAGTTTTTCACTTTCATGCCCATTCAAACCCGATCACAAGCCAAGAAGAAAATGGTAGAACAACAAGCCAAGGGTTCCTAGCCAAATATCCCTCAAGATCCCAATAATGGTGCAAATATCCCTCAGGATCCCAATAACAGTACCTCATCACAATCCAATATCGACATTCAAAACACACCACCGCATCCCAATAACGGTGCCTCATCACAATCCAATATCAACGCTCAAAAAACCTCACCTCTTGGAGATGAGAACATGGTCAATCAGCATAAAGTCACAATTGACAAATACCTTAGCAATCCCGCTAATGTTCAGATGATAGATCGCCTCTTCAATGAGTGTGGAGATAAGATTCTCACCACTCTAATCATGAAAGGAATCAAATGACCACCTAATTTTGACATGTCACAATATACCGACACCCAATCTCTTCTAGTGTCTCAAGACCCGCAGACTTTTCAAAATGTTTTGGGAAATATGTATGTCCCTGAAGGTGCATCTATGGAGAATTGGTATCACCCTAAGTTTAGAAATGTTCTGATACATCAAGTCGCAAGTTGTCCTTGCCTCCTAACTGTAGCCTCTACGGCACCACTTGATCCTAATGACCCCTATGCCTATGGTATGCCATAGAATATTCTATCTACTCCACCACTCCCACCTCAGCATTCTGGTCAACCACCAGTCAACACTAGGGGCAATCCTATCATTGCATTGATGCCACCTCCAAGGCCTGCACCTGTTGGAAATCTACCACCGCCACCTCAAGGTAACATCCTTGCATTTCAGCAGCCTCCTGTTAATCCTCATCACTCCACTATGTTGCATGCACTTCTACAACACACTGCTATCCCCTTCCAAGTGCCACCACAACATACCACTACTATTGTTGTCTCATCTCAACCACCCCATTAGCAACTGCAATAAAACATCACAATCCTAAAAAAAAATGTTATGATTCCTCAGCAACACACTACTATTCCTACACAACCCCCACATCAAGTGACACAAGCTACATCACAACCTCAACATCCACCCCACGGTGTGTTTGCAGTGATCCCACAATAACAACACATCCCATCTCGTCCACCTTATTAGCAACCACCACAACATATGCACATTCCCACGCAAAATAAACGTAATCCCCTCACACAATATCTCTACCATCCATCAAGCATATATACTACATCCAATCCCAATCCAAATATTCATTTGGCTTCTCAGAATCCACTGTGGAATCAACCACCTCTTTACACCAACCCTCTGCAATCACACACAAATCTTTACCAACATCCATCTAATCTGTAACCACCTTTGTATACCACACAACATCCCAACATTGTGTACAATTACCAATCCAATCCATATTGCACTCAACAACAATCGCTATATCAACAAGGTGCTCTATCCACCTCCTACTATCAACAACCACCATCATACCAACAAGGAGCTTCCACATCATCATACTACAAAGCTCTTACACAATATCAACATGGTGCCCCATCCACTTCATATTATCAATAGCAACCACCTTATCAATA
Source organism: Sequoia sempervirens (assembly GCA_007258455.2). Lineage (NCBI taxonomy): Eukaryota > Viridiplantae > Streptophyta > Pinopsida > Cupressales > Cupressaceae > Sequoia > Sequoia sempervirens. Next base: position 153,095,798 of record VDFB02252616.1, read on the forward strand.
GACAAACTCCACCTCTTACTATCAAAATTCCTCATCCTCCTATCCACCTTACGTTAATCCACAACCACAATCCACATACGCCAATCAATACCAAAAAATTCCTCCATATACACCTACACTAGCCTATGATCAAGCTTCTTCTACCCCATCCTCATCATATTAGCAATATCCTCCATACAATCAACCCAATCCATCTAATTTGACTCCTGCAGTGCCTATCAATAAAGACTTGGAAGAAGTCAAAGTTGCATTAAAGGACTTGCAAGCAAGGGACTGGTAAACAATCGTTTAAGTTTGAAGTTATTTGTCCCTACCTGTTTGATCCATCTATTTCATTGGTTCCTTTCCTAAAGCATTTCAAAATGACAAAATTTGATAAGGGAACAAAAGACCCCTAGGCTCACCTTCAAGAGTTTTATGCCCATTTTCAAGAAGTCGTGCATAATGACAATTACCTCATGCACTTGTTTCCTAGGAGCTTGAAAGGGATAGGTCTTGACTAGTTTATGGGTCTCAAGAAGGGATCTATCAAGTCCTATGCACAAATTTTAGAAGAATTTTTCTTCCATTTCTCCTTTAATTTGGAGAAAGATATTGATATGTTAGATCTCCTAAAAGAAAAGTAGCACAAGGGAGAAAATTTTGCAAACTATCTTCAAAGGTGGTGAGCTTTAACTAGTCAGATGAAATCTCAGCTAAGGGAAAAAGACATGGTCACCTTGTTTATCCAAAACTCTCATCAAAATATGGCCCATAATTTTAGACTTCACTATGTCACGACCATCACAGAAATAGTGGAGAAAGGTCATATCCTTGAGAGGGAACTTATTATCAAAGGGTTAGTCAAAATATTTAACTCTGATAAAGAGAAATTGTCTAGGGATAAGCCTCGTTATTGGAACAAGAACAAAAATGTTTTCAATGATGGTGTCACTGACACCAAACATGTCCAAGTGGCTAATGCCTTGTAGAAGCCGTAGTATCCCCCTCCTCAACAGTCAATTCCAAATGCTATATTAGTGCCACAAGGGGCACCTCATCCACCCCAACAATCCAATCAAAACAATCAAGGAGGTAACAAATTTCAATTTACTCAACTAGGAGAGCCCCTAAGTGCCATGTTTCATAGGCTCCTTCAATCCAATTACCTGATTACATATCCTATGACCAAGCCTCTTGAAAAATCTAAGCCCAAACCAACCTGGTTTAAAGAAAGTGAGTATTGTGAGTTCCATAAGATTAAAGGGCATACATTGAATAAGTTTCAAGGTATGAAAACATACATCCAAGATCTCATAGATTGGGGTGACATACATGTAGACTCCAACAAAACACCCTCGTCCAATCCTCAATTGTAGATATATCAGAATGCTTTTGCTAAGCATAACCAAGGTCCAAGCACATCAAACTCTAACTTGAGGCCTAGTAATAATAATAATAAAAATAATAGCACCAATAATATTAGTTATAAGGATGTGCCATTTGATTATCAAGGCATTATCATGCACATCGAACAGGTAGAACCACATGTATCTATGATATGCATAAAAGGAAAGAATCCTCAATGTGTTATTACAACCTGTTGAACCCATATCATAGTCCCTGGAGCCTCCACATTCACTTAGCTGCCACTTGTGAGTTCTTAATACAACATTCTTGACCATCTGGGAAAGACCCCAGCCTAGATATCTATTTTATATTTACTTAAGTCTTCTCCTGTATACTAAGAAATCCTAAACAAGGCCTTATATGATACCCAAGTTCCCAATGACATATATCCTACACAATTTCAAGCATTGGTAGGACACCTCTCAACAACCTATCAACTAGGTTTTAGCAAAAACGATATTCCCTACTTTGACTCAAACCATAACTGTCCCCTCCATCTTGAGGTCCTTGTAAATCATCACAAAGTAAAAATGGTTTTGGTAGATAATGGCTCTACCCTAAATATTTGCACATTGAAGTTCATAAAATAGGTGGGATACACCCATGCTAACTTAAACAATCCATTCATCACTATTAAGGTGTATGCTAATGCAGAGCGTGATTATGAAGGGACAATCTATCTTCCAATCCAGGTTGGGCCAATTGTGCAATACACTACCTATCATGTCCTTGATTTACAACTACCTTATAACCTCCTCCTCTTCCATCCATGTATCCACACCATGCAAGTTGTTCCATCCACATACCATTAATGTATTAAATTCCCATTTAATGGGGTAGAAGTTACCATTCATGCGGATCCTCAACCATTCAAATATTTCCACGCATTAGAAGCTTCTTTTCCCCAATCTCATTATTTCCCTCGAGTGGAAACATGACAACCATAGACATCATCATCCTATTCATCTACCAACACATCAACCACCACTTCATCCACTCCATCATCCCCATCTAATTCCACCCTTACCAAAGTCCAAATCATTGACAAGGGGTGTGGTGAATATGAAATGTACATTGCTTTGAACGTGGAAACTATGCCACCCTCACCACACACATACGACCAACATTCTCAATCATCACCAAAGGAAGAAGATAAGATGATCACCTTGAGCTCCAAAAATGTGGGATCTAGTACCTTTCGCTCTCTTGGGTTAATGCAAGACACACCAAAATATGACATTAGCCAGTGGGTATATTGAGAGGAACCTGAACCCTCTCCCCCCTTGAAAAAATATTTCCAAGAGACCTATCCTTGGCCCTCTAAGTTTGCAGAGAAACACAATTATCGGGAGGGGAGGCCTTGGTGTAGAAGAACAAGGGAGACGACAACCGATAGACACTTCTATGTATCCAAGAAGTTTGGGTTTGGTCTATGACACCAAACAAAAGGGTCCATGGCATCATCTAGTACCTCTAACAATGTTAGTGAGGGAAACAGTCTCCTCAAAGACATACCAGAAGAAGAGTCCATCATACACACATACGATGATGTAGATCACACTGACCTTTCTTCCATGTTTGAATGCCTATCCATTTACACCATTAGCCTATCCCTTCAACATCTCGAACTCATAGACTGGGACTTGCATGGTAGCACACCTATCGATACCTTTCCCTCAATGGATATGTACATACATCTTATGGGATTGGGGGAAGATGAATGCCCTAACCACAAAAGTAAAAAGAAGCAAAATAAAAAGGGTCACCTAGCAAAACCTCCCCAAGGTGCTTCTTGTCCCAGAAAAAGTTAAAAAAAAGGGTGTAACTGACAGCGAAAACCTCGATGAGGCACTAGAATATGGGGACATTCATCTTCCCCTTGTAGGAACTCAACTATCTTAATGATCATCCATTTTGATCAAGGAAACACAAGAAATAAATCTAGGAACTAAAGAAGATCCCAAAATCACATATGTAGCTAAAGCACTATCAGAGGAAGAATACTCTACCATCACCCAACTTCTCAAGGAAGGCATCATCAACTTCACATTAACATATTCAGATATGTTGGGTTTTGATCTTGCTCTTGTAGTACATTCTGATGCCAAACTTATCAAACAGAAGCTCAGGAAAATGCACCCCCAAGTAGCTCTACTGGTCAAGAAAGAGCTAGAAAAGCTATTAGAAGCTAGATTCATAAGGTCCATTGATTATGCTAATTGGATTTCCAATATAGTTCCAGTTTCCAAACCAAATGAAAATATCAGGATTTGTACAGATTTTCGAGACCTCAACAAGCCTATCCCAAAGATGATTTCCCTTTTCCAAATATTGACATGTTGGTGGACGTAACTTCAGGGCATGAAATTATTTCCCTCATGGATGACTTCTCTGGATATAATCAGATTAGAATTTCACCAAAGGATCAACATAAAACAACCTTCAGTACACCCTAGGGCATGTTCTGTTACAATGTCATGCCCTTTGGCTGTAAAAATCTGGGGGCAACCTACCAACAAGCCATGGCCACCATCTTCCACAATCTCATTCACATCATCATGGAAGATTATGTTGATGATCTGTTAGGGAAATCAAGAACAAGGGAAGAGCACCCAATGGTCCTTAAGAAGATCTTTGATTGTCTAGAGTATTATAAGCTACGCCTGAATCCTAAGAAATGTGTCTTTGGGGTTACATTAGGAAAAAAATTGGGTTTCATTGTCTCTAGAAGAGGCATAGAGTTCGATCTAGAAAAAGTAAAGGAAATCATGGATATGCCTCCACCACGCAATCTCAAACAATTAAGGAGCCTTCAAGGTAAGTTACAATCCATCTGACAGTTTATAGCCCAATTAGCCAACAAATTTTAGTCATTCACTCATCTCCTGAAAAAAGATATCGCCTTTTAGTGGAATCAAAAGTGTCTTGGCTTTGACAAGATCAAAGAGTATTTGGCTCACTCACCCAACCTTATGCCACCAATTTTGGGTAAACCGCTCCTACTATATATGTCTGCTACTTTAGTGGCATTGGGGGAATTGCTAGCACAACATGATGAGTCATCAAAGGAACGAGCAATCTACTACATCAGTCGGACCCTAGTGGATTATGAACTCAATTATTCCCTGATGGAAAAATATTTCCTAGCTGTGGTCTTCAATTTGCAAAAACTTTGACATTATATGCTCAGTCACCCAGTGAAGCTCATCTCCAAGGTTGATCCACTAAAATATCTATTATCCAAGACAACTTTGACTGGTCACATGGCTAAGTGGGTCATGCTAATAAGTGAGTTTGATATAGAGTATGTGGATCAAAAAGCTATTAAAGGACAAGTGATAGCGGATCAACTGGCAGATGCTCCCCTAGTAGATGCCTATCCTCTAGTGACAAAATTTCTTGATGAGGGGGTCTTCATAGTAAGAGAAGTAGCCACATGGATACTCTATTTTGATGGGTCATACACACACAAAGGATTGGGGGTAGGAATCATTCTCGTCACCCCCCAAGGTGATTATATACTGAAGTCATTCAGGTTGGATTTTTTGTGTACAAACATCATAGTTGAATACAAAGCTCTTCTTACTGGCCTCAACATTGCAATCCAGTGGCATATTACTCACCTAAGATTCTTTGGCGATTCCCAATTAATCATCAAATAGGTCAACGATGAGTTTCTAACAAAATATGATAAGTTTTTGCCCTATAAACATATGGTGGATGACTTAAAAAAGTACTTCACCTCCATCCAGTTTGACCAAATTCCAAGAGTACAAAACAAAGTAATGGATGCAATGGCTACCATTGTTTCGCTAATCAACATGCCTAAAGATCGAATAGAGTGTGAATTCCTCGTTGAACAACTCTTAATCCCAGCCTACGATATCCCTGAAAGTGAGATGGTGTGCAACATTGTAGGTCCTACGTCACCATGGTATCATAACATCTATACCTACCTACATGATAACATATTACCTCCCAATCTGACACACAACCAAAGAAGATATTTCATCTGATGTACATCCTATTATACCATCGTAGGTGATACACTTTATCATTGTGGATATGATGGAACCCTCCTCGGGTGTCTGAATGAGACTGAAGCCCACACTACATTAATAGAAGTACATAGTGGTGTTTGTGTGTCCCATTCAAATGGTATGGCACTAGCTAAGATAATTCTCAGAGCGTGATAATATTGGCCTACATTGTAACATGATTCTTGTGAGTTCATAAAGGAGTGCCTACCTTGTCAACAACACACGGATTTGATACATGCTCCTACATAGGATCTGCAGCCTCTTATAGTACCATGGCCCTTTTCTCAGTGGGGTTTCGACTTAATCAACAAGATATATCCCCCATCCTCTGATGACCATACCTTCATCATCACTGCAACTAAGTACTTCACAAAGTGGGTGGAAGCAATGCCACTCTCTCAAATTATGGGTACTCAGATATCCAAATTTATCCTTTTCCATATTCTCTACAGATATGGAATACCATCCACCATCATTTCTGATAATGGAAAACCATTCAAGAACCAAGCCATGAAACACCTCTATGACACCTTTCACATTCAACACCATTGGTCTACGCCTTATTACCCTCAAGGTAATGGTTAAGCTAAAGCGACCAACAAAACCCTCATCAAGATCCTTAAAAAGGTAGTTGAAAATACTGGTCGAGATTGGAACCTTCATATCCATCCCACCCTTTGGGCCTACTGCACTTCCATTCGTACTCGTACCAGTTCCACCCCATATTATCTCATCTATGGAACCAATTCCATCTCGCCGATTGAGGTAGAAATCCCCTCACTAAGAATATCCTTAAAGAAACTTATTAGCGATGAAGATGCTTAGGTTGCAAGAATCAGTTAGCTGGAACTCCTCGATGAAAGACAAATCAAAGCATATGATCATCTTCAAGCATATCAGAATCATCTTAAAAGAAGCTACAATAAGGTCTATCCCTATCAGTTCAATGTCAATGATCTAGTCCTCAAGGAGAATCAATGCACTCAACAAGACCCAGATAAGAAGGGAAAATTTGAAGCAAATTGGTTGGGTCCTTATGTCGTCACAAAAAAATATGGATCAAGGGCATACAGACTTGCCACACCCGAAAGAGAGCCCCTAGAGGATCCCATTAACATCATGCACCTAAAAAGGTTTTACACTTATGTCAGCTGGGGTATCCTATCCCACAAAAATCCAAAAAATACAAAAAATGTAAAAAATTGTTAAAAAAAAATAAAAATAAAAATAAAAATCCAAAAATAGTAAAATTGATCCTATGGTGAAAACCACCCTTGGTGGCACCTTGGATAAGTACATTTGGTGAAAAACTGGCTATAGGCGCCATTTGTATAGGGTTTAATCATTATCTACCTTGCATCCTAGTTACTTTGTGCTTTCACCCATCTTGATTTCATATGCTATCATCCTATTGATCTTGTCCTTCCATCGGCATCCATCATTCAGTCACTTAGTATATTTTGGTTGAGCATTGGATCAGCTTCATCTTCTATCCATTATCTTAATCTGAGCTTGTGTCGTTAGTCTTTGTCATTGTGTTCGTCCTTCACTTCCATCTAGGTTCCCTCATCATGTCTATCTTCATTTAGATTCCATCTTGTCATGTCAATATTTTTGTCCTTTTCAAACTATGTTGCCCCTATGCTTTCACGTAGGCAAGGTCAATCATTTGATCCACCCCCAAGGCTTTGCTTCTAGTCAGTCTAGTTGTCTTCCACCACTTGTTTCCATCATCTTCTTTCGGCTTTTATCCAAGGTCTTTTCTTGAACTACGAGGGCTCTGTGCTTTCACGTAGGCAAGGCTAATCTCTAATCAACCCCTAAGCCCCTAGATCTTTAGGGTGTGTTAGTCTTGTGTCTCGTGTCTCATGTCTTGTGTTATGTCATCAAGTATGTCTTTATCTAGATGGTTCTTCATAAATGAGATCCACTTGTATCATGAGATTTAGTTAGTTTTGGAGTCTCCTGCATCATGTCGATCTTTTAGTTTAGTATCCATCTTTGGTCTTAACAAGATGCATCATTCCTAATAGACCTCATCAATCCCATCCACCCTCTCGATCCTATGGTAGACATTTGAAATTTATTGTGATCTTTTGATATTTTTGGCTTTTTTTTTATCATTTGAGCTCCCAGTCATAATTTTTCAAGATTTCCATAATCTATATTATTATGGTACATTTTGATTGGTTAAACATAGGGGCATATCTTGATCTTTTCTTTGTTTTTGTCTTCTTGGTTGTCCCACATAGTACCCATCAAAATCCTTGAGGTCTTGTATTACATTGGGGAATCATTTTGTTCTTGTGGTTATCCCAATTCTTGGCCTAAGCAAAGTTTTCACAACTTTGGGGTGTTTGGGTAGCCTTCTTGTCTGCTATGTTCTATACATTAGACACTAATCCACCTTGGTCTCACATACCCTGACACCTAGTATCTTGTGCTATAGCAAAAATAAATGCTCTAAAAATGGAAAATCACATTAGGATTGCATTTCATGATCAATTCCATTGCATTACATCTATACCTCACCCATGACCTATGATTTTGGTTGTGCAAATAGTCATCCTTCCATCCCCTCTTCTTCTCAAGATGCCTATAGTTCTTGATAGGTATAGTTTCACACCCATCCTCCCTTAATTTTGTAATGATTATAGGGAAAGTACTTTCCATTAAATGAAGGATACATCTACCATCGACCCTCATCACAATGCAAGCCCTTATTTACACTCATGTTCATGTTGGATTCCATTTCATGTTAGGCCATCTCACTCATATACCACACACCTTTATTTTTATAAGCTAAAGCAAGCATGACCACAAATAAAGTTAACCTACCACCTATGTACATCATTATGCAAAGCCATTCCCACATTGCATTTTATCTATTAGTATTTGTAAGGAATTTAATTGCATCTCATCCCACATTATAGGTTCACTACATTTCATCTCATGTGCATTGTCATCTCATATTTATTTTAAATTGTTTAGATTAATCATAATTAGTTATTCTAAGCATTTTAGATTCATTTCATTATCAATTCATTTTCATATTAGTCCATATCATCAACATATTGCATACATTGCCACCTGTATCACAAATTTCTAGAACCATATCCATAGCATATAATGCCATAACTCATCCATCACATCCTACATCATAAACATTAGACATCACACATATCATCCATATCATCCATATAAGCATATACATACATCATATCATAATGATATACATATACATAATCATAAACATACACATAGGCATAAATAAATCATCCATCACATAAGCATAACATAGTGTCAATAAAGGCTATCAGATATCATATTTAAATTAAAATACAATGTCCATCACATGATCGATCATAATGTCCATCATATCATAAAAATACATATCCATCATATACATCAGTAATCATCAAATAAAATACAAGTGCAAGGCTCTTAATCAACTCTGATCTCTGTTGCTTTGTATTATACACCCATCCTACACCAGTCAAAAATGGGTATCCTATCATCTATCCTCTCTCCTCTCTACTATGAGCTGCCCATGTCTGACCTTTGCGGTGAGTTTGGAACTCTCCCTCTATGCGGAGAGGTCTCTCAATAGCTACTATATTTGCAAGTATGTGTCCTTGCTGATTGGGATGGTGCCAACATCTATGGCACCATTTTGATGCAGGTAGGTACCTATTGTGTCTGATGTGGCACTACTATAAAGTAGGCTACCATATAGTAGCTAGCCTCCCGCATGTATTCATCCCTCTTAGTTGCTTGATATCTGGCCGAGTCCTACTCCACCATGTACTTGTCTCAAAATCCACATATGGATCTCCTCTCCTATTCCCACACATCTTGTGCTAATTGCAGCTAACCAATATCTACTCGCATCTGAGACACTTGCTCTATCACTCTGTCCCTATCCTACTGCATGTCCTGTACTTGTGCCTATGTGACATTCCTCTCCATTTGCAATATCCTTGTATCACCACCCTTGCCCTACATTTCTTGTGCCTTTTCCTATGCTGCATCTTTCTCGCTCTCTCCACTACCTATACCCATGCCACTGCCGCGTCCCTCTCACCCTGCAGGGTCATCACCTATGTCTATGTTGCATCTCTCTTTGTTTTCATATTCTATAACTGGCCCCTCATAGCCTCCTCTCTCTCTTATATCTATCCCATGTCTCCAACTACCTACTCTGCTACCTCATCTTTGTTGTAGAGCTTGTCTTGCTCTTGTCTCAAATAAGTCCTCTCCCTTAGTAGCCCCTCCACCTGTCTCCTCAAATCATCCATGTATCTCTCTGCCTCCATCGATACCTAGTCCGCCAATCCCCTGGGCTCGTGTTGTCCCCTGGCCTATAGTATAGTCACCTCTTCCTATAGTTTGTCTCACTCCCAACTCACCTCCACTAGCTCTTCATGCTCTCTGGACACCTCTCCCTCAAGCTAAGTCACCTCTACTTGTAGCTAGCTCACCTCGGTCTGTAGTCCATTCCTCTCTACCTCCAACTCTAATATATGTTGTCCTATATCATTAGACAGTGCCAAAAAATATCTCTCCCTCTACCCGCACCCTAGCCACCTTCACATGCAACATGCTCACCTCGGCCTCTAGTTGCTCCTCACAGCCTCTGAATCCCTAAGTCTCTACTCAACGATCTACAGTCTCACCATGGCCCCCAATAGTATAGTCAAATCCTTTGGTGGGGGTGGTATGTATGGTACCATGGCCAGTCTCAGGAGTGTCTACATCCATCACCTCCACACGTGCATCATCTCTCTTATCCTCTACCTTGGCCTCCTCCTTCCCTCTCCTTTCTTGTCCTCCTCTCCTCACCCTCCTCTACTGACCTCCTACCTTAGTCTCCTCCTATCCTCTCCCCTACTAACCTCCTGCCTCATTTGCCTCATACCTCATTCACCTCCTACCCTCTCCTCTGTTGTCCTCCCCTCCTCCCCCTCCTTTCTCCTACCAATCATAGCTCATCATCTGGCACAAACCCAAGTGCCTCTATAATCGGCTACACTGGTGTAATCTGTGCGGGTCGATGATGAGCGAACCATGAGGAGAATCTAACTGTCACTCCCACATCTGATCTTCCACCTCTCCTACTTGGATAGGGTACCTACTGCAGCTCCTCCCACTATTGTCTCACAAACTTGGTAGTAATCAAATCCCCTCATAGTCACTCTCATGTGATCCACCTAAATATATTTAGTCTGCATGGAATGTCCTACTAAAGCCCAAACTGTCTTGTCACTTGGTCTACCTTGTGTAACTCCACTATGCAGGGCTCTCTCTCCTGACTATATAGGATACTATGCAAAAATATCCTCTATGCCTCTCCTCATCTCTCCTCCATCTGGAGAACCGTTGTGTCATGTATGACCTCCACACTATCTGATCTTCTTGTAGATCAGCCAACATCCTCCTCCATCTATCCATATCATTGAGACTTGGGTAATGAAAAACCTAGCCGTACTCCATCCCATACCAGTATGCCACTAGTAGTGTTGGATCTTGCAACCCTCTCGTCACCACTCCTGTCCTGTTCATGCTAATGTTCTCCCAAGCCCATATATGTAACAATGTCACTTATGTAATGTTGAGAGCCCCTCCATAGCACACTACGTGCATATCCCTATATAGCTGAGCCAACACACATGGGCCCCATGCAAAATCCCCCTCTCTCTACTTGATGATATGTCTCACCACCTCCATGTAGGTGATATTGCATAAATGACTGCTCCTGTCTAGCAACAATAGTCTGCTAATCAATCCACAAAGGTATAAGGGTAGTGGAGGTACCCCCAACCCCAAACATCTATCAAAATCCAACACCATCCCCTGTAGTGGTAAATCCTATCATCCAAATATGACCCATAGGGTCTAATCCAACTTCTCATCCACTAATCTCTTCTAGCTCACCAAATGGCCTACTATAGGTAGTAGTAGAATCCTCCACACATCCTCGAGGGTGATAGTCATCTCCCCTATCGGGAGGTGGAATGTAGAGGTCTTTGAACTCCATCGCTCTATAAGAGAAATAAGAAGCACTCGATGCACTCTAACTGTGGGCTACCCTAGTGTGTAAAGAAGACCCGCTCGCACTAACGCCTCATGATCTTCCTCGTTTATTGTCGCTATAGTCATCCCCAACACATTCAGATGCCTCTCTCACATCTGCAAGCTATCAAACCACTACATCCATGTTACATGACATGTCGGTCATCTCACCATTGTCATCATCTTTCCCTCTTTTTCACTTTCGTTTATTCCTGGCCTTGGGTTGTCTTCTCAACAATCCCCCCCCCTTTTTGGGAAAATTTACCCAATTTACCCAATTTTCCTTTTTTCATTGTCCCTGCCCATTTTATGGGCGTGTTTAGCCTTTTTCTCCCTCATTTCCTTTGGTTGGATAAGCCTGCCCTTGGATGGGAAAACCTACCCACTCCTAAGGTGAGCCTGCCCTTGGGACGAGCAAGTGCTCCTACCCCTTGGGTGAGCCCGCCCTCGGGACAAGCAAGCCCGTTTGGGTGCAGGTGAGCCCGCTTGTTCTTGGACGAGCTCACCCATGCACATGTGGGCTTTCATGTGTCATATCACTCACATGGGGATAAGGACCTCCTTTATGAGGACCTTGTCTTATCCCCAAGGTACTTCCAATCATGTGAATTTAAAATTCACTTTTATTACTCCAAAATTTCTCTCTTCCCCATGATGATTAATGAGGAATTCAAAAATTCCTCACATGTAAACATCCTTCCCACATGGGGACAAGAACTTCCTTTTTGAGGAAATCTTCCCCTAATCCCAAGGTACTTCTAAATACCTCAACCTCACATGTCCTCTTTCCACCTCATTTCCACATGGCAAGATGTGAGGGCTTGTGAGTCCTCAACTCACCACAACCCTTCATCTTGTCCATGTTAGTTAAATCCTAGCCATCCAAGTCTCTACAGACTCTTCCCATAAAATAGAGGATTTTAGTCTCATTTTCATTTATTCACATTCATAATTTTCAAGCTCATGCATTCAACTCTCAAGCATTAAAAAAAAACACTTGCATTCTCACCCTCCATTTTCGCACTCTTCAATCTTTCATTTGCATGCATTTCCATACATTTATCAAAATACCCAAATCAATCATTGCATTCTCCATCCAATCTACATTATTTTGCATATCATTTTAGCTTATTTTCCATCAAGGAGCACACAAATTGTCAAGATCAAAGGGCCAACCAAAGGATCAACTTGATTAAGGTATAATCTCTCTTTTATCTTTCTTTTGCTCAAGTTCAACTAGGCTTATCTTGAGGTGGTGTTTTGTGTATTTCTCCTTTGCATTTTCTTTGATTTTGCATCTTTTAGGGTAGGAAATCATGTTGCACACAATTATGTATTTCTTTTTATTTTAATTAAACATAGGTTTTTCACCAATAAACAAGCTCCTTATTTTGTACATGTGGAAAAATAGTAGATTATAACAAAAATTGAAAAATATGTTTCTTCTAGGTATTGATGTCATTGATCTAGTAAAACATAGGAATTTCGATACATACAAAAAAAGTTATGTTGTATACGGTCCACCTATGTCTAAATTGTAATTGGTTTGACTTCAAAGCTTAATTAAGAAAAAATATTAATAAAACACTAAGAAACCAAATGAACATGCTATATATCCTAATTACAAAGCTAAATTCAAAAAAATAAAATTTTATCCTTCATAGAAAAAAGGTTATGTTGTTTACGGTGAACATGTCACTCTTGAAAAATTGTGTTTACTATTAAAAACTAGTTTTTGAAGGAGATGGAAAAAGAAATGCAATTTGATTCCAAAAAAAATTTAAATTTTTTTTTAGAATCTATAAAAAAATGTCACAAATCAATAGTTTGCATCACCTTCAAATTCCTCATGGTTTAATAGCTATAGGTTCCTAAAAGTGAAAATTTAGTTAAAAAAATTTAGTTCAATGTCAAGTTTGGCCAAATAGTGTAAACCACTATTGTGAGATCGCCTAGAATGATAGGAAAAATGTTGTCTCAACCTTGCGATTATAATAGGTTAATATATTTGAGCACAAAGCGGAGGGGGTGGGGTGTAGGGGTACCCCCCTATGGGGATGTAGGGGCCATGCACCTCGAAATGGGTTAAGAAGTAGTTCCCCCAAAAGCCACCTTTCATATATATTTTATTAAGTTAAATCTTTACCATTCATCATTAGGTCATATATCTAATAGTGGAGATTATGTTGGCTTTGCTTTCCCTATAAGGAAACCCTAATTTATGAGGGTATTGTATTACACTATTGTAGTGTGTGAAATTCTAATAGCCGTTGAGTTGCCTCTAGATCTCTGGTTGGTGATACTCCTATGAAAATACAACTAGCTCATCAAATTGGGTCAATGAACAAGGTCCTATCGATAGAGCTCTGTCAGGCTGATGAAGTAAGGAAATACAAACCCAAGAAGGGATATTCAACCAGTAAGTTTGAGGCACCATTTCCAACATGCTCCCCCTTGACGAAGAACTTACTGGCTTCAAAAAAACTGAGATTATTAAATGTCATAGGCCCCAAGGCCCATCGAATTGGCACACCACCTAAACTTGTATGTCCTTACTAGTTTCATTAATTCATCCACAATATTTTCCAGAGTAACCACATTCTCAAGACTGACCTTTCCATCCTCTACCACATTCTATACAAAATGATACTACACATCAATATGTTTCATCCTAGCATGGAAAGTTGGATTTTTTGCCAAACAAATAGTAATCTGATTGTCATATCAAATAATAATTTTCCCTACATTGAACCAAATATCAGAACACAAATGTATAAGCCAAATGGATTCTTTACAGGCATATTTGGCTGCCATGTATTTTTCCTCAGTAGTAGATAAAGTGACTACAACTTGCTACTTGCTCATCCAACTAACTGCACCACCATTCAACATGAAGATGTACCCACTGGTGGATCTCCTACTGTCAATGTCCCCTGCCTAATTAAAATCCACATAGCCTAAAATTTTGATGGATCTCTATTATCCAACTAAGTTACCATGATAGCACAAAGCATACTAAGAGGTACCTTTTAAATATCTAAAACTCTTTTCACAACATCCTACTGTGGTCTACCTGGATTTTCCATAAAATGGATAAGTACTCCAAATAATTGGGCAATGTATAGCCTTGTATAGACCATTTCATACATTAAAATGCCAACTACACTTGCAGAAGGCACTCTGGTCATGTCTTCCATCTTAGTAGGATATTTTGGACAATCTTCAACATATAGCTTCGTTCCTTGCAACACTAGAACAACTAGTTGCTTGTAATTAGTCATACAAAATATCCCCAGGATAGTATTAATATACTTACTCTAGACAAGAAAAAGTTTTCTACTAGCTCTATCTTATTTTATTTCCATCCCCAGAATATACCTTGCTGCACCAAGATCTTTCATTTTGAACTTTGCAGACAACTAAGATTTTAGATCAGAAACCATAGTCTTACTATTTCCTATGAACAACATGTCATCAACATATAGGGAAATAATAAGCACTCGATCATTTTTAGTTTTCTAATACACATAATGATCAGATCTTGATCTTACAAATATCAATGACAAAAAAAAAGTATCAAACTTTTGGTACCACATTCTAGGAAATTTTTTTAACCATACAAAGATTTCTTTAACTTGCAAACCATTTTTTCTTTACCTTTTTCCACAAAGTTTTTAGGCTAGGAAATATAAATTTCTTCTTCAAGATCTCCATGAAGAAATGTTGTCTTCACATCCATCTACTCAATCTCTAAGTCATACGCTTCTACAAGTGAAAAAATAAATTTGATAGATGTCATCTTAGCTATAGGAGAAAAATTTTCACCATAATCAATTCCCTTTACCTAGGAATAACCTTCCGCAACCAACCTAGCTTTATACTTTTCAACACTTCCATTCAGACCAAATTTTTTCTTAAATACCCATTTGTAGCCAATGGGCTTTCTACCTTCATGAAAGGGAACCAAATCCTAGGTTTCATTCTTTTTTAATGACTCGATTTACTCATTCATAGCTTCCAACAAAGAATTTGAATCATAAATTTCGACAGCCTCTTTCACAATCCTAGGATCATCAGTGCTTGTAATCAAAGCATAGGCACAATTTACATCCAACATGGAAAACTATACCTTTCAGATTTCCTCTTTTCACATGTAGACCTCTTCAAAGGTTAAGGATGAGGTTGTGGTTCTTCTTCTTTATAACTCTCAGAGCTGCTAGAAATCTCCTCAGCTTTAGGTACACTTTGTAGTTCCTCTTTACCTAGAGTTCGAGGAATTTCAACTACTTCTTCTTTTCCTTCTTTCTTATCTAACTGCATATCCACTAAAGAAGGTTTCAACTCTTGAAATATTACACTTTTGTTGTACACAACTTTCTCAGTAATAGTATTTTAAAGCTTGTAGATCCTTTCACACCAATGTCATAGCCAATGAAGATACATTTGACAACCTTGCTCTCCAACTTAGATCTTTTTTCATTTGGCACATAAACATATGCTTTATAGCCAAAAAAACAAATATGTATTAGAGAGGGCTTCCTACCAGACCACGCTTCTAAAGGTGTTCTATCAGCAAGAGCCAAATTGGGTGAACAGTTGATTAAGTAACATGTTGTAGCCACAACTTCAACCCAAAACTTCTACTCCAGACCAACACTACTCAACATACTTCTTTATTTTTCCATCAACATCCTATTTAACCTTTCAACAACTCCATTTTGTTGTGGAGTGTAAGGTGTAGTTTTATGCCTTTTAATCCCATGGTCTTTGCAATACCTTTTAAAATATACAGAACAAAATTCACCACCATTATCCATCCTTAAGCATTTAATTTTTCTTCGATTCTAATTTTCAACCAAGTTTTTAAACTTTTTAAAATGATTGAATAATTTTGACTTGCTTTTAAGAAAGTACACAAATGCCCTTCTTGAATAATCATCAATAAAAGAAACTTAATATCTAGAATTCGATAGCAAAGGAACATTCATTGGACCAAAAAAATTAGAGTGAACATAATTCAGTATGCCAGAAGATTTATGAGGAATAGAATAAAATGAAACACAGTGTTGTTTTCCATATATACAATGTTTGAAAAAATAAAACTCAAGGTTACAATCAACAAACCCTTCTACCACGTTTTTATTTTTCAAGGCCCTTAAGCTTTTTTCTCGAATGTGACTAAGTCTATGATGCCACATCATGGTCTTCACTTTTGGGAGTGTCACATCTAAAGATTTTTTACCTAGAGGAGCATTTTTTTCTTCCCTTCATGAGCAGCTTTATTTGACTTTACAGAGACATTGTTGCATTGGACTGCCTGTGCGTCCAACTTGTATAGAGTACCAATATGAGCACCATTTTCCAGCATCATTGAACCTCTAGTCATTTTGCAACCATCGCCACTCAAGAAAGAAACCTACACGCCAACATCATTCAGCTTACTAACAAAAAGTAGATTATGAGCCAAACCTTGTATGTGTATTACACCATCAATTCCTTTAATTCTTCCATCAGGAAATTAGATTCTAACTCTTCCATGACCAAAAATTGCAAGAGATGAATCACTTGCCAGATACACCTTTCCACCAACATACCCTTCATACTTTGTGAACCAATCTTTGTGAGATTTCATGTGAAAAAATTCACTTGAGTTAATCAACTAGACATCATTTGATGCTTGAGTTACCAAGGCTACAATGAAGGCATCTACATCGCTCAAAGAGGAATCATTTTCAGAAGAGTTATTCTTCTTTTTCTTTTTATCATCTTTGCAATCCTTTTGGATATGACCAATCTGCCCACAATTCCAACATTTCACCTTGAACTTCTTTCCAAGAAACTTTGATCTCCCTTCAGATTTGGACTTTGACTTCTTGTCTTTCTTTTTTCCTCACTCATTTGATCTACCACAAACAACAAGGGCCTCCTTATCCATCTCAAAATATTCCCTTCGCATTTCTTTAGACAACAACGAAGCAACCACATCTTCCATCTTGAAAGTGGTTGTTGTACTTCCAATAGCCATCACAAAATGATCCCAAGTGTCAAGAAAAGAGAATAACAAAAGCATATAGTAATCCTCTTCCTCTATCTTCACACCCACATAAGCCAATTGAATAATGAGCATATTGAATGTATTCAAATGATCAACCACAGACTCCCATTCCTACATCTTTAAAGAGTACAACTTCTTCCTTAAGAATAGCTTATTCACCAAGGAATTTCCCTAATAAATGTCACCAAGCTTCTTTTGGAAAGAAGATGCAGACTTATCTTCATGAACATTCAAGAGAACATAGTCTTATCAACCCTTTTGCTTTTATGTTTGTGAGGTCCCAATATTCTTGTTTCATGCTTGATGGTTTGGTTCCCATAACAACAATCTAGATATCTCTATCAACCAACAGGTCTTCCATTTTGAGTTTCAACAACTCAAAATTGCTACCATTGAATTTCTCAATTTCTATGTTTTTGGATGTTCTTGCCATCTCAAACCTCTAACAAGTTTTCAAACAGATTTTCTGCAAGACTCCCACTGAACAAAATTAGCACAAAAAACCTGACTTAACCACAAGGATAACACAACTAGCCAGGCTCTGATGTGAAAAAGCCTTCCAAATACCAATCTTACAGGAGAAAATAATGTAGATGACACTTTTAATTTTCAATTATAGTTACAGTTCATTTAAGAAACACATACATAGGAACAAATAAACAATTTCACACACAAAATTGAACACCAAATTTACATGGGAAAACCCTTGCATTAGAAAAACCCATAAACCAAGTAAAGTCACTTTGCATTATAGTAAAATGGATTACTTACAACTGTAGAAATTCACTTCTAGTGTTAACTCAAAATATAGTTTTTCTTCACACTATTACAATCTTCTTCGAGATACAATGTTGAACAACATGAAAAACTATCATTCTATAGTCTTCGAACCACACCTTTAATTTCATTACAAAGTGATTCAATTGTTTATTGGTCACTTCAATTATTGAGACTAGAAATGTTTTGGATTTAGTTCACCAATCGTAAATGTTCAAAATATATTGGGTCATCAGGGAAACACCTTCCACAATCTCTCCGATGACACCCAGTCCTAGTGATGTTCATTCATTCGCCTTGTTAATTGTCAACTAGCTAGTAGTCATCCCTAGCTAATTATCGCTTTCCAACTAAGCAGTAGTCCAGTCCCACAATGTTGTTACTCATTAGTTATTCATCATTGTATCAGGAAGACTCCAAAACATCTCCCTTCGATATGAGAAAGTTCCTCCGATAATACTTCAAGTGGTCCCCACTGTCTCTAGCTCGACATTACATCACCGCCAGTCAACTACCTTTAGGTATCAAACCATTGGTAGGACTCAAGTCAAAGTCATACCAATGGAACATAGTCTCATTGATGATACTTCCCTTTACACCATCGTCAATCCATTGAAGAGACCCAAGGCAGAGTCCCACTGACGAAGCCATGTCTCGACGATAAACCTTCATAATACTCTATCGTGCCATCGACAAGACTCAGAGTAGGGTCTCATTGACATCAACAAGTCTTGCAAATAGAACAAGTTTCCAAGTCAGGAGAAACCCGAACTTCAAAACCTCCAATTGGAGGTTAGGAATTTTCCAAAACCCGTGACATGGCAATAATGAATTTGGTGAAAACATGAAGACTCATCAGGCCATCATTGGGACAGTGAACAAGGTCCCACCAGTAGAGCTCTGTTAGGTTGACAAAGTAAGGAAATACAAAATTGAGAAGGGATATTCAGCTAGTAAGTTTGAGGCACCAATTCCAACACATAGGCCCTACGAACTACAAGAATTAATTTGTCATTAATTGAAAATTATTTTCTCTCAAGGTTCTTAAAAGACCTTGTCAAAACCCTATAACCCTAAGGGATAGGGACACCTAGGGAATAAAATGGTGCCTCCTATATCATTCACTCACCCACCTTGATGTGTTGGAACAACTTATTCAACCCCAATATTTGTAGAATGGAAAATGTCTCTTGGAGCCTTTACACTGCTCTTAAATGGGGCATTTGATAGGAATGCATACAATATTTCCATAGTTAAAAAATATTGAGTTGATAAAATTTGAGAGAGATTATTATGGAGGGACCCCACATCCACTTGTGAGTCTAGAAGGAATATTTTTAGGCCCTATGAACTTTGAGAACTACTTTGTCGTAGATTGATAGTTTTTTTTTCTCTCAAGTTTATGAAGAGACAATGTTAGAACCTTGTATCCTAGAGGGATCGAAATAATTGGGGAATGAAACAAAGTGTCCCTTGCATTTAAACATCCATCCCAACATTTTGAAATAATTTTTTCAACACCACAGTTCACATAGAATGGAAAATAGTCCCATTGACACATTTACATTTCTCTCAAATGATACATTTTGCAAGAATGTATTTGTTCTTGCCATAGTCAAATGACATCAATTTAATTAAAATTGAGAGTTATTTTATTTTGGAGGGATCCCACATCCACCTATAGGTATAGAATAAAACATTAACAATCCCCACAAAATTTGAGAACTATCCCAACATATATTGATAGTTTTTCCTCCTAGGGCTCTTAAGAGACCCTACTACAACCATGTAGTCTAGGGGAATTGGCACACCTTGAGAATGAAATGAGACCTCTCCTAAAATTCACCCACCCACCGTGACTTGTTGGAATAGTCAATTCAACCACATGACACATAGAATGAAAAATATGCCTATAAGTTGTATGATAGTTTTGAAGGATTTTTTTAACAATAATTATTCTCTTCATCTTATTCAATCACCCTTTATTCTTATGAGATCAATAAATATAAAATAATTTCTCTATATATAAAAATCATATTGACATAAATTATTCACAAAAGAGCCACGCATTAACTATCTTGAAACCTTATGACAATCCTAAGTGTTGCAACATAATGAAAAATTGATACGTTGTTATCCTAACATTGTAATTATAGCTTTGTGCTTATCCTTACACCTTTAGTAGTCCATTTAATACTCCTTACTTTCAGTTGTAGAAGAGCTTATGATGTAAATTTATGGGCATGATTCCTTTTACTTGATATGAAAAATAATGTAAGATAGTTAAGGAAAACCCTATTGATTTCCTTTTGCATTTTGGATAATAATCATGTTTCCCACTTGATGATTTGTCTTGGAAATCTATAATTATCACCTACCTCCATCCTCTTGATATGCATGGTGAAATATTCAAATACTCTTGGACAAAACATTGGAAATATTGTTATGACTTCCATGAGTGTGACATTGGATTGTTATATGGATTTTGACAATGAGAAACCCTCCATTTTTTGGTGCAAATCTCATTTCAACCCTTTTTTCATCTCTCCAAACTCCACAAGGAAACTTCCAATCTCTATTTTTGTGGATATTTCATGACCTATGAGCTCTCAAATGGGATAATAATAGTCCAATATGACTATCACAACCATGGACTTCTTGAAATCCTTTTCTTTGTGTGATGGTTTGAAAATGACCTTTTAAAATACTATATAAATCATTTATGTGAGATTTGGAAATGCCATGGAGATCACTCAAAGAAGATGGTTTTATGGGATATTGGGAATTGAAGAATGGGCATATATGGTATATCCAACTTAGGGTTTCTAGGTACACTTGAGATTGTTTTGTCCAAGATTTTGTATTGAATGATTAGTTTGTTCAACATTGTATGTTGTGTTCTAAATCAAATTATTCCACCTAGAATGTGCCATAGCTAAGAGGACCTAAATTACTGTGATCTTCTCAAGGTAAGACTTTCCGTTTCTAAAATTTTCTAATAGTATTACTTGACTTTTGATTTGAAATATAGATTTTGAAAGTTGACTATAATACATACAATTTTTTTAATATGAAATTTTATATTCTAAATGTTGATATACATATTTATTAGAAAAATATTTCTTTTAAAAGTACTTAATTGCCCCTTGAAATATTATATTAGATTGAAAATAAAAATGACCAAGAATAATACATATAGAGGACCAATTTTTAATCCCTAAAATACCTAGTTTTAACACCATCAACAAATTTCTTTTAATTTTATGTATTTAATTTTTATATGATCAAATATTTAATGCTGTTATTTTCTCTATATATACTCACTATTCTCAATTAATTGATCTAAATTAATTTAGACTTATTTATACATTTGTTCTCTTATGCATACATGTAACTTAATAAAACCCATAAAAAAGAAATACAAATAAAAAATACAAAACTCCAACAATTTTTTAGATTTTAAAATATTATATGACATATAAACATAAGCTAGAAAACTACGGTACCAGGATGAGCTCTCCATCTCAATTGAATTTATAGAAGGGCTTGAAAAGGCCATCTCTGTAATGTATAGCACCCATGTAGACCATACAGTGTTGCTGTTAAGGGGCCGGATGTATGGGGTTGTAGGGATGGTTCCATGGAGGAAAGACAAGGCTGTCGAGAGACAGTGTGGCGTCTAATGTAGGACATACCCCACAATGGAGGAGTCCAAAAGTTTCTGAAAGCTGCTCAACTGCAAGGTTCTGAGCTGTAAACGTGGTTAGGCTTGGACTACCGGCAAGGTTGATGCAAAAGCAAATGGTCGTCTGTCAAAGGCCTATGGGCCAGCAGGGAAGGACTAACCTGCAATAAGGAGCTGATTCACCCCAACAGACCACAAAATATCTAACCAGAGATGTTATTAGCTCCATCATTTTAAATTGTATATATTTTGTATTGATATTTCAGATCATATTTTATGATTCATTATTAGGAAGAGGAGAATAAAGATCTGGATAGTAGGCAATCATTTTAAAAGGAAAGGAGGTGACGAGAAGATTAGATTGTGCTCAATCATCCATAACTAGGAAGAGAAGAGTAAAGATGTGGAATCCATATAATAATTTAAAAGGAAGGGAGGTGGCAAAGATGACCAGATTGCACTCGCTGATCCATCATTAGGAAGATAATTATTGCTACTGATGGATCATTGAACATGATCTGGTCCTCTTGTCACCTCCCTTCCTTTTAAAGCTATTGTCTGTAACCATATCTTTATTCTTCTCTTTTGATGATAGATCACAAAGTGTGATTTGAAATATTGATGCAAAAATAAATACAATTAAATCCACAAGAAATCTTAATGAAATAATTGTTTATTTGTATAAAAAAATTATGAGTGTTAAGTAGATTATTCATGTTTATGAAAGATGGTCTACTCATGAAATGTGAAACAATGAGATTGGCTCAAAAAGTATGTTGTCGAATCTTGATAAAATCACATTATCCGACACACTATGAAAAACAACACCTACTTTATAATACATAGATTGTTTTAAAAAAATGGATCATGAAATCACATTTAAAGCCATATATTAGGCTAAGCCTAGGGAAATAATGATTTTAGAGAAAATTACAAGTCGTTCAAAAGATTATCCACCTAAAACATTATATCTTTAAAATAATACTTTGTAATAAGGCTTTAAAGGCCAATTATAGGTAGTGGACTATGACCATCCTGTTAGAATCCAAGATCAAACATGCAAACCAGAAAATACCTTCCACAAAGAGAAAAATAGAAACAAAGAGCAATTTGCATGAAGATGTACAAACGAATAATATTCAGGAATTGAGTAAATACAAGAGATGAATTGCTTTATAAAAGCAATGTATGCATAACCCTAAAATGAAACCCTAGTGTGCACACTTAATAATTAATAAACAAATAATTATTAATGTGTCTGAATTTAGCTGAAGTAAAACTAAAGTGATAAGTTATTTAATTAATTAACCAATATGATTAA
Organism: Sequoia sempervirens; assembly: GCA_007258455.2. Lineage (NCBI taxonomy): Eukaryota > Viridiplantae > Streptophyta > Pinopsida > Cupressales > Cupressaceae > Sequoia > Sequoia sempervirens. Next base: position 153,119,137 of record VDFB02252616.1, read on the forward strand.
ATTAATTAAGTGAAATAACTTATTACTCTAAGGGGTTTTGTCCTACTGGGTTTTCTCCTCGTTCTCATTCATTGCATTTATTCATGGGTACCTAATCAGGCCTTGTTACCGAGACCCATCTTTGCTTTCATGCATCTTTTACTTAGTGTTTTAGCTACTTCCTAAGTTCATCTTAAGGGGGGGTGTTAAAGTAATAAGTTTTTTCTCTAACACATCCAACTTAGAGTCCCATCTATTATTTGGAAAAAAATCTTAGTTTCTTGAATACATTTACAACCTAATTTGACACTATTGATTTAATTTCAATCCTACTTCATATGCTATTGACCATCATAATCCACTTGATGAGGAAAAATAGATAAACTAAGTCATGGAAAGTTATCTTGCCTATCCAATAGAGCCCATTCATGTCAATAATATGTGGAAGAAAGATGATGACATAAGAGAGGACAATGTTACCATCTTTCATGAATGTGGGAGTACTAAAATGAGCTATTAGTGTGGCCTTGTCTTCGGCCATTACATTAGGAATGTTCATGAGGTTGATCATGACATGGTGATAAATGTGGAATATCAATAATTATATGAGGTGGCTCTTGAAGTGGTCCACCTCTAACCTCTATTCAAACATTATCTAAAATCATATAGTTTGGCCATGCCAAAAAATTAAATTATCTAAAGTTCACATAAAATAACCTTCAAGAAAAAATAAATTTAAATTTCTAGATCCCACAAAATATAAAGAGGTAGCCCTCCAAAGAAAAATGACTTGTTGAAAATATAATAGATCCATCAAAATGGTTCCACATGCATGTATTTGATTAAAAATCAATCAAGATTGTATGAATTTTGTACCATGTCAAGGTTTTTGACCTTTAAGATGCACGAGGATATAAATTAGTCATAATCCAAATCAAGAAATTTCTATAACTAGATAATGTGAAACTAATTTTATTGATTGAATAAATAATAAGTTAAAAATAAACATCTTATTAGGAACACTTAAATCAAAATTACATATGATATTGGTGCTAAGATAGACTCGAAATTAAGCTTGGGCGAAATGAATTTACATACCTAAAACTTTCAAACATTAGAAATTCATTTTAAAGTGGTAGGCCTATATGTGGGGTATCATAAATTTAGCTAATTTATATTTTTTTAAAATAAATAAATTCCTAAATAGATAATTTACACCTTGTAAAAATATTGAAATTTATATTTAAATAACATTAACAATGGGGAGCTAGTTGTTATCATTAGTTAAATAAAGCTTAAGAAGTCAACTAATAAATTGGAATGGATGGAATATTGTGAAAACTTACAAACAAAGATCTTTTAAAATGAAGAATTCAATACAATGGCGCATGATTTTTGCATGCATTTTCCTTGAGCTATTTTAATTTAGTTAACTAGTGGGATAAGGTATTGATATTGTGATAATTGACAACAAAATCGACATCTAGATTTGTTGATTGTGTCTAACCTAGGGTGCATTTTGGAGCTAGAAACCATAGTCCTTACAATCATTTATATCTCTTAGGATAATATGATGTTATTGTTGGCATGATAATTTTATAGGGTGTGAAATTAAATAATTTGGACATTATGATTATAGATAGGAATATGTAAAAATTTATGAGAGACAAACACCAAAAATTACAACTATTTTTGGATTGTAAATTTATGCTAATCTCTTTCATTGCATATTGAGAATATTGAATATCAGTAGGTTTCAAAGCTTCCTTTTTATTTTTAGGCATTCCATAATATTTTATGTCCATATGTAACTTTAGTTATTTCATTCCATGAGGATATCCCCAACAATAACTATTATGGTTTACTTTATTTTAAAGGTTTCCTATATGGTTGTCATTGTGAGGGTATCCTCAATACCTCAATATTGTAGCCCAAACTACATCCATTGTTTTCTTCGAACAAATCTTCATCAAAAGATTAAATTCAAATTTAGTTACCTTAGTTACTTAAAATAAGAAAAAAAATATACCTATTATTTCTCTATAAAGTGCTCTATAGGTGTCATAGTTTGCTATTGTTCTATTGTTGCTTTAGATTTTTAGATTCTTCCTATCATCTATTCTACTTGATCAAACTAATAACATTGTAATTTTTTTATGAAGTATTATATAGGATTGAGATCCTTGAGATATTATAACATCATTGTTTACTTGCGGGGCCTTTGACAAGGTGATTTATGTTAAATTTCTCCATGTGACAAGTTTAGGTATTCTAAATTCACTCTAGATATTTATAATAAATATGATTTTAGAGTGACTATGTGAAGTGATATATGAAATCTATCTAGGGGTAATTATGTACTCATCTCCATTTAAATCATGATATAATATTATCAATGAACTAAGTTAAATATGTTTTGTAATTTAATCTTCCCTATGATAGAAACCTTTTTGAATGTTATATTCACATCTTAATTTTTATTTTTTTTAAAATGAGTTTAAAATTATGAGTTCTTAATTTTTTTATCAACTCCAAAAGAGTTGATAGTTTGTTGTCAAAATTAAAAGGAATGGTAACTAATCTACAAAATTTTCCTTTTGATGGAACACAATTTACAATTTTACAAGTATATAAAAAAAATGTACTTGGTAGAAGAAGAGAGGATACTCTTTTTTTTAGAATACATGATTAACATCTTGGTTCATGTGAGTTTAGTATATAGATTATATGGTTGTAAATAGTGGGTGACCACATATTATCGGATATGCATGTGATATGTATGTCATTCACTAAGTAAATACTATGTAATCACAACACAATACTTTTGTAAACTTTATGTTGAAGTTAGATATAAAATAATAATTTATATTAAAGATAAGGGAGTACATGAGTGAGAAAATTGATTCGGTTAAAAGGTATGAGATTAAGCATATGAACTTGCATTAACTCCTCAATTGTAATTTCAGTATGCATTTTATGTAAGTTTGATATTGAATTTTCTTTATTTTTTATCATGTTATTAACTTTTTTTTTGGGAAACTACTTGTGAATTTAAAATTGAACCAAAAATAATTATTGAAGGATTATCTACAATTTTACAAAATATATCATAGATGAAGTAAAAGTGAAATAAAGCCATTATGATGTATTTGATTATAGGTAAAAATGGGTTTATACAAATGACCAAATCTTTTTATAGAAAAATATCCCAAGATGGAAAAATGGGTTTCATAAGATATGAAATGACCAACAAGAATAAAAAAAATACAAGTATAGCTAAACTATCAAACATAAGACAACATCTAAAGATCTGGCCTAAATACTAATGCTAAACTAAGCTCTATCCAATTGCACCCCCTTAACTTGACTGTGTGACTAAGAGATAGACTTGAGAATACTTTTCTTCCACCTTTGGACAATAATCCATAAAATATAGGTCTATAAGTCCTCAAATTGAGAAGTGGGGAACTACCATAGATGACTTGATATGGAGCATCAAGTGTGATGAGAAGAATGCTTGACTGAAAAAATTGTAATTGTAATAATTTGGTGCCATTCCAAGTTAGAGGGAAATTTAGGAGCAATGGTTAGAATCATTATGATGTTGATAATGCAATAAAATAATGTATTCATAACCAATATCTTCATTTATTGACTAATTTTTATTTTATATGTTACCATATTTACTCCTTATATGATTACTGTTCATAATTTCTTAATTTATATACCCACTAAGTATCCCAATTTGTGTTAATGTATACATCCTTTCTCTCAGAAATATGTAATTTAATAAAACCCATACAAATAGAGAATACAATCTCCAACCATTTTTGAAGATTTTAAAATATTATATGACATATAAACATAAGCTAGAAAACTAAGATACCAGGATAAGCTCTCCATCCTAATTGAATTTAAAGAAGGGCTTGAAAAGGCCATCACTGTAACGTATAGCACACATGTAGGCCAGATAGTGTTGCTGTTGAGGGGCCGGATGTAAGAACCTGTAGGGATGGTTCCATGGAGGAAAGACAAGGCTGTCCAGAGACAGTGTGGCGTCTAATGTAGGACATGCACCACATTGGAGAAGTCCAACAACTTCTGAAAGCTGCTCAACTGCAGGGTCCTGAGCTTTTAACGTGGTTGGGCTTGGACTGCCGGCCAGGTTCAGGCAAAAGCAAATGGTCTTCTGTCAAAGGCCTATGGACCCCAGGGAAGGTCTAACCTGGAATAGGGGACTGATCCACCCCAACAGACCACAATAATTCTAACCAGAGATGATATTCTCAATGATATTAACTTTAATTGTTTTTTCCTTGAGAAACATTACTAATTTCTTAAAATCAAAACCTATTCTTTAATGCTGACCAGACCATGATGGTTTAAGAAACTTGCAGTTCAAAATATTACATTTTGAATTTAGTTAAGTAGTTTTTATGATAAAGTTAATTTTTTGGAAAAATATAATTTTACAATTTTAAAATATATAATTAAGAGTGTTTTTTAAATGAATTGTGTATATTGTGTATTTGATATTTCAGATCAGATTTAATGATTTATCATTAGGAAGAGGAGAATAAAGATATGTATTGTAGACAATAACTTTAAAAAAGAAGGGAGGTGATAAGAGGATTATATTGCATTCAATGATCCATCATCAAAAAGAGGGGAGTAAATATGTGGAATCCATATAATAACTTTAAAAGGAAGGGAGGTGACAAGAGGATCCAATCACACTCAATGATCCATCATCAAGAAGATAATTATTACTAATGATGGACCCCTAGATGCGATTTGATCCTCTTGTCACCTCCCTTCCTTTTAAGGTTATTGTTTGCAATCCATATCTTTATTCTCCTCTTTTTGATGATGGATTACTAAGTGTAATTTAAAATGTTGATGCAAGAATACATATAGTCAATTCTATAAGCACTCTTAATTATTACTAATAGTCTATGAAAAACTCATGCCAATACTCAAAACTTATTTTTTAATGTTGATTAGACCACACAAATATGTTTTTTTAGTGAAATGGTTATCTATTTGTATACAAAAACAAATTATGAGTGTTAAGTGGATTATTCATGCTTATGAGATATGGATTACTCATGAAATATCAAACAATGAGGTTGACTCAAAATCTATGTAGTTGAATCTTGATAAAATCACATAACTTGATACACTATGAAAAACACCACCTACTTTATAATACATAGATTGTAAAAAAAAAATGGGTCATGAGATCACATTTAAAGCCATATATTAGGATAATTTTAGGGAACCAAGAATTTTAGAGAAAATTACAAGCAATTCAAAATATTATCAACCTAAAATATTATATCTTCAAAATAGTTATGTAATTTAAGGCTTTAAAGGTCAGTAATAGGTGGTGGATCATGACCATCTTACTTAGAGTCTCATCTACTATATGATGAATTCATATTTTCTTGAATGCATTTCCAACCCAATTTGGCATTATTGATTTAATTGTACTCCTACTCCATAGGCTATTGACCATCATAATCCACTTAATGAGGAAAAATAGCTAAAGTAAGCCATGAAAAGTTGTCTTGCTTATCTAATAGAGCTCATTCATATCAATAAGATGTGGGAGAAAGATGATGGCCTAAGGGAGGATAATGATACCATCTTGAATGAATGCAAGACTATTAACAAGAGCTAATATTGTGGCCTAAAATTATTACCTTTAATTTCAATCTATTTTTTTAAGTTACTAATTTACTAAAATCAAAACCTATTTTTTAATGTTGACTAGACAATGATGTTTCAAGGAACTAATAGTTTAAAAGAACAAATTTTAAAAGTAATTACATAGTTTTTATGAAAAAGTTAATTTTTATGAATATATCATTTAAAAAAAATAAAATTAATAGCCAAGAGTTCTTTCAATTAAATTATGTGTATTGGGTATGTGCAGGATCATGATCAGCCAAAAAGTGGTGATATGATGGGTATGTGTAAGATTGTGGCCGACGACCTTTTTTTAACCCAAAATTGATGAAACGAAAAGGAGTTTTTAAAGGATATTCTCCACTTTCCACCAATGTAAATTATGTTTTATTTTGAATTTAATAAATAATTATTATTCATTTTTATTTGAATTACTAAAGTCCTAATTGATAGGTTGATTGAAAACATATATAGCTTTCAAATGGTATCACAATTTTGAATCTAAAACGTGTCACATTCTATGCCATACTATAAGATTAAAAAATAAAAATGAATTTCATGAATTTTTGACCAAGTTAATGGTCAAACATACTTTATATTTTTAAAAGTTGTAATAAAAATTCATAATTAATTATTTAATTGGGAAAAAAAAAATACATCACATCAGGACATGAGTCCTCTACTTATATCTAAAATCTTATAAAAAATATTATCATTTTATTATGGTTAGGGTGGTTGACACCTACTTATTTTTCCTTGAAATTTAAGTACTATTGCATTGAAATTTTAAATTTTCACAAAATAGATTTTTTTTTTTAAAAAAAAAAACCTCATAGTTTAGAAACTACATTCAATTTTCTATATATTCTATTCTTATATATTTTTGAAATAATATAGATAACTTATTCAAATTTTTAAGTCAAGTTGCCTAACTCTAATTTTTCTAAATTTTTTGCCACTTAAGGGCCTATTTTTTCCATGATGATCTTGCATAGGCCCTATTTTGTATTGATATTTTAGATCACACTTAATGGTCCATCATTAGGAAAAAGGGAGTAAAGATGTGGATTGTAGATAATACCTTTAAAAGTAAGGGAGGTGACAAGAGGATCACATTAGTGATCAATCATCAAGAAGAGGAGAGTAAAAATGTGGATCATTGACTTGCAATACACATATTTACTCTCCTCTTCTTCATGATGGATCACTAATATGATTCTCTTGTCTCTTTCCTTCCTTTTAAATTTAAATTTTGTAGTACATATCTTTACTCTCATTTTCCTAATGATGAATCACTGAGTGCAATATAATACTTTTTGAAAGGAAATATGTATCCTCCTAAGATAATTTCCACATAACCCAAATAGAGAAATCTATGCAAATAAGTATTCAAAATCCATATGAAAAAGAATAGACAACATACCATAAAACATGGCACAAGATATACCCTGGAAAAACCCTCAAGAGGAAAAAAACCAGCCTCCAAAAGAATCCATCACTCATTATTATTCATCAATAAACATTACAATACATCTTCAGAGTTCTCCATGAACACTTTTGAAACATTAAGCCCTCTATAAGCACTCCATGTGAACTAACATGTAACCACACATCCCATGTCATGCTTCAAACCTCATAGCTAACAAGAGATGCTTGCAACCCCTTAGCCAAAATAGCCAAGCCAACTAACCAACCTTGGACAACTACCCATGTGTTTTCTTTTATAGAAACAAGCTCACACAAAACCACCAGGTGGTATTACATAAAACTGTCTGACTAATACCATGAGAACTTACAAAACCATTAACCCCCACATTTAATTCTTGGTACTAAGCTTTCCTAATATTAAATATTTTTTCCATGTACAACCCCACATTAAATATTTAATCTAATATTACATACAACACATAAAGTGTCCCAAAAAATGCTAATCCATGTGATGCATGTATCCCTAGACCCCCTAGGTGTACCATATACTAATAAAATATTACATTATAACCTCATTCAAGGTGTAAACCACACCTTTTTCCTAACATTCTCCCACTTTTTGTATACATTGTATAAGGGGTAAACAAGTAAACTCAAACATGAACAAGGGAAAAATACCTCTAGCCACATATACCACTAAGGAATCAAAGCTATATGCTCCATCAAGGTACCTAGAATAAGAATCAATATGACAACTGTCTCAAGCATGAATACTCTCACCATCCATCATGCCAACACACAAATATGAGAAGACATTGAAAGAGATGCCACACTATCTATCATAAAGAATCATAAGTATTTCCTCCAATTGATATCCCAATACATTAACACTCAATCCAAAGGTAACAAGTATGTATCAATAGCTATCAAGGTATAATCACCATAGCTGAAATAGTACCCACAAAAAATGCTAACACATCCAACTATCCATACCTCAAAGGTATACAAATAATAAAAAGTGAACCACATTCCATCAACATTTACAGCCCATGACATGCAATCACAAGCTCTAAGTGTGAAAAATATCAATCTGATGAACACACACAACTAGGAACTCCCATTGCATAGAAAATGTCAAATATGAAAATGTTCAAGGAATCCAAAGATCCACCAATAAAAACACATAGAAGGTGTAACCAATATCATGTAGTACTAGGGATCATCCATAAAGATATGATGCAAATCCTACAAACCAATATGCTACAATACATCTCTCACCACAAGTCTCCATAGCTCTCCCAAGTTGTTCACACCAACAAAGGAAAGAGATAAAGGAAAATCCATGTCATCACCAAAGAATAATGAACAATGCATGAACACAAACATAGTGATCACCATAGCTCCACATAAGATCTCAAATCCAATGGCATGTGAATACAAACATCAAGGAAGAAGAACAAGACCAAAGACAAAACATGCAAAATAAAACCTCTAGCATGTCATTCTATGTGCACACATTTAAATTCTAAGTTGTGATAAGTATGATCTCCACCATAAAAACCCAAAGAGAATACTACAATCCCCATCTAACCATAATCAAGATGTATGTATATCAAACCAAAATCATTCAAAAACTAAGGGAATAAGCTCAATAACATCTCCTAAACTCAACATCAATGAATAATCTAACAATTTTCATAAGGAGATAAACATGCCAACATCCCTCAAATGAACCCTCCAAAACTAGAAAAATATAACTTAGTATCTATATATGCATGAGAAGATAAATCATAAAATATAATGCATCTAGAAATAACAATGGTCAATACCTCTCAGATGATAAATCATCGAGTTAACCAAGAGTGGGGACTGAGAATGCTCCTCCAAGATGTCCAAGTTATCATGAATCATCTAAGAATAATCTCCTCATAGGTTTGTATTGAATTCACACACAACCAAGTTGAAGGATCTTTGGACTTCCAATTGAAACCTTATCAATGAATAACCATATCAACAAGTTTCTCTAACCATAAGAGATATCCTAGCCTCAACTATGTCTTGAAGTATCCATGAGCACTTTTAATTGATCAATCCATGCCAAACTCTAAATGTAACATAGCCCCATCATGAAGCTCTCAAGAAAATGATAAGCATACTCAATACCAAGAGAACCAACCAAGATCAAAATAAAAAGCCCCAATAGTTGAATCAGTAACTCAATCATGACATCATGATCTCATATCTTCTCAAAATATCATATGCTTCAATGAACATATCATGCACCTATATTATGCAAACACTCAAATCCAAAATCAAGAGTACATCATGGAATAATACATAACCATCCTATCAAAAAAGGATCACATGTCAAGTGAAAAATCATGGCACCTTAACCAAAGAATAAAGAGTCCTCCATGGCTAATCAAAATGTCAACATCTCAAAATCACATGAAGATAACCATCTCTTGTCAAGAAGATCATACACCATCAAATGGTGAATACACGTGATCACCAAAATTTCCCACTAAATGGTGATACTGAGATCTCCATGGCAACATGACATCCACCTTCTAAATGAAGGTTCTCCATGGCCCCAATGCAATCAAAGAACTCAACATTGAGTTGTTAGAGGGAAGAGTCAAACCATGATCTCAAAAACCAATAAGATACAACATCACCAAACCATCATTGCCACTAGAAACCCCACTAAAACATGTAATCAAGCTGTCTATGACATCATGATAACAATCTTTTCAATGGAGATCAATCAAAGTCCCTCACATAATCAAATAACTCAACCACAACATGAGCTCCGAAAAGGAAAAGTAAAACTATGATCCTTAAGCCAAGAAGATACATTTCCACAAACCAAACAAGAAATAATATGAAAAAACCAATAATTCACCTACATAAACAATCATGTCATGCCAAATTCCCTAAAGCACAAGGAACATCCATGATATCATGATCATGACCAAATGTACCAACAAAAAATTCCAACTGTGACACACATGTTTGTATAAAATTGTCAACTACATAGATCCTGCATCATGACTACACTTGGTAATACCATCTATCATCCTGGACATGACAATAAAACCAATAAAAAAAAGTGACTAATCTAATCCACAAATATAAATCTACAACAACATTAAAGCATTTATGGGCATAGACAACCCACATCCAAGTCATATATGTAACTTGGAAGTCTAGACTACCTACAACACTTTACAACTCATAGATCCAACAATACAACATAAAATCTAATAACATACTAACAACCATGTCAAATGAGACTAGTAAGAGATGTATATGTGAGTATACAATAACTCCAACATAAAATAACCAAAATCCAAAAATCCATAAGATTACAAAATCACCATAGTCAAAAGAACCCGTAAAAAAATCACGTGGAAATAACAACAAAAGTATTATTTCAAAGCATCTCCAAACCTAATCCACTATGTAGTGCTCTGAAGAAGCTTTCCGTCAACTATAAGAAGTCTAAAATCCATCTTTTCATGCACAAGTTATGACCTCTCCTATCCCAAAAGGAACATCCAACTTCCAACAAGTATTTCACTATCAAAGTATCAAAATTTATAAAAACCATTGATATGATAGTGTAGTTCTCAAAACTACTTTTCCAATGACTATAAGGAGTCAAAAAATGGATACCCTAAGTGAAAGTTATGCCTCCTAGAAAAATGTTGCACACTTTTCATTTATGAAGCTAGGCTGGTGGAGGTAGGGTGGCTAGCCAATGGTGGTGGCGATGATTGCAAATCATCCGAACCTAATGGATATATTAAATCAGGGAAAAAAATTAAAATTTAAAATTGTGATAAACTTATAAAATTTTAAATGGTAGAATAATTTAATAACCCCTACGAGAGGGGGGTGGTTTGGTTAAATCCCCATCGGATCAAGGACTAGAGTTGAGGGCCAAAGGCCTCGTTGACCTGACAACCTCGTTGATTGAGACCCTATCAGCTGGCAAGGTTGAAACCCTTGTGGGTGTTAGTACCCTATTGGTACAGGGTACCATGGGAGGCGAGGAGGGGGGAGGGGTCAGCAGAATCCCCCCCCCAACCATATTTAATTTTAATTAAATTTTATTCGAATTGGATTTCAAATTAAAATTTATAGGATTTTTTTTAATAGGGTAGAGAGGGGTTTTTTTTTAAATGGCCAAAATAGGCCAAATTTTATGTCAATCTTCATCTCTTGAGCCTCCTAGATCCAATGGTGAGGTATGTTTTGTCCCAAGGGGTCATCTAAAATATTTCCCCTATAAAAACCTCATAATGAACATAAAAAAAAAAAAAAAAATTCCAACAAAGATTCATAAACCCATATTTGTAAAAAATAACCACAAATATGCAACCCCAAAATCTCAAATGTATAAAAAATAACTTGCACAAAAACCTCATATCTTGCAATATCTTCATTCGTTCCATACAAGCCCTAGATTCAACTATGCACCAGATCTATTCCAATAAGGGTTATACAAGCCATATCCATGGATTTGATACCAAATGAAAGGAAAACATGCATCCACCCAAGATAATTTCTAAATAACCCAAATAGAGAAATCTGCAAACACGTATTCATAATCCATATACAAAAGAATAAACAACATACCCTCAAAGTCAACACAAGATATACCCTGTAAAAACTATAAAGAGGGAAAAACCTAGCCTCCAACAACATCCATCACTCATGTATTACTCGTTAATAAACATTCCAATACATATTCAGAGTTCTCCATGAACACCTTTGAAACATCAAGCCCTCTACAAGCACTTCATGTGAACAAGCATGTAACCACACATCCCATGCCATTCCTCAAACCTCACAAATGCTAACAAGAGATATTCTCAACTCCTTAGCCAAAATAGTCAAGCCAACTACCAATGTGTTTTATTTTATAGAAACAAGATCACACAAAACCATCAAGTAGCATTACATGGAACTTTGTGACTAATACCATGAGCTTACAAAACCATTAACCCCCATATTTAATTCTTGGTACTAATTTTTTCCAATATTAAATATTTTTCCCATGTGCAATTCCACATTAAATATTTAATCTAATGTGACATACAACACATAAAGTGGCCCCAAGAAACCTAACCCATGTGATACACATATCCCTAGATCCCCTAGGTGCACCATATAATAATAGAATATTACATTACAACATTATGCAAGGTGTACAACACACCCTTTTCCTAACACTTTTGTCACTTCCCTTGCATATGTTTACTCCCCTCTTTTTGATGATGGATCACTAAGTGAGATTTGAAATGTTACAAAAATACATATAGTTGAACCTATAAGCACTCTTAATTATTACTAATGGACAATAGAAAACTCAAGCCTAGAGTCAAAAATTATTTTTAATGTTGATTAGATCGTAAAAAGTTTCTTTTCTAGTGGAATAGTCAATTATTTGTATAAAGAAACATATGAGTATTAAGTGGATTATTCATAATTTAAGAGATAGGTCCTTGTGAATCACTACTCATGAAATATGAAATACTGATATTGAATTAAAAATAAGCAATTGAATCTTGATAAAATAAAATAATTTGACACACTATAAAAAGCTGCTACCTACTTTATAGTACATAGATTGTTTAAAGATCACACTTAAAACAATATATATTAGGCTAAGCCTGGGGAAACAAACATTTTACAGAAGGGAAAGTGCATAAAGATGGGGGGTAGAAAAGGGGTCTTAAGGGGCCACTTTTTTTTGAAATCAAGAAATACTGACCTTGGATGAGAAATTGAGGATAGTTACACTCAAAAAAATTTGATGCAACAAAAACAAGGGTCATAGTGCTCTGATTCTACTTTCTAAAC